>CAJQZJ010031998.1:10110100-10172338 GCA_907164525.1 Lophiomys imhausi | reverse complement strand
ACACACACACACACACACACACACACACACACACACACACACACACAAACACACACACACATACACGACGGAGAGCAGAGCTTCAAAGTTGGTCCCCAGCCTATACTTTCAGGAAAAATGCTATGTAAAGATTTTTGGTTCTCTGGTTTGTTTCTCCTATACCAGCATCTTCAATTTTTTTTATTGCCATCTGTCAACAATTAGAGTTTATATTGCTGGAAAGAGATGACATAGCAATGGGAACTATTATAAAGGAAAATATTTAATTAGGACTACCTTACAGTTTCAGAGATTTAGTCCATTATCATCATGACAGGAACCATGGCAGCACACATGCAGATGTGGTGCTGGAGAAGGTAGCTGAGTTCTACATCTGGATCTGTAAGCAGCAGGAAAAGAATGCCACACTGGGCCTGGCTTGAGCATCTAAGATCTCAAAGCCTGACCCAGTGGCATACTTCCTCCAACAAGACCACACCTACTCAAACATGATCACGCCTCCTAATAGTGCCACTTCATATGGGCCTATGGGAACCATTTTTATTCAAATCATTACATTCTCCTCTGTGGCTACCAAAGACTTGTAGCCATATCATAATACAAAATGATTTCAGTCCAGCTTCAAAAGTCTTCATAGTCTGCAATAGTTTCAAGCTTATTTAAAAGTCCAAAGTCTCTTCTAAGACTCATAATAATCTCTTAATTTTAACCCCTGTAAAACCAAAATGTAAAAAAGCTGATCACATATTTCCAACATACAGGATATACATTACCTTTCCAAAAGGGAGGAAAGGGAACATAATGAAGAGATACTGGACCAAAGTGAGACCAAAAACCAACGGGGCAAACTCCAAAGTCTGCATCTCTATGTCTGATGTCAAAGCTTTCTTCAGATCTCCAGCTCCTTTCTGTTTTGTTGATTGCAACACACTTTTCTCTCTAAGACTGGTTCCACTCCATTAGCTGCGATTCTTGGCTGGTATCCCATGGCTCTTGCATCTCCAACATTTTGGAGTCTCCAAGTCAATCCAGACTTCACCTTCACAGTTTCGCATAATAGCCTCTCTAGACCTCCATGCAGGGACACTCCTGACACATGCCTGGTCTCAGTGGCTTTCCTTAGTTGCAGAGGAAGATTCCATAACCTCATTCTTGTATCCTTGACTCTAAAACCAGAATCATGTGATCTAAGCTGGTAAGATCTGCTGCTTGCTGGAGCTACAACATGGCCTCCCTGTTCAAATACATTTTCGCCAGCTTTTTATTTTCAGTGATTTGGTTCACTGTTTAAGCTCAGCTGACTTGAACTTGTTCTATAGACCAGGATGGCCTTGAACTCAGAGATCCACCAGCCTCAGCCTTCCACATGTTAGCCCTAAGCTTTTTTTTTTTTTTTTAATTCCTTTTCACAAGTTGGAAGCTTAGCTGGGTATGGTCTTGCCCAGAGGTCACCACTTCCTTTATTCCATTTAATATCTGGCTTTTCTTAATCTGTTTACCTCCTTGAACACAGCACTTAGTTCCATTTCACTTTTTGGTGCCTCTTTACTCCTCAAATTGTACATTTTGTAACTTTCTGTACTCAGCTTGCTTCTTTTCATTATAGATCTTCACAGGCATGGCCACTAATAACCACACGACACAGTCCCCATTAGAATGTTGTGAAATCTCCTCTGCAAATGTAATTAATCCAAAACTCTTCAATTTAGCCTCAGGCTGATTTTCTTTTTTGGACAATGGCAGAAAGCAGCTGCATTCTTCACCAAAAATATCACAAGAATAGTCTCTAGGTCACATAGTAAAATTCTTCTCCTCTGAAACTTCTTGAGCTGGGCCCCAACAGTTGAAATCAACCTCAAGACCACTTTTTTCCATGTTCCTACTAGCATGGCCCATTAAACTGTGCTTAAAGCATTGCACTGTTTTCCTAACCCAAAGTCTCAAAGTCTGCATTCCTCCAATCAAAAATATGGCCCAGTCTATCACTGTAATACCCCACTCCTGGTCTTAGTCATGTATTCTATTGTTGTCAAAAACACCATGACTAACTGTCCTCTGAAAGTGTATACAAGCCCTCAATAAAAAGATTTCTATTATAAGGTGTTGCCTTGGCAATGGTGTCTTCTCACAGGAGTTAAACAATAACTAAGACAGGCATTTGTGTAACATTTTGGTAAGGAAGTCTGTCTGCATTCTGCCCATGTCCTGAAAGACTGAGAGAGGCTGAATTGAGAAATAATAACATGACTTCTTTTACAAAACTTTGAGTCAGTGATTGTGCTGAATAGTGTTATGTCACCTTGACATGAGCTTAAGTTACCCCACAGGAGGGGCTCTCAGTTAAGAAAAGGCTTCTATAAAATGTGGCTGTAAGCAAGCCTGTAGGTCATTTTCTTAATTAATGATCGATAAAGGAGTGTCTAGCTCATTGTGGGTGGTATCATCTATGGGCTGGTGATCCTGGTTCTATAAAAAACAGACTGAGCAAGCCAGTAAGCAACAGTACTTCATGGCCTTTGTTTTAGCTCCTGCCTTCAGTTTCTGCCCTGTTTTGAGTTCCTGTTGAATGATGAATGGAAAGTGTAAGGCACATAAACTTTTCCTCCCCTACCCCCCTAAAAAAACACCATGGCCATGACAACTCTTATAAAACATTACATTGGGGCTGGTATATAGTTCAGAGGTTTAGCCCATTATCATGATGGCAGGAAGCATGGTGGCACACAAGCAGACATTGTGATGGAGAGGTAGCTGAAATGTCTACATATGGATCCACAGGCAGCAGGAAGAGAATGCTCCACTGATTGTGGCCTGACCATGTGTGACCTCAAAGTTTGCCCCCAGTGACATACTTTCTCCAACAATTAGACCACACTTCCTAATAGTGCCACTTCTTGTGGGCCTAGTGGGCCATTTTTATTCAAATCACCACAACATCAATCCACATTGGGATCAGATAAATAGAAATAAATGTCACACAAGACAATCTTATGGAGTTGCCAGAGCACAAAGGAATATGACACAATCTAACTTTAATAGTCACTGTAAAGATATAGTAACCAAGACAGGTATGGTTTTAGCACAATGATAATAGATCAACAGAACAGATTGCAAATTTAAGAGAAGTTACCAGACATCAATGAGTAATTGTTTTTCATCAATGGTAAAAAAAAAAAATTCTTTGGTGAACAAAAATAATGTTGTTGACAAACAATACCGTAAATAATGGACACGCTTATAAAACAACAATACATGTCCTCATCCCCCATCATAAAAAAGTAATTCAAAATTATTAATATACATATTCAAGAAAGCTACAGATTTCTGAGATGGAAAGATAGATGAAAATCCCTGTGAATTTTTGGATCAGGTGTGGTGGTGTACACCTTTAATCCCAGTACTTAAGAGGCAGATGCAGATGTCTGTGAGTTCCAGTCCAGTCAGTGCTACATAGTAAAATCTTTTCTAAAAAAATTCAAAACAAGGAAGAATTCTTAGATACAATATCAAAACAAATGAATAGATGATACGTGGACAGACAAATGATAGATGGCAAAAAAATCAACAATAGAGAAATCTGTAAATGATAACTGACATGCTAAAGAGGTAGACTATTGATAACAAGTAGATGATAGATAAATTATGATACTAGATGATAGCTAGGTAATAGATGATGATACATACATACATATATTCATACATATATACAGAGACAGACACATAGTACAAAGGTGATAGATGGTGTGAGTGTGTGTATGTGTGTGTAACAAATAATATAGAGTCAGATAATAAGGAGATAGAGGTAAATGATTGTAACACAGTGGCTTTTATTATATTCATACTTAACTATTTACTCTAATTATATTTTACTATACTTATTACGTTTACCTCCATTCCACCCCCTTGTTCCTGCCAACCCTCCAGCCCTAGGTGGGAGAGAAAGAAGGTTAAAGGAAGAAGGTATGTAGGTCTCTTTGAGGTACTTCCTGCTGATTAGGGTCATTGGGTTCTTTGAGGGCAATTCCAGTCTCAGTAGAAGTCCAACAAGCCAGGAGACAGAACCAGGAAGAACAAGCAGCAGTCTGGGGGAGCACCAGAAGCTGGGAGAGCAGCAACAGCCTTCTTTTTTGTAGCCCTTTCTCCTCTTTGTAGCCCCCTTTCTCGTACTTCTTTGTAGAGCCCCTTTTCTTTCTTCTTTGTAGTGCCCTCTCTCCTTCTTCTTTATAGAGCCCCCTTCTCAGGGTTCTGACTTTTTATTCCTCTCTCCCAAGTCCGCAGAGTAAAACTTGCTCAGCTGGTTAAGCCACGTCCCTGCTAGCTTATGAAACAATTAATACTTACACCTTTGTCTTTTTATTTTTTTTACACCTGCATCTTAAGCAGCCTCACACCTGGGATTAAACAAAAACATTCTCATAAAGTTATTTTAACAAACTCATATCACAAACGATAGATGACAGAAAGACAGACATATGGTAGTTATAAAGTATATGCATAAATGTAAAGATGCGACATTATTAATTGTCATGATTGAAACAGAAATTAATCACATGGACATACCACTTCAAACCTTTCAGAATGGTTGTAATTTAACAGAATAATCATATCAAATATTCACAATGATATACAAACCAAAATGCTGTTTCATCACTAAAAGACATAAACTGTAAATGGATGAGACACATAATTTTGTTGATTGAAACAGACAATAAAGAGACCAAAATTTAGGGTTCCATTTACATAAATTTTAGAAAAAGAAATCCAACATGTCCAAACAAAGAGTTGCTTAGTTATCTTCTGAGACTGGGAGATGACATAGAAGGAGGAAGGCTTCATTTTAAGTGACTCGGGCAGTTATTTAGGAGTGATAAGCATGTTCATTATCTTTATTGTCACAATATCTTCACTCATCTATGATAAATATGACAAAACTTATCAAATTATATACTTTATATGAAAATTATTCAATGTCATCTGTAGTTCAATAGCAGTTTACATTGATAATTATGCAGATAGTTTTGAAGATAGGTAAAATAAAATTAAGGAAAAATAATTTCCAAGGTTAATGCAAGATGAAAATATTGACACAACACAATATGATTCTCTGGCGACAGTTCCCATTATTATGGAAATACAAATACTAAACTCTGATGCAACTCAAGGGATGTGACTCTATCCAAATGGGGGATGAAGGAGAACTTCATGGAGTAGGAGGACTGGCATGGAAGAGAGTCAATTGTCTTTATGTGCTATAACCAGAGGACACAATATAACTGATAAAAAGTGCAAACCAAGGAAAGCAGTAATGTGTAGGTTATTTCAGAATATGGAGGTAAATCAAAGAAATGCCTAGAGCAGTTGAAAGTTTATACTCGGGACTGGGCAACAGGAGTAGGAAAGCATGTGCTACAGGTGGTATGCACAAGTGAAACTACCCAGGGATCCTGGAAGGTGCACATCATGTATGGTCCCCTCTCATCGTTTGGCTTCACAAACAATTGCTGGACAGTGACGTTCCATGAATACTTCATATTTATATAGAGCTCAGATCTTATGACTAGATGACTGATATGCCCTGTGAGTTATGTAAAGTCAATTACTCTGATTAATATTTAAAAGTTTATCTTACCTTGAGCCACTGATTGATATGTTAAAGGCAATGAAAACCAGATAGAACTTTTTTGTCCACCAGAGATGTTTGCATACAACCCTGCGTAGTCCCCTTCCTTCCTCTTAGGAGACTTATTTACACTAAACAAATGCAGTTCTGTCTTCTGTCTCCAGAGGGAAAAGGTGGGTGAGCGAATTCCCCTTAAAATACCAAGTCTTACTACCCCAGCCTCCTCTCCTTTGGTGCAAAAGCAAACATCTGCATGCCACAGTGTTGCCTTGTGGGGAAGTGGGGAACAAGGAACACTGCAGTGTAGCTCTTCATGGTTCTTCAGCAGCCCTTGCTTTAAAGGTTTTGGTCTCCAGCTTGGTGCTATACCGAAACAATGAAACCTAAAAGGTGGGATATAATTGGAGATTCTCCAGTCATTGACAACATGCCCTTGAAGGGAATCCCCTCTTCTTTTCCCTCTGTTTCACTTTCTGAACAGAAGCTGAGGAGAGTTGGCCTGCCACACTCTCCCAAGATGCCATAGTATATCATCACATCACAGGTTTGCACAGTGGACTAGATGCTTCAGGGATTGACCTCTACATAGAAGCCTTTTGTCCTTGTCAAGTAGTAATATCAAGTATTCAGTAGGATGAGGAAAAGATGGCTGACACATATAATAAGGGTGTAATATCAGCATTTCTGTATTACAGAGATGAGATAGCTTATAGCTATAGATGGAAGCTGAACTATAGTAGGCTAATTTAAGTTTTTATCTTATTGCATCATTTAATAATATTTTATTTTTCTAATAATTGAATTTTACTCATGAGAATTTCATACTTTTATGCAATAAAACATGACTATATTCACCACCCATTTCTCCCTTTCCAATTTCTCCCACATGGCCCTCTCCCAACTTCATGTCTTGTGTTTTTGTTTTTATTTGTTAGAATGCATTGAGTCTATAATTGTTAGGCTTAAACTGCACAATAGTTCTGCCATATTGCCTCAACCTTCATTTTGTAGCTCATAACCTTAATTTGACCTTATATTCCCTGCCCTGACCATAACATCATGTTGTTTTATTTGTTGTAATTTGCCACGAAGGCTCATGGACTCTGGAAAGTTCCTACCCTCACTTGATGTTACACTTAGCCAACCAGCTTAAAAGTCAGACAGCTCTGCTTTGTCTAGATAGCCTATACGTTGCAAGTATTCCTATAGACTCCTATGATGTTAGATATAGCCAGTGAGCTTAAAGATTAAAGAGCACTTCCTTGTCTAGATACTCTAAATATTCCAAATACACTTGATTGTTACTTTTCCCATATAAAAAGTGGCCCTGAAAACTGCCCATGGTTGCATTCCTGGGTTCAACTGTGTGTCTGATGGATCAGCTTAGAAAAGAATGTTCAATAAATCTTTGGAATTGATTCTTGAGTCTGAGTGGTCTGTGAGCTATTGGCAGACCCCAACAAAATTTGTGTTGTCCATACTTGTATGGATATGAGGACATGCACTGCAGCATGGGAAATCTCCCAGTGGCCACACACTGAAAGAAAAACATGAATATCCCTTCTTCAGCAGGCATCAATGACCAAAGCTCCTCCATAAGAGAAGAAGTCTAGAGAGTACCTGGAATTTTGCTGGTTAGATCTCATGCAACTCTTTTTCAACTGACCACAACTGGTGTGAGGGGACAGCCATGTCAAGTCCAGAAGACAGCATTTCATAGTGTTCCTCTCAGCCCCGTCTCTTGCCTTCATTCTGCCTCTTCTGCTATGCTCTATGTAATATGCTTTTCAGCTTGCCAGTAGGATAACGTATAAGACTTTGTGTAATTTTCAGATATATGAAAACTTTTGTCCTCTAAATAGTATCTAGGAAGCTTGCTGATGATGACATCAGAAAACAAGAACCCTGCTTTCCCTCATTTTATTCAGATTACAGTAAACATCTTTTTCATTGCTTTTATTATCTTATAAAGTGATTTTCTAATGTTAAAAATGTGTACACCCTATGATTTTAGTCTTTGGTAATTTCTGAAATGGGATAATTTATAAATAATAGGAATTTACTTTCCAAAGTTCTGAAGATTTAGGAAGCCCAAGATCAAGGTGCTAGGTAAGTTCAATGAAGTGAAGTGGCAAAGGCAAGTCCTTGCCTTCAAGGTGGCTCCTTGAATGATATTTCACCTGACAGGAGTAACAAAAAGGCCTGGCTGATACTCCACAGTCTTTTGTCAATTAGCCCAGTCATGAGGAAGAGAGCAATGACTTCTTGGAGACATGTCTCCAGTTCTGCTAGGTCAATAAATGTGATGGATATAATTCCAAGATGGCTCCAGTATCACTGCCCCCATGTGCACAGCTTGTGTAGTCTGATCCCCTAGAAAGAGGATAAGACAGTGTTTGAGAAAGATTTTACTTTTATGATTATGACAGATAAAACTGTATTTCAGATTTAATCACAGTTCATCTATAGATTTTGAGCTCATGGAAAAGGAGAATGTTCAGGTGAATCAGATTTAATCAGACAAGTTAGTAAAGGGAACTGTGTTAGTAAAGGTCCCTCTCTAAAAAATAGAAGACAAAAAATTAAAAAAAATAAAAACCAAACATGCAGACTTCAGGCTTCCTAGAACTTTGCCATGGGACCCGCACACTGTCATTCTTCAAAGTGTACATGCCAAGACAAGTATATACATAATGTTTCCAATGTGAGCAGTTTTTAATGTAGTGATTTCTTCAAAATTGAAGCATTCCCTTCCTTCTGAAGGGAGACTGGCTGAGCGGTCTCTAATTCCCGCCTCAACTCCAGAGTTTAAGCTTATGTGAGTCATCACCCAGGCTTGGGTGGGCTTTTTGGTAATGCCATCTCCCTTTTAGAAATTCTGCTCCTGTAAGTAGCCTTTTATCCATATTCCTGTATGTGGTGCTAACAAATTTATTGGTTAACCAATTAGACATTGATGGGACTGCCAATTGATTCCCTATGTGAACCACATGGGTGTTTGCTCGTATCCATATCAGAATAAGGCACACAACAGTAGCTAAAAATCCAGTTCATTGCTCAAGTCATTCTACCAAAGTTACGTAAGAACTATGTTAGTATGTGCTTTGTTCGATGTCTTTCATCACTGTGATAATCAAGAAGTAGAAGAGAGTAGGGGTGGCTAATTGTTTTAATTTGGTTATTACAGGACTGGAGAGTGAACTCAGAGCCTTGAGTATACTAGGAATGGTTCTATCTTTTGAGTGGAACCTTATGCATTATTGCTTGAGAGAACTCATTCATTGATTAGTATGTTTATAGGCTGACCTGGGTTTTGTAGAGTTTTATAAGCTAAGAGAAGAAAGCACAAGTTCTTCAGAAACTGCAGACTACAGAAAGCTAACTTCTCTGTGCATTTCTTTAGGAAATGACAGAACTACAAGATATGGAGACTAAAGCCTGTGAAGAGTCATCTTTGGGTTATGATGACAGCTACATTCTTGCCAGATTATCTAAAACATTTTTCTGAAAATAACTCCTTGGTAAAATACAGTGTGGAGACCACCAGAAAGGGGGATGTAGCCTTCTCTTGGGAGGTGCTCAGTAAATGTTCGTGCTTGCCAGCTTAGCACTCCTTCTCTCTTCTCAGGAATCAATCTTTGCTACAAAACAGCAATTCAGGAATTAAGGAATGCTCACTACTCCAGACTCATGCTAGAGATAACTCCACTGACAATAAGACATGAGTGGACAACCGACAAACAGAGACATCTTTCCTATAGTATAAGAACACATTTTGTTGTCATCCACTTCTGCCCTTGACCATTATTACTCTGCCCCAGGATGCAAATGGGAATTTTATGGGAAAAACACATATCACTTAGCATGGATAAGACAGGCTCATACCATACTCGTAGGGGTAGCAGATTCAGGGAAGAACTTGGCAGTGGATGGCATCTCCCACATCATCTGGAGTGGCTATCCCTGCATTTGTTATTTCTAGCTGAGAAAAGGGGCTTTTTATTTGTATCTAACTATACAATAATGACCATTCTTATAAGGACAAAGGAATGTAGAACCAAAATATAAGGGTTCTTTAAAAATAAAACACCTTATATTTATATTTACACAACCTTTACTATACAGATACTTTGAAACATTTTACCGTACATAGTAAATGTAATCGTGCATGCCACTTTGAAAACTAGTAATAATACAACAATAAAGATGTGAGAGGCAAACATGAATTGTGATGGCTGATGTGGATCGTCAACCTGATGGGTCTAGAATCACCCCAGAAACAAAATCTCTGGGCTTGTCTGTGAGAGCCTGTCTTGACTGGGTTAATTGAGGTCAAAGGATCCATCCTAATTGTAAATGGTGTCATTCCATGTTCAGGGGTCCCAAACTGCATGAGAGGGAGAAACAGATGAACAAGTGTCCATCACGCTCTGCTTCTGGACTATGAACACATTGTGGCCAGCCACCTCATGCTTCCTTGCCATTGTGGACTGTGTCCACACTGGAACTTCAAGCCAGAATAATTCTTTCTTTCTCTTAAGTTGCATTTGTCAATTATTTTGTTACATCAGAGGCAAGGGTAATGAATGAATGAATCTCATTTTCTCATCCTTCTCAAACTTATTTCTAAATAGGTACTTTTAAAACAAAAATAATTCTCTGCTTATTTGTTTGTTTGGTTTTTTAGTTCTCTCTCCCTGGCAATGAGACACTTTTCACCGGTGGTACTGCCTCGTAGACCCCCATTGTATGAGGAGGCTCTTGGCCCTCATATGACCTCTGAACTGGGATGAGGGACTGTTATATAGGAACACTCCACTCCAGAGAAGTGGGATGGAAGGGTCAGGGGGTAAAGGAAAAAAAATGAAATGTGAAGTTTTGGCCTTTGCTACTAATTGTCATAAACTGTTTAGGATAATTAAGAAATGCAAACTAATAGTCATGCAAGCCTGTCATTTTGTTAGGTACTATGACAGTCTACTATAGTTATTTTCTAAGCTAATCAGAAATCAAGTTGCTAAGAGACAAGCAACATTTGCTTATCCTAATATAAGAGATAGATAGGGCCTCTTCAAAAACCTCAAGAGATCTGCAGAATATGGCATTCAAAGATGTTCTCTTAACTTTAGATTTTTTTGACATCGAGACATGTCAACTCCTGACAGCACCCCCTATACTACTCCAAGTAGAAGATGAGCATCGAAGAATCTCCAGTGGGAGATGATTGAATTAGTGGCAAGCCTATCTCTTGGCAGGAAAAAGCCCTTGCTCCAACTGTAGACAGAATGCTGTCAAAAAAGGACAAAACATGGAAGCAGGTAAGGCGACAACCTAGCTCTGCCAAGACAAGGTAGGCAAGTCCTTCATAATTCCTGCTCTACAATCAATGTCTGTCAAAGAAACGGGGCCAAACGACTGTAGATCGATGCTGTAATGTATGGAGAGAAAATGGGAACTGTCCAGGCAGCCACTGGTATGCCATTTCTTAGTTTTGGAAGCTGCATGCCCTGCACTTCCTATATAATCAGATATTTATCCCTCTCAGGTCTCTGAAGTGATTGAAGAATAGATAGCTAGAGTCTCATAATTAAATTTTGAGTTGTTTAGGAATCAAGAGAGTGTTCTGGATCTAAGAAGATGCTTTTAAAATTGTGTTGCAAGTTAGTATGAATGTTGAGTTAGATATAGAACTTTAAACTCATGGAGATGGTTAGATAGTAGAAGGTTAAAGTCAGGTGCCAAATACATATGGACTGGACATTGGGAATGTATGCTAAGCCATATAACTCTCATAATTGTGGCCTAATTACCTCTGTTGTTTTTATTTTATTTATTATTATAAGAGAAAGAGCCATTTGTTGGACTGAAAGGGGGAGCTGTTGGGGGGAAAAAGATATACCTTAAACTTAAAAAAAAAAGGAAGGGGGTGGGTGGGTTGAGGTGGAAAAGGGTAGGAGGATGGGACTGGAGGGGGGAGTAGGGAGGGGGTTGCAATTGAGATGTAACTTGAAGAAATAAAAAATAAAGAGAAAAAAATAATTCATGTCATGTATGATTAATGTGTCATGTAGCACCTGTTTGGGAAAATTCAATTTTATTTTTTGTTTATTGTAATAAAAACTTTTATAATCACCAGTATTTTTTCTAACGTACACAATTAATGAGATCAAATTATAAACCTGATCATTATAGGGACAAATTAGTTTAATCTTGTTATTGGTTGTCTTATGAGTCTGCTCATCAAAAAGTATTTAACAGTGACCTAATATATGCCAAGCTTTCTGCTAGCCTCCGAGGATACAAAGACAATATAATACCATTCTTGGACCTCAGCTTAATATTAGAATGTGTGACAAATATTTATTTACAATCAAGTGATGTAAGATCCTCTGTTACTGCATTTTAAAGACAATTTCCAACAACCAGAGTCCATGATCACTATTTTAAGGCATCAACAGTGGCCTATGGAATGGCAGGCCAATAGGGAAACTGGATACTCAACTAGGTCACTCAATATAACAGATTTGAAAATCTGAGGGAAACTGAGAGTAGGCATGATGGCATAGGCCTTTAAACTCAGCACTCATAGTTAAGACAAAAAAGCAGTTGGATCTATGAGTTACAGGCCAGCCTGGTCTACAGAGTGAGTTCCAGAACAAACAAGACTACACAGAGAAACCCTGTCCCCAAAAAAAATCAAAATAAAATATAATAAATAAAAATAAATAAGAAAGAAAGAGAAAAAGAAAAATTGGAGGGTAAGTGTGAGATTAAATATTTGTAGACTCTCTCCTGGCAATAGGCAAAGAGACACCTTGTTGGTGGTATTGTTCTTATATTAGTCAAAGACAGAGCAAATGGAGGTCCTTTGTTCATCCTGGCTTGATGCCTGACTTGTTAACCAAAGGTGTCTTATGCCTAGGATTCATAGAAATCAAATCAACTCAAATCAAATTCAATCAAACCCAGGCAGCTCAGTGCAGGACGAGGAAGACAGACAGAGACCTACAGACCTCCATACCACCCAAATACCTGCCCTCCAGTGCATGGCACAGGTGAATCATAGACACCTGCTTGGTACCATGTCACACAACACAAATGAAGGGCAATATCCAGGGCCCCGCCAGCCATATACCCAGCCTGCAGTGGGAGTCACCACAATGTGAGAGTATGTGGAACTCAGATGGGAGGGAAAGAGAAGTGGAGCAACTCGAGTATTATGAAGAAAGATGGAACTGGAGACTCAAGGGTGGAGAAGAGTAGCCTGTTATGAGTAGCCAGCCCCACCACTTGGGGCCATGATGATGTCCCAGCCCAAGCTGGCACTGAGGGCCATGTCTGAGTCAGTAGGTACACAGTGACCAAGGTCGGTGTGATGTCCACGGCTCATATTACTACTAGAGAACATGAGGATTTCCTTGATCTGGGCATCTGCCAGTGACCACATGGATGTCCAGGGGCTGTTCATAACTGACCCCACCACTCACCGGATGTAGTGCTCTGGAGAGCTGGCCCCATCTCTCACCAGTGGCAGAAGTCAGGAGAGCAGGCCCTGTGCCGTGCCTAGGCAGCACAGTGGAGCTGGCCCTGGTAGCATGAATGTGGGTGCATAAGCCCCAAGGGTGTGAGAGTGGGAGAGATGACCCCACCATTCATCTGCCATGAGTGGCTTAGGCACAGAGGTGATGCCCCCACCTAATGTCCTCACCCCTGCCTCTTGCTACCTCCAGCAGTCAGGAAATCTGCCCACAGGGCCACAAACTCAGGAGAGCTATCCCTGACTCTCACCAGCTGCAGCACTCCAGAGAATGGACCCTGTACTTCAACAGGACTGCAAAGCAGAGCTGACCCTAGTGGCGGGTTGGGGTGGGGGAGGGAGAGCTATGGTGTGCAAGTGAATCAGCCCTAGGATGAGAGTATGTGAGAGCTGGCCCTGACACGTACCTGCTTTGAAGTGGTGGGGTGTCTTGCCTTCCTTGCCCCTCAGAACTGGCCCCAGGGTCACGAGAGTAGAAGAACCGCCCTGTTCCTCACCAGCTGCAGCACTCAAGAGAGCGGGCCCTCCCCCTCATCCGGGCAGCACAGTAGAGCTGACCCTGGTGGAGGGAGCACAAGTGAGCTGGATCGAGGGCTACAATTTGGGATAGCTGGCCCTGCCACTCATCTGGCATAAGATGGCATGGATGTCTGGGTGATACCTTTCCCCTTCTCCCCTTACCCCCACCTACAACAGCTGGGAGAACTGGCCCTGGGGTCATGAGAGCTGGAAAGCTATCCCTGCCCCCTCAGTAGCTGTACCACTCGAGATAGTGGGCCCTGAACCTTGCCTAGGCAGTATAGTAAAACTAGCCTTGGTGGTCAAGGCACAGGTGAGCCAGTCCTGAAGGTGTGAGAGTGGGAGAGCTGCCCCAGCCTCTCACACACTGCAGTACTTGAGACAGTGGGCCCTGCACATTGACTGGGCAGTGCAGTGGAACTGGCTGTAGAGTCATGGGTTTGAGTGAACTACCTTTCCCCGGGCGGGGGGGAGGGAGGGAAGGGGGGTGAGCAGGAGAGGGGAGGAGGGGTGAGTAGGAGAGGGGAAGGGGGGTGAGCAGGAGAGGGGAAGGGGGGTGAGCAGGAGAGGGGAGGAGGGGTGAGCAGGAGAGGGGAAGGGGGGTGAGCAGGAGAGCTGACCCTGCCTTAAGCCGATGCCAGCATTAGGTGGTCTAGCAGAAGCAGTTTTGGAGAACACACTCTAGTGGTGCAGATAAAGGAGTGACAGTGGGCTGTCCAGCTCAGCTACCACCGAAGCCCAGATCCAGGGCTCTGAATTGGCACATCCCCCAAATCTATATCATCTGGGAACAGTTGGGAAGCCTGAAAGGTCCAGTCCTGCTCTTCCAAAGCTCCATGACACAGGGCACCAACAGGATAAGCAGGAGGAGTCCTGATGAGAATCCAATACTGATGGTGTCACAGAAGCCAGAGATCTTGAACCAGAGCAATGACTCATTGGAACGAACATTTACAAGCGAAGATGTGAACAGAGGGATATACTGTGGGACACACTAACTACAGCTTTGACAATGAGATGTTTCCTATGTTACTGGGTGTGTGTGTGTGTGTGTGTGTTTTATTTGGGGGGGAGGTTGGAAGGGCAAAGGGCAGGTATGAGGGGAGCGGGAGTTGAGAAGGACTGGGGTACATAATGTGAAGCTCAAAAAGAATCAATAAAAAGGTAAAAAAATATATAGATAAAGAATATTTATATACTGACTTGCTTGTTTCTTTGGTTTGAAACAATCTGACCCAAAACAGTGTTCATAATAATAGTAAAATAAAAAAGAGGAAGGGAGAAGGAAAGAAGGGAGTAAGGAGGGATGAATAGAGGAGTGAGTAGAAAAAGAGAGAGGGAGACATAAACACACACAGAGAGAGACTGAGAGAGAGATAGAAAGAATGAATAATATCCATCAATTAGAAATAATAAAATAACATAAATAGCATTTGGTTACTAACAAATTTTACACAGAGAAAATAATTTTTTAATTGGAAAATATCAATATATGCTATTTTCAACAACTGTTAAGTTTTATAAAATACATACATCATACATGCATATTCACATACATAGTATGTGCATAAATATCTAAGTAAAATAATTGAACATTATATCAGAATTCTAGAACACTTTCCTTCTAAATAATTTTCATATTTTCTAAATGATATAGTTAATATGTGGCCTTAGAGATTCATAAGTGACTTTATTGCTTTTTTAAAAGGCACCAAAATAATTATGATTCCACCATTTGATAGTCCTACACATAGATAAATCTTCCCCCTCTCTCTAAGAGCCAAGAAGAATTTCTGACACAGGGACTGGAACAAAGGAATCACACTGGGATTCGTAGCCGGAAAGCAGATCCTATAGGGTTACAGGGCTCACTCCATATCTAGTGCTCTGATAAGAAACACATCCCTGGGACTTTAGGGAGTACATCGAGGATGAAATAAATGAGGATTTCTAGTCAAGCAGAAGATTTAAGGGTTTGTGTACAATACTGCTTCTGTTTTCATTTTGAAAGTTTGAGGTTAACTTTGACCTGCTTTGAAAAAAAGATTTTGCTTCTGTGTGTGCAGTGTGCAGTGCTCGTGTGTGTGTGTGCGCGTGTGTGTGTGTGTGTGTGTGTGCGTGTGTGTGTGTGTGTGTGTGTGTGTGTGTGTGTGTGTGTGTGTTCACAAGTGTGGAGGTCAAAAGTTGATATGAAGTGTCTTTCTCAGTTGCTTTGCACTTTAGTATTTGAGACAAGGTCTCTCACTAAATCCAATTGCTTGCCATTTGGGCTGGGCAGGTAGCCCCAGGGACCTTCTTGTCTACATCCCCTGGTTCTCAGCTGACAGGCATGAATGAATCACTATATCTGCTTTTTTTTTGTGGGTTCTGGGGATCTGAACTCAGGTTGTCCCGCTTGCACGACAAGTAATTTGTCCACAGAGTCACCTCCACAGCCTCCGTCACTGACCTTCTAATGCTTTGTGAGATTGACTTCTGCCTGTCAAGGTCTGAGTGAGCAGCCTTCAATTTCAGGCAATGGCTCCATTTCACTCTTGCTTATTCTCAGAAGTTGTTTTGAGACGTTTTGCACAACTGAGTGTTCCACGGACTGTGCGTGTGAACCCAAGCTGCATGTGGAGAGGATAGGATGCACTGCAGTTTTAGCAAACTAGGAAAAGGGCTCAAACAGGGGGGCAAAAGTCCTACATACAAGCCTTGAAGGCATTAGAGACTTGGGCATCACTTCCTAGTTTCTGTGGTTTGCAGGCCAGGACTATAAACTGGTGCTAAATCCCTTATGAGCTGAAGCAGCTGCAAACTCCCAGCTTTGAATTTCTGTGCCAGGCCTAGGGAGACAGTGGCGATAAGCTCCCTGAAATTCCATTTATTTTATTCATCATCTAGGGCCAAGGGTGGTGGTGTGAAGGGAATCGTCTCTTGGATTCATGAGGCTTAACTGTAATCTCACAAGAGTTATTTACAGCACATGGTTCTAGGGTGGTTTGGGATTTGTTAGTTACATAAACTCTGGCTGTGGCTTTAGATTTAGACTTAAGAGATCCAATCCAAATGCAAGATTCAAATAGCTTGGCTGCATTCTCCCTCCTGGGTAGAACAATCCTACTATGGTGATTGTTCCCACCAAAGCCAGCCTCTCACTCTTTTGTGTTGCTTTCTGACTCCTGTCAGTGTGACTTAGGGTCGCTCTGCACCACCCCCATATAGGTGTAATCCGTAACTTAATCCAGACTCTTCCAGCACAGATCCCAGATTCCTATACATTCCCCCAGAAGTAATCATACCTCTCCTCGTGGAACGCGGTATTTTCTTATAAGCTTCCTGGTCCTCTCCTCTCCTGTCTGTTCAGACCGTTGGAACTACTTGGTATAGTCATTCTGCTCAAGACTGAGAGTTCCTAATGGCTGATGTTATGAAATTTCCATCTGCAGCCTTCCAGTTGCTTTTGGATTCCAACCCTTGGCAAGCTCCACAGACAGTGCATTCTGCTCTGCTGTTTCTCTCTTTTCATATCCAAGTTGTCTCCGGACTTCTTGCACAATCTCTCATCCAATAACAACCAAAGAGCTCTGTATTTTCTAGCTAGTTAGATTCAAAAATTTATTATTCTCTCACTTTGTTTTTTTCTGGCCTCAATGTCTCATTTTCCCCTTCAACTGTTTCCAGCTTGATTTCTGTGATCTCATCCTCCTTTTCAGGGAATTAAATTCTTCCTGTAGCTTAAGTGTTTTTCAGAGAGGTCATGGTGATAATGGAGGAGCCTGCTTCCTTTTTGGAGAGATTTTATCATGTATTGAAGATGGCTCAGTATCTTTTGCACCTTGTTCATTACATTCCAGGAGCATTTGCACATTCAACTATGGAAAGGGAAAAATCACCTGCTGTGACTGGGTCTGAGTGGGCTCAAAGATGCCCAATTAATGTCCCTGTCTTCTGACCCTGCTGGATCGTAATCCCTGGGGCTTCCGGGAAGTGTCCCATGTGCTAAGCATTCTTCCAGAAACACAGAACCAGGAAGGCTCCAGCTAAATGTTTTCACAGCAAAGCCAAAGAAACATACATCTGACCTAAAAGTCAGAAATAGAAGGAAGCCTGGGCCATCTGGAAAATGTAAGTCGGCGGTTCATCTGCTTCCATAGTGAGGTCAAGGACGAAAGTATATTTCAGATAGCTTGGGACAAAATGTAAGTGTCAGCTGCTGAGTTGGGGTTCTGTGAAAGAGGTTAGAGTTAAAGCTGGAGCTGATGTGGGACACAGCGCACACAGAAATCGTGTTTGGTAGAGACACCAGGGATTGCCTGAGTGTGTGACAATAGTAGCCACTTCAGAAACTTACAATTCCTCTGTACAACATGGGGCTCTGGAGAAAAGCACCCAGGGAAAGTGAGTGACCCAACAGGAATAAATGTTTGTGTCTCCCTTACCTACAGATCCACATATATATCCACGTAAAAGGATCTTCATGTCTGTAATGTCACTTTATCCCTAGATTCAATTGAAAAAGACATTCTATTGAAAACTGAAAAAAAAAATTTTTTTTGAAAAATAAGAAGCAGGCCTTCTAAAGCTATATTAAGCTCAAGAAAGTTCATATATTGTCTTTCTGGTTGGCTCAGTGACGGAATGTGATTGAGGAAAAAGCAGAAATTTAAAGAATATGATGAGTTTTTGAGCTATTCCAGTGATTTCATTTTCTATAATGAAATGAGATCAGAAATCCTTGCTCATGTCTGAATATTCCAAAGGAACCCATAAGAATAGGAAAAGCAGACAGTCACTGAGAAAAAAAAAAAAAGTAAAGATAGAAAAAAACTGAATTAGTCCGATCTTTCATTTACCCATGCAGTCTAAACTAGTGTTATTGTTATGAAGAAATTTTCTGCAGAGGGGAAAAAGACTTTTTGTGAAGAAAAATGGCATGTGCTGTGCACTAAATACAAGCATGGAAAATGAATGGTATTCCCTTCTTTCTGTCAGTAATAAAAGCATAAGAGCAATTGCCACTCATTCATTATGCAGAAACAAACCGCATCACAAATGAGGCCCAGGCTGTAGCACCAGAAGAGATCAACTCCAGGAATAGGAAAATGTAGGCCCACCCCATAGTTCACAAATTGTGTCATGATGAAAGGTATGAACAGAAAAAAAACCTGTCTAGAAATGATTATATTCGTCATGAATCAAAGAATGTAACAATAAGATGTGGTCACTCATCAGGTAACTTAACTTACTGTATAATTAGTGAGAAAACATAAAAATAATGTAAGAGACTTTTAACAATGATATATGGACATTAAAAATAAGGAAAATTTTATCGATCATTAATTTTCAGTTAGGATGTAAATTAGAAAATCATTCTCAAAGGCATCTGGAAATGTACCTAAAATAATTTAAACTGCTCATATACTTTGATACCAATTTGTTTTTAGGAATTTCAACTGAGGAAACAAATTGTTGTGTCCTTATACATAGATCACTGAGGGTCTTCACTATACCATTTTATACACACAATGTACATAAACATGTGTGTGTGTGCACGCGCGCGCACACATGCATGCGCGCTTTATGAGGAGGTTACATTCCAATGAACTCATTAAATGTTAAAAACACCCTAAGTCAAAATGCATTTAATACCGCTAACATACTGACTGTAACTCAGCAGCAGAGTTTATCATAGAGTGTCTGCTGTTTACCTTCATGCTTTACATGGTTTACAGGGGCTGTGGCTCACCGCCACTACCAAATATTATGCTACATATCATAGGCCATGAAAAAAATGAACATTCCAAGTTCAAGATGGTTCCTACTGAATTCCTATAGCTTTCACTTGATCATAAAGTTGAGAATGTAGTAAATAAAAACAAATAAACAAACAAACAACCCAGCAAATTCTGTGAATTTATAATGCAAAATTATGTCTCAGTAGTCCTATAATTAAAAAAAGAGATTGTAATCTGGTCCAAAGATAATACTCTATGAAAAATGTTGGAGTTAGTATATAGTTGAAAGTTAACAATATGTAATAGATAATCTGTTTAGACTACCTATGTGAACATAAAGTCCCTATAGAAAAACGGAAGAGTCAGCATGTTTTTGTAGAAGACAAAGCAATTCAAATTTATTTTTCTTTTTTGGAAGAAGCCACCTGCCTTGTATGCTTTTTTGATTCAGTAATGCTTTGATTTCAAGAAATAAAGATTGAATAGAAGCCAGAGGAGATTGATGACAACAAGGAAACAGTGTATTTCAGACACAACAGCACAGATACATGTATGAGCTCATAGAGACTGTGGCAGCATGCATAGGTCCTACACAGGGCTGAGCAAGATAGGGTTCCAACTGTGAGAAGAGAGGTAGATAGAAGCCTCACTCCTAATCCAGAAACCATCTCCAGTTGACAGCTTCTCACAAATAAAGAGTTAATCTTCTTCAATGGAATATCACTAGACATACAGACCACACTTAATGACAGGCCCCATGATGACTGTAGATGACCAACACAAAATGAACTCAATGGTGTTTTGGGAGATTTTTCTTCTCATATTGCTTACATTAGTCAACAATTCAAGTAATGATAGACTCAAGTTTAGAGGACTCAGTTGCCAAAAGTGAAGCTGAGCTGAGACTAGGAACTGGAAAATCAGAAAGAGACACTCCCTCTACCTCTGTGAACATTTGTCTGCACTTGGAGTCTTTGGTTCTGTTGTAGCCTCCCCACTGTGGAATCCATCCCCCTAAGGCCAGCTGAGTAAGACAATATGTTAGTGGCAGATGGCAGACCAAAGACCGTTGCTTAGACCCGTGGCTTTTCCAGCCTGTATTGGACAGATATACATAAATATCCCTCAGTATCCCAAGATTAGAAAGAGAGTACAAGCCATGCCAGAGTGAAATTTGATGACAAGAAAACACAAAGTAGAGGAAGTTTTCCAAGAAAGGTCAGATGCTTAGACCAATGTCTAAGCATTGCTACCATGGAAAAACACAGCAGCTGCTACCATGGGAAAAAAAATTTAAGATTTAAAAAGAGAAGAACTACCTTGAAGCTGAGTTTGCCACATATTCTGGGCTAGACAAAGGTTCCCAGAAGCTGAGTAAAAGAGGTTCCTATGCTAGGCTCAGCTCTATTCCTGGCAGCTGAATTCTCTGAACTTGGATTTGTCATTGCTTGAATGGTTGGGAATACAGGTGTATTTCTTGAAATCAAAGCCTAGCTGGCTCTGCACAGCCTTGAAAATGCAACTCAGGTAGATGCCTGCTTCTGAGCGAAAAGGAATTGGCTAAAACTGTACTTCAGCAAGAAATCCTCACCATGACATCCCTGAGAAGCTGTTCCAGTCACATTATGATCATCTAGTATTCCAGTGCCTACTAGAAGCTGAAGGAGAAGTAAGGTGGTCTGCTCTGGGGCTATGAGTAGATGTGGTGGATCGCTGAGGCAGGCTGGCTGGCATCCTTCTGAAAGTTCGGCTCTGAACTTCCTGAGTTAGCATGCCACATTCCCCTTTTGCTGGTATGATCTAGGTCAAGTGAAACAACTTCTGTCATTGAGAATTTTTACTAGTCAAAAATAAAGGTTAATAATTCTAGCTACTTACAGATTGTGATGATGAAGCAAGGACCTATATAGTAATCAGCTAAAAATGTTAAGCATAACTTTTGATTATTACTTTTAACTAGGTATTTGTTGTTGGTTTTTTGTTTGTTTGTTTGTTTTTGTTTTATATCATCATCGGGTTCTTTAATTCTGTCTCCTAAATATTTGCCACATCCAAGCAATTCCTTCTTCTAGACTGTGACAGTACTAGACCATGTGACTGCTGGTGCTGTCCCCAGGGAGAAGATTAGCTTCTCTGTAACGCTCTCAAATGTAATCTCTATACAAACCAGATTAGACCTGCTATCAGAAAATTGATTGATGCCTCCCTCCTACTTAAGAGTCTCAGTGACTTTGCAATGGCTTCAGCCCAAGTCCTGTCCCTATAGCGTCCAGCCTCATCCCTTGCTATTTATTCTCTGATTTCCTTCTGACCTTAGAATATTCTCTTATTGAAACTTGTTAAAATAATGGAACACTCTTCCCCCTTTCTTGTCTTGCCTACCTTCTGCTTACTGTTCAGCTATCGCCTTTTATACTGTTTCTTCTGAGAATGCCCCTTGGTACTACAAGATTTGTCTTCATCCTTTATTGTAATGGAAGTGATTCAAGTTTGAGAAATGTTTATTGCTCACCCTTCTATCCCCAATACTTCATATTGTGCTCAGGGCTATTTTTCAAGTAGATGAATGCGTGTGTAGGTAAAACAGATGAATGATTACAACCCCGAACCACATGAAGTTAGTTGAAATACAGGAGGCTATGTGGAGGGGAATGACAATAAAATCAAGTTAATAGAAGTGATACTAAATCGTCAATCCATGTGACAAGGAGTGAGTGGCAAGCATAGAATAAGAGCAAAAGTTGAATGTTCTAGAAAGTCTATGGACCAGATACAAAGACACCCAAGGAAGGATAAGAGAAGTGTTGGAAAGCTGGCCATAGTTTATTTCCATACCATCTTGGGGCTGATTCATGCTGACACATGGGGCTCACTCACTAGGTTGTGGAGAATAGACACTGAATGATGGCAAGAGACTGTGAATTTTAAACAATAAATGACATGATCAGTTTTACTGTTGAAATAGATTGCAGTGGGAGATATTGTGGAAGACAATTTGGAAAAGCAAAGCCAGCGGGAATGAAAAAATTAAGAGACCACATCCAAAGTGAGGTGACGTCACTCTAAAAAAAAAAAATCATGCAAGCCAGCATGTTCCAATTATGCCTGAGCTTTGCTTGAAGGGGACCCTGAGAACTGAGTTTTTAAGAGCCTTACAACTTACAAATATAAGGGAGGATAGAGTAAGTCGTGGATTCTATGGATTTTGTTTGGCTTAGGTAACAAGGGAAACAAACCATCACCTCAGCCTTACAAAACTACTGTGAATAGGAACTCTGACCAAAACTAGGGTGGTTGGCTCTGTGAACCTGTTTTGAGAGGTTGTCCCTTCAGCCTTTGTTCTAATTCCTTCCAGATCTCACCTCCTGAAGATTCTGAGCTCCTGTCTGAAGCACTGTCAGCACATAGTGATGGGAGATATAATTTGTGCTGACCCTCTCACTGCAGGAGGCATTCTCTTCACACTTGACTACAGCAATACAGCCATTGTGGGGCCTCTGGGTGAGGAGACACCTTCTACTGCCCTTCACAAATGTACTTCAGCTGTCTTCAAATGTCAGGGAGTGAATTCAGCACCTTCCCTCACAACTTTTTTTCCAATGTTTTCAGCAAATGATTTTTGACGGAAAAATTGGTTAAGGATGCAAAGTTGAAATTCTCCCCCAACAGCCTGAAGCTTCTGACGCTTGTTTGGAAACTTATCTCAGAAGTTTAGTTAGTGAGACTGGAGACTAGAATGTCAAAGGACTGGTTACCCTTCCAGCTCTGTGCCTCTCACCCTCTGTCTTCGGGATCCACCCTTAAAAAAAGAAAATAGAAAACCGTCTTGTGGCCAGAACAGGGGGTAGTCACAGTTTGTAAGTCCAGGAGAGAAAGAAGCTGAAAGGAGGGGGCCACTGGGTTGGTGGAGCCCTCCAGGATGTCACAGGACCTCCACAAAGTGAGATGCTGAACCCGAGAGCTTGCATGTACTAACCTGCCTGACAGCCAAGGTCTTGTTCCTTTCAAAGTAATCTCCCCTGAGCACTCCAAGACAGGCCGGCTTAGGCAAGCTCAATCCAATTTAATGGATGATTTGACAATGGAAAATTGAGGAAAGAAGGATATGATACACACCAGATACCAGCCCTGTGAGGCTGAAAGGGTGATGGCTGCCGTTCATTCACTAAGTGGGATGTGTCTGAATGAGTCTGTGCATGGTGTGGGGCAAATTCAATCAGATCCTCTGGGAAGGAGTAATGTCCATCTCTCTTCTGACCTTCTTGCTTACTTCTAACAGTCAGTCCATCTTTGTCTGGTTTGGCACATTGCTTTCAGGACATGCTTTAACCCAGGCAGGTGAAGCAAAATTAGTATTTAGGAATCTTCATTCTCACCTGTCTTTATTGGCAGTGTCTCTGAGCCTAGCCTGTTTCTATTCACACTTATTATAATCTTTCTAACTCCCCATTGGCAACACCCAAGTTTCATTGGTAATCAGTCATCCCTTGCCTGGCAACTTTGTGACATTTATTCCCATGAAATGTCCCCATTGACTTCTCTTCTAAGCATAGTATAGCCCAGAGACTCAGATCAATCCTGATCTTAAAGTAATAAATGTAAAATACAGTAAACGCAAGAATATACATTATATAATATTTTTCATACTGTTGATGAATCGTCACTTTACCATAGAAGGATATATTGTGTATAAAAAAAGACATCAAGAGAGTTCAGTTATCGAAGTCCAGCATTGTAATTTAGCTGTGCCTTCTCAAACAAGCAGTACCAGATTCCAAACACATACTCCTTGCTCATGTTAAGCAAACAGAAAAGTCTACTAGCAATTGATAGAGAACTCTATGTAAATCATATTATCTCACTTTAGTTATTCATTATTTGGCACTAATGACCAATTCTAAATTTTTTATGTTGTGTTATGAATGGTTATAATAATTTGAATTTCAAACACCTGTTTTACAAGATGCACTATATTTTCAGCACACTTTAGAGGCTTATCATTAAAATTCTCACATATTATTGTGCTTTTTTATACTTAGAAAATAAGTGTAACTTGAAAGTTAATCATTTGGCCTGAAGTTGCATTTTGATTAACTTCATAGAAAAATTACTATGTTGCAGAAATAAATCCAATATTTGATTTGACTCTTCAAACAATTATATTTATAAATTGATTTTGATGGATATACGCTTTTCATATATAAAGACATAAAATAATCTCTAACATGCATTCTAGATAGCTATCTGTAGTATGCCATAATTCACTTTTAAAAGAATACACACACATAATGAGATACATAAATATACACATATAATAGAATGCATATATTTCCAGGAAGCTACTAAGACTTCTGTAATCACTTTGTCAGTTGTTTCTTTATTTCTGGAAACTTCTCTAGGATCTCTCACTTCAATAAGCATTCATCTTTTGTTTCTATAGCTTTGGGTATATTTTCCAATCTTTGCTTACTGCTTTTCATCAGGACACATCTGCTAAATCTTAGCTCCGGGGAATGAAATACTTTGGCAACTGAAAAGTGTCCCTTCCATATCTCAGGGGCCAGAACCACACAGGCAAGCTCTCTCACATCACTCTTCAAAACATGCAGAAATACTTTGAGGCAATAATGCAGGTGCCAGAAGGCACTGAAAGATGTTTGGTTGTTTACCCTGATCTCACTCAACCTGCTCATTATTATGAGTCCTATAGAAAACAAGTTGAAGGGTAGAGTGGCTTGTGTTGCCTTAGGTATCTGAAGGACAATGACCTGCTATCACCTGCTTTTGCTGAAAATGTAAAGAAATGTGTTCTTTTCTCTCAACTAAAATCGTATTTCACTCTGACAGTTCCCTACTGATAGGGAGAGGCATGGAAAACATGGCCTATACACACCTCAGAGGCTGACAGGCAATCCAGCAGGAAGAAGCCATTGAAAGCACTGAGTTCTTGGAGAAGACACAAAGTTGATAAGACGTGTTCATGCTGCTCACTTCCCATACAATAGCTATTTCCCCACCTAGAGCTAAGGCAGCTCAGCATTCCTAAGTAGGAAGAGCTTAGCTTCATGGCAGCCATCTACAGAAGATGGGAAGAGAGATAGGACGGTGCAGAAATGACAGGACATAGCGAGCCAGATGATTGTATTTAGCTCCTTATGCTATTATTTTTGTGGTTTTGTTGAATGGTTTCAGACATACACTCTTCCAGCAAGGACCCAACTGTTTCCAACAGTATTAAGATCACACATTTATTCCGAGTAAGGCAACTCATAGAGATTTTTAAGTATAAAACACCTGCCCACTGTAGTGGCTTATCCACTTGGTAGAGTGGTTTATACAAGCCTACAGCTGGAAGCAGAACAGAGCAGAGCCTGTAGTGAGATTGGCACTTCTGAAATGGCTGCCAGCTGCCAGGTCAACAGCCCCTGCCATTGGCAGGTAACTCATTCTTCAAGCAAAAATTTCTTTCCCAAGTGAAGTGGCCATAATATCACTTGGTTGTACATCTAAGCAGAAGAATTGACCCTCAAAACAAAAATGGGAAACAAAACATGTAAATTTGCCATGGTTTTTATGGAAGTTGCTTTGATTTAGTAAAATGTGTCAGTGGTGGCTCCTGCTTATGCAGTGTCCAAACATAGTAAAAATCGTTTATGGAATTGTCAGATTTGACTAGAAGTCCCAGGACACAGTATGGGAGATAAAAGTGAATGAGGAATAGAGTAAAATTGTGGTTATTCCTGCCTCACTTTAGGCTGAGGACAATTGAACAAGTTTGTTTTTTTTTTTTTTTTTTCAACTGAGACCTTCAAATCTGGAGGACAAAATAGGTTGTTGCTCTGATATATTTCACCATAGTAATGAATTGAACAAACTCCTTGATGCTAAAAATGGATAAAATAGGAAATAAAATATGTATTGGTTTTGGCCATGATTATCAAGTCTCATTTCCTAACTGACATTCTGAATGGAGGGACACACATTACTTCTCACCACTTGAACTTTGGATCTGCAGGAAAACTAGGATAGAACAAAATCCTTACCTAAGCCAAAGCCAGAAAGATACTTGCTGTAAAATTCAACTCTCTTTAAATCAAAACCTGGATGGAGGAGATTGTGATTGAGACATAATTTGAAGAAATAAATAAATATTGAAAAAAGGAAAAAAAAAAGAAAGCAATAAAAAAAGTAACAACACTAAAGGTAACAGATCAGAGTATATAAAACCAATTGCCTCAGTCAAAAATCAAGCTAAGTGCTGCAGCAAGCCTTCAATTCTCCGTGGCTGCCTGTGAGACCTATTCTTCAATCATGGAAAACCCACTGCTCTTCTCAGTTATGAGCGATGCTCCTCCTCCTGTCTGGAGCTCCGGTGTGTATAACCACAAGGACCTTCCCATCAAATGTTGATACTATACTGTGAAGGAGAGTATGACTCTTTGGTAGTGTTTTCTACCTCTCCTACACAAGTCACATCTAAGCAATTCAATAAGGCAAGATGCCATTGGTTATAACAGCTCAAGTGTCAGCTCTGCACCCAGCCTGAATGCAAATCACATTCTCTGGAATAGCCATCTATCCCAGCTGGAGGCATGACCCAGTTAATTAAAGTACCAGGGTATGAATGAACACAGGGAAACTGATCAATGAGAAATAAAATCCTAGCATGAAACCTAGGATCTTTTCTCTTTTGTATCTCTTTTTCTCTTCTAAAGAAGGGTTTTCTAGCACAAAATTCAATCCAAATGTGAATTAATATCGCCAGTACAAAATTTCACTGGACTTGTTCTGTATGCGGTGATGAAAGCAGCCCACAATTATTTTCGATTGGACCAATGAGAGTGTGCGGCGAAGTCTCAGAAGATGGTCTGCTGAGTGCCAGTTGTTAATGAATCCCATTTGTCTTTCTTGATTAAGTCTGCTATTACCCCCGTTTAGGCCTGTCACCAGCCCTTTAGCAAGGATTTTCATATCACTGTTTAGATGAGAAATTAGCCTATGTGAGCAGCACTCATCCATCAGAAGCCGTTTATTTAATACAGTTTACGGTTTATGAGTTCAAAAACTGTAGCCTCATACGTGAGAAATGGATCACTGTCCTAGGCAGACAATGAGGAGCTTCAGTTCACTTGACAGCCATGGAGAAAGGATTCTGACTGTGAGGTGTGTACTCTGAGATGGTCTGCAGTACCACCACCTCTCAGTATGGTGTCAGGAGACCTCCATCTCTGATTATGAAGTCTCCTTTCCTTTAAGTAAGTGCTTCAATTCAGGGACTTGGCCACACCTCCTTTTGACACTGTTTTCTGAAGATACAAAATGAAGTTTTAGAATAGACTCGATCTTTGTGGTGGAGAATCGTTTTTCTCATCGAGCACATCTTAAACCAGCTCACGCAGAATCTGATGCTTTAAATCAGAAAGAGCCAAGATGTCTTTGCAAACTTTACTTTTGCAAAGAACTGTGGAGTTTCCACTCAATAACGGCACAGAAGCTAGTATCACAGAAAATGACAGAGCATCGTCTGCATCAGCTGTCATGTGTAAAGAATGTGTGCTCACTGGAAAAAAAATATATAAATGAATACCTAAAGACTCTTATAGCCATATGAATGCAAAAATTAGATTATTCTGGATTCTAAGATGATTTGCGATAATGAAATTGGTTAAAAAAAATTAGTTACTTGCCAATACCAAAAATAGAGCCACATTCAGAATTCAATTTCATGTTACAATGTATAGGACAAGACAGACTTAGGAGCTTATTCTATCCACCAATATTTTACTAATAAAGTGTATAATTGGTGCATTGGGTGAGTTTTTTTAATTTTTAGAACTTTATTTCAGTGTAACTTATGCACAAGAAATGTACTCATATTGGTTAACAGCAAGAAATTATGTTTAACTTATCCTACACAATCTTGACCAGAAACTTGGTACATGGTTTACAATTTTAAAAAATTAAAAAAAAACACACACAAAAGCTGCAATCTGGTTTATTTCTATCTATTACAAATGTATAAAAGATCCTCCACCAAATGCTGCTGAAGGCAGCAGAACCTTAAGAAATATACCTTGGTTTGTCTCACCAAAGTAACATATATTGCACTGTAAAGGTTTATAAAATTGGCATAAAATATTGTTGTAATGTTACAATACCAGTTTTAAAGCTCAGTAACTTATGGGACCCTATGGGATACATGTAGCACTGTGGAAGCTATCTCACGTAGCCGCTACACGTTCAGGTCATTCTGAACCTAGAATATCAGCTCACTTTATCTGCTAAGGTCAACCAGGAAACTCTAGAATATACCTTGATTTTTGCAAAGAAAATGGAGTTTCTTCAGCAGTAGCAGTATACTACTTCAGTAGCAGTATACTAACTGGCAAGGCATCCCTTCTGTTGCAACATTGCTAGCGTGAACTGCATGGGGTCAGCATGGGTTTGACTTTGCATCACTACTTACATGTAAAGTAGCCCCAGTTAATGACCTGGTGACTTTAAAAGTACATCTTAAAAAATCAAAATGGCCATTTTGCATTGGGTGAGCTTTAAAAACTGTTAATTAATTGGCACATATTTATTAGGAACCCTCAACTATGTCTTCATCCTGTCATCAAAATCTGGATCTTAAATCTCAAGTCTGAGGAGAATGTCCTAGATGAGCTCATGGCCAGAGAACACTCCTGTCAGAGCAGGCCATATTTTCTGTTCCCATCATCCTTTCCAGACTAGAGCCACATAACTCCAATCTCTTGGATCTGTCTTGAAAGTCCACATGCAGCATTGATTCCTGTTTTAAATAATCTAGTTTTCACATTAGAATTATTTGTTGTATGTCTAGGTTAGAGTAGGTTTTTCCAAAGACTTAGCCTTAGGATTATCCACCCTTACTTTGTTGTAGCTGGTGTCTAGCAGATATGTACTCATAGTGAAAAGGTAATGTATGAATGAAGAAAGAAGAGGTCTTACCCATTCATCATTTTTATCCATCAGTTGTTATTATCACCTTTGAAGTCAATGTGTACCTTCTAAATCACATTGATGTATGTCCAACTACTTTTTGCAATGTTCAACAGTATCGGCAATAGACAGAGAGTATGCTGTATATTTTGTCCTATAATTTGCTTTATTTAAGCAATGTATGCCATAGGCAATCTTTCAGTTCAGTATATTCACACGAATGTTCCTTTAAATATTTAGGGGGGTGTCTGTTTGTCACTGTACAAGTGTGGATGTCAGACAATAATTTGCAAGAGTCAATTCAAATTCTCTTCATCCACTATGTGGGTTCTGGGTGGAACTCAGGTCACTGAGCTTGGCCACATCTGCTTTTACCCACTACTAAACCATCTGGCTCACCTCTAAATAATGTTCTTACTGTATGGTAAATGGATTTGTGTACTTTATAAAACAATCCTCTATTGAACACCATTTATGAGGGTCTCTATATTTCTTCTAAAAGAAGGCTCCATCAGATAGTATTCAGCTCATTTTCTTTGTCCATTTAAGTTCACTTCAGATTTGCTGAATACAAAGCTATGCATTCTGAAGTATCACTGACAGATCTGTCTAAGATGAAGCAGAACTGAGCACATTTTTATTTACTTAAACACACTATAAAGCTCAATTTTGCACAGACTGACATTCTAGAGATAGATTTCTCTAACTCATAATGGATGGAGATTCAAATACAAAACAAAAATATTTAAAATGAGAATACATATGATTCTTCAACTACAGACATTTTCTGTTGTGCTAAACTAAGCCATTCAGCAACTGTCTGAATGCAAGAAAAACTCAAATAGATATGTCAAGAGATTGGACAATGCTCACAATGTTCTGAAAAATACAGAAAATCAAATCAAAGGGCTCATTTAGTCTTGAACTTTCCTATCTGTTAGAATATGATGTTTTGTGTTGCAACAATGAACGAATTTGTGAATACCATTGTTTTAACACAATGATATATATCACTCTGATATAGCACACTCATTTCAGGTCAGTGACAATCTGTGTTCCACACAGATTCCCGAGGACTCAGACTGATAGAAACTAGTCTTTGCATTTCACCTTCAAAAGCACATGGCTGCTTCAGTCACTGACAAAGGAAAAGAGTTAGAGAGTTGTGTTGGCCATGTTTGTTTCTGTACTATGATGGCACCATAAAGATACATTTTCTTTAATATCAATATTATAATTCTGAATGTTTATGCCCAGGGATTGTTGTCTCAAGCACTGCAGCCTTCATGCCAGTGAGCATGTCTCACCATCTCTGACCACAATGCCAAGACAACAAAAATGGGACTTTCTGGGACATCAACCTTGGCTGGTTGCATTTTGACTTTCCTTTGTCACAACCTCTCTTAATGTCAGTTAACTGACTAAGGCTTTCTGTTTTTTTGCTAGATATGAGAATATTCTCTCCTTAAAATCACACTAAAACATTTTTGCTATACAACCTATTTCTTTAGAAATAAAGCAATTTTTTTCAGTTCTGCTCTCACAATGTCATGGCTGATAGACCTGTCCAGCCATTCTACAATAGCTAAATTACATTCTGAACTTCTTTTTTTTTTTTTTTTTTTTGGTTTTTTTCGAGACAGGGTTTCTCTGTGTAGCCCTGGCTGTCCTGGACTCACTTTGTAGACCAGGCTGGCCTTGAACTCACAAAGATCCACCTGCCTCTGCCTTCCAAGTGCTGGGATTAAAGGCGTGTGCCGCCACCGCCTGGCAACATTCTGAAATTCTACAAAAGACTGGGAGATGATTTGAATGTGGCCTAAGGATCCACTTATCTAAGCTTGGTCCTTGTGGGATGCTATTGAGAGTACAGAGTTGTGTGATGCTGTTGAGAATATGGAGTTTTTAGACATAGCACTTGCAGGAAAGTTGCTGCCCCCCAGAAAGAATGGTTAGAGACTGGGGAATCTTGGTTAGTTTTCATGAAAGCATTTTTTTGTAAAGAGCATGTCTAGTCTCTCTCTAATCTGTCACCAAGCCCTATCTTCTCATCTCTTTTCTGTCTCTCGTCTCCCACCTGTTCCTACTACCTTTCTATCTGCTAGAACATCATAGAATAGAAAGCTTTTACCAGAACTAAGCCAGTATTGGTACCATGCCTGAGGATCTACAGAACTGTGAGCTAAATAAATCTATTTTCTTTATGAAGTACCCAGTCTCAGCTATTCCATTATAGTAACAGAAAACATCCTAATGCAGACCTATAATGTAACAGTTGAAGAGCAGAAAGGAGCAATGCTTTCTCTTTTCTTCTCCTTAAAAATCATCATTACTGTGTAATTAAATCCCTGAATACAAATAGATGTAAGTGAAAAGATGATTCTTTTCACTTACTTATGCTCATGCCACTATTGAATCACTCTAGTCATGTCTTTCCAGGCCAGTCATTATTACTGCTCCCATAGTACAGAGCTGGGGTAAGACTGATGATTACTTTTCTCCTCCAGTCGTGCACATAGCATCTCCCAACACTATGAAAGCTAATGAGAAGCAATGAAGCATTGGGTCAACACCAACTTAATATCTCCATATTCTGTAGCTCAACTGCATGGTGTCTTCAGACACAGAATTTTACCATTAAGTTCTAAAGGGTAACTAATAGCATTGGCAAAATAGCCTGTAATATTTGAAGGAATATGGGAACTCACTGGCTAACAACTTCAAAAGAAGTAGCCAATTCCTGGCACTGAAATTTTATTTGTTAGTCTCAAGTATCTAGTAGGAGCACTATACAGTAACTCCATATGACTTTGTAAAAGCTATTTAGTGCTATTCACCCCTTCCCCCATATTCTGTGCTCCATCCTGCCCTCCCATGACTTCAATTCCAGATCCATGTTTCCCTTTTAATCATTTATACCAATGTTGCCTCTCTCCCTTCTCTTAAAGCCCCTCCCCATGACCGCTTAGTAATTTCATGATCTCTGTGGGTCCCAGTAGTATGCATGACACCTTTGAGCACCAGGAAGCTATCCAACAGAAACAAAGCTTCCAGGTCAATACCAGCTTGGTTTTCCCATGTTTTATGTCTCAGGTATATAGTGATCTCAAGAGTAGTGTCTTACTGTCGTGTTCCAGAGATTAACTAGGAGCAATGAAATAGCCTGTAGTGGCCAACAAATTGTAAAGAGTTAATTCATTTCTAGTATCAAGGTTTTTATTTGATAGCATGTAATATATGGGTAAGTAATTCCCTAATAATAGTAAGTAATACCCTAGTAAGAGTATTTGTTGTTCCCCTGTTATAAGGAAGCTTCCTTTAACATATTTGTGTGTGTGTGTAGATAGATAGATAGATAATATATAGAGAGAGATACATAGATAGATGATAGATAGATAGATAGATAGATGATAGATAGATAGATAGATAGATATAGATAGATACATACATACATAGATACATGATAGATACATAGATACATAGATACATAGATTCTAAGAAACCAATACACTAGTAGATGTCCATATGGCTTTTTCAAATGGTCTTAGGTGTTATTCCTCCCCATATTCCCTCCTCTATTTTGTCCTCCTATGCCCTATCCCATGGCTTCTGGGAGACAAAAAGCCAATTTTCTTTAAGAATGTGACCACTTGGTAGTACCACCATGTTTCAGGATATGTCTCCATACACATGAGTATTTGAGTGACACAAATTAGACTCACTGGTTAAGAGGAGAGAGAGAAGCAAGTTGGGTTCACAGGGAGTTCATAGGAAGTAGCTCTGCAAGAAGTTGAGGGGGTCAATATGATCAAAGTCTACTGTATAAAATTCTCAAATAATATTTTTTTTAAATTTTCACAACTGGCTAATCTCAGATTACATGTTGGAATATGTTGGGGAACTAGTTTTAAAACAAATACACTTTTAAAATTGATATATTTCAAAGACATGAAATGACTGGCAGTTATATAAATAGTACTAATATTTAAATAGCAAATACATCCTGAAACTCTTTGAAAAATATTTTAAAATTTAAGTTTTTTTTTAATTTTCTGAACCTTAATACAATTAAGGTTCTTGACTAAAAGAAGAACATGTTTTGCTGAGCACCCTCTCTTAATTTTTTTTCTAGAAATTCTTAAAACATGTGTCAAGAAGTCTGACTGGAAAAAAGAAAATAAAATTCACCCTCAAACATCCCATAGATCCCTTTTCCTCCAGATTCCTTTAAGTGTTCTCCTGTTTACTACTTAGATTTCCTAAATATTTTTTCTAAAAAATTATTAGAAAATACTGATACCTCACCAGAAAATACCAGAATGGGTAATTACTGTCTTTAGGAAGCCCCCACTTGTTTAGAAACTACCCAAGTTAAAAAAGAAAAAAAGTGAAGCAAATCCATCTCCAAGAACAGGCGTTGACCTTTTTAATGCTGTTCTGTCACAGATGTTCCCTCAAGCTGTGAATGTTGGTATTGATCATTATGAGAGCATGGCACTCAATATAGGTCAGTGGCGTGATTTGTTGTCACATCAGAAATAAATGACTTGCTAGACAGGGCTTGATAGAGGTAGAATGGGTTGTGAAAACTCTCATGCTGGGATGCCCATTAGGTTCTGAAACTAGGGAACAGATAAAACAAGAAAGTCATGAGGCTGGACAAGGGTCAGGGACTTCAGAAGGCACATAGGCAGTGAGGCAGGAAGGCAATGCAGCATTCGGTTAACAACACGGAGGAGATTTCGATAAAGTTCAGAGATCTGGTAATCTTTCTCTGTAACTTATTCAGAGAGGAAAACTAGGGGTTCAAATCTATCAAGAAACTAAACACAGGAGCATCACACAGCAGACTCTGAGTCAAGGTAGAGATTTTTAGTTTGTGAGATCAGTGACCTAGGTAGCTCCAGTCATTTCCTTGTTTTCTTGTACAAACCTCCAGCTGCTTCCTACAATCAAAGCTAAAATCTGGCCATGAGCTTATTCAGATTCAAGCAGCCCTTTGTAGGGAAAACAATGGATGGAAAGTCAACAAGCTTGGTGCTGCTGCTAGTGCTGCCATTTAAAAGCAACACTGCAACTGACCACAGACAGTTGGCTTCTTGCGTCTTGGTTTTCTTTTCTGTGAAGTTAGTACATCCAAGCCCTTCTCTGAGCTCAAGCTAGCATGAGCTTTTACTGTTTTAGGTTACCCATTTTACATGCCTGGAGAGTAAAGGCTAATTTTCTCTGTTGGCACTTGGGTTTTCACCATGTCCACTTCCTGAACGCTTGATAGTGCTCGGATGAAAAGAATAACAATTATTCCAGATCCAGTGGGGGAATTGATTGCAATGTCATTATGAAATCTTTAGTTCTTTTCAAAGCCAACATTACAACTGTTCCTACACCTTCCTGTTAGACTCACTTACCAATGAACATATTTTTTAATAGAAAACAAGACCATTTTAATTGCCTCAGCTAGATACTTTTATTTTATTTTATGTGTGTACTCACAGCCAGACCCTTGTGGATAATGTTAAAAGATAGATATTTTTTCCCTGGGCTTTTTTTTCCTTTTTTGTGTAAATTATAACAATTGCTTTCGGGACTGTGCATTTGGACAAACCATAAAATAATCAAAATTGTAATGCTGTTTGGTGGCAAAGCATTGGACTCTTCAAATTAGTGGATTAAACACTCACAGCTACAGGCATCCCACTCTTAGCTGGGTTTAATAGTCTTGGTCATTGGGGCAGTGCATTCTGTTGATTGATTTGAGCGTTTTCAAAATAATATCTTAGACATGAGTATGTCCATCACTCACAACTGTATCTTCCTCTTAATGCTATTTTTATACTCTGCCCATATAATAATGAAAAAGTGAATTATTTAGAATCTTCTACTGTAAAAGAATAATTGTGATGTTAATTCTTTAATTGCATTTGGAAACTTATGTTTCTGTGTTTACATAGGCTTCTCACCATAGTCTTCAGTCTATTGATGACACACTTACCACACAAGTGTTAAAAATCATCAACTCTCAGATCTCTGAGGTGGTTGAAGAATAGATAACTAGAGTCTCATAGTTAAATTTTGAGTTGTTTAGGAATCAAGAGGGTGTTCTGGATCGAAGAAGATGTTTTTAAAATTGTGATGCAAGTTAGTATGAAAGCTGAGTCAGCTATAGAACTTTAAACTCATGGAGATGGTTAGATAGTAGAATGTTAAAGTCAGGGGCCAAATACATATGGACTGGACATTGGGAATGTACGCTAAGCCATTTAACTATCATAATTGTGGCATATTTATTTCTGTTGTTTTGTATAGTATTTACTGTTATAAGAGAAGGAACCATTTGTTGGACTGAAAGGGGGAGCTGTTGGGGGGAAGAGAGTGGAAGGGTGGGATAGGAGAGGGGAGTAAGGAAGGGATTGTGACTGAGATGTAACTTGAAGAAATAAAAAAATAAAGTATAATAAAAAAATCATAAACTCACAAAAGATCCCTTCAGAAATACCCACAAACACATGCTACATCCACTGAAACAACAAACATCTTTGATTTCCATCCTCACCAACTTTAGAGTTTCAAATGAAATTTCAGCTACGATTTCAGTCCTAGATTTCAGCTCACATTTATTATCGTCTGTGATTCTGTGTGTCTGTATCTATGTCCCTTTCTCTCTCGTCTTAATTGCATTAAATCTATCACTTTAGCATTTCAAACTCAACTGTTTTATGACTGTGAGATATTATCACAATATATTATGCTAATGGGACTAATTAATTCTCTGGGAAACTTTCCCAGAGACAGTGATAGAGAACATGATAAAGCCACCAGTTCTCCATGGTAAGCAAGCTCCTCCCCCAAGTCTGATGCTAATACTGCTGTGGACTGGTTTGTTTTTCTACCCATGAACCTCCTTCAGTGGTCTCAGTATGCTTTTGTTCAGTATCCACATCTACTCATCAGGTACATGACTTTTTTACCTTCTAGGCAAGTATGATGAACTTAGTAAGATTTAGGGTTGTGAGTCTGTCTGGAGTTCAGTCTGGATCAGAAGGGGTAACTATTGACAAGAAAACCATGCCCACTCTGAGTTCCTGCCTTAAAAGCCAACACAGAAAACTTAGAAAAGTGAAAGCAGAAGGGAGAAGCACCTTATATTCAACTTGCATCTAGTTACAATAGGTAGCTCTTTTCCCACAAGTACAAATCAAACAATGATTCTCCCGATTCCAACAGCTACTATGTTCCAGAGACACTGCTACAGAAACTCAAGTCTGTAAGATTGATGATATTTTAAGTAGGGAGTTTGAATGTCTAGTTAGATGAAAAAGGCTGTAGGAACTGGTAAGGTAAGTCCCTCAACAGTACCACAAGATCTATGTCTTCCAGGGACCAAAGTACCACATGACTGAAGGCTACCACAAGGTCTGAGTATGTGAATCCGGCCTCTGACATTTACAGTTGATAAAGTACTTTGTCATTTCAGCTTTAGTTTTTAAAATTCAACCAAACAATATCTATCTCCAAAAGCTGTTAATGCGTAGATTAGCAAAAGCCTAAGAGTTTATGACCCAAAGCACACTCGTGATATTAATTCCATTTTCTCCAAAGCCTTTTCAGCTCCCCGACTCTCTCTTTCTCTTTTGTATGTAAAGCATACATATTTTCTCTTGTCATCATATTTGGACACATGATCACAGGAAAGGTATCCTATAGTTTTATCGTCTATCAATCACAACAATATCTAATACAACCTATTGAAAACTACTTCTTGAAGCATCTTTCTCAATATATTTCTCTTTGTATTATATTTTTTGATTCTTGTAATTTTTTTCTATCTATAGGGATGCTAGGTATTAAACACAGAGCTCTGAAAGAGAAATCTAGGCAAATGCTATACCTACAGCCTTGCTTTTGCTATTTTTATTGTGAAACAAAATGTACACTTATGGTACACATTAAGTTTAAAACTACACTATTTTCTAAAGGTTTATTTTTATTTTTAATTATATACCGACGCATGTATGTATGGGTCTGTGCATTCTCAGACAGGTGTCCTTGGAAGTTTGATCTATCAAATTTGTCTAGGTCTGTAGTTACAGGCAATTGTGAGCCACCAGTATAGATGCTGGGAACAAAACATAGGTCTACAAGAGCAGTACTCACTCTTTTGCTTTTTTAATTTATTTTTTATTTCTTCAACTTACATCTCAATCACAATCCCCTCCCTACTCCCCCCTCCACCTTCTTCTCCCTCAACCCCCATCCTCTTCCCCTTTTTTTAGTTTAAGGTATATCTTCCCCCCCAACAGCTCCCCTTTCAGTCCAACAAATGGTTCCTTCTCTTATAACAATAAATACAATACAAAACAACGGAAATAAATAAGCCACAATTATGAGAATTATATGGCTTAGCATACATTCCCAATGTCCAGTCCATATGTATTTGGCACCTGACTTTAACATTCTACTATCTAACCATCTCCATGAGTTTAAAGTTCTATATCTAACTCAGCTTTCATACTAACTTGCATCACAATTTTAAAAACATCTTCTTAGATCCAGAACACACTCTTGGTTCCTAAACAATTCAAAATTTAACTATGAGACTCAAGCTATCTATTCTTCCACCACCTCAGAAACATGAGAGGGATAAATATATCGGATTATATAGGAAGTGCAGGGCCCACAGCTTCCAAAACCTAGAAATGACATACCAGTGGCTGCCTGGACAGTTCCCATTTTCTCTCCATACATTACAGCATCAATCTTCAGCTGTTTGGCCCCGTTTCTCTGACAGATATTGATTGTAAAGCAGGAATTATGAAGGACTTGCCTACCCTGTCTTGGCAGAGCTAGGCTGTCGACTTACCTGCTTCCAAGTTTTGTCCTTTTTGGACAGCATTCTGTCTACAGTTGAAGCAAGGGGTTTTTCTTGCCAAGAGACAGGCTTGCCACTAATTCAACTGTCTCCCACTGGAGATTCTTTGATGCTCATCTTCTACTTGGAGTAGAATAGGGGGTGCTGTCAGGAGCAGACATGTTTCGATATCAAAAAAATCTTAAGTTAAGAAAACATCTTTGAATACCATATTCTGCAGATCTCTTGAGGTTTTTGAACACTCCCTTCTCTATCTCTTATATTTAGATAAGCAGATGTTGCTTGTTTCTTAACAACTTGACGTCTGATTAGCTTAGAAAATAACTCTGATAGACTGTCACAGTACCTAACAAAATGACAAGCTTGAATGACTATTAGTTTGCATTTCTTAATTATCCTAAACAGTTTATGACAATTGGTAGCAAAAGGCTGAAACTTCACATTTCATTTTAAAGCATTACTAGGTACAATACCTTTAAAAAAAAACGTTACCCTTAATTTTGTATCAATATACAAAGATCAATACCAATGTGGCCAAATATAATCTTAATTTTGTATCAATATACAAGGGTCAATACCATTGTGGCCAAAAATAACCTTTTAAGTTTAAAAGCAACTTACAAAAGGCATGCTGAAATTCAAACAAATTGTCCTTTGAGATCACAAAACATATACACTTAAAGGTTTGTTTAGCTCTAAAATATCAAAATAATTTCTTCTTTAATCCCAATTGAAAGATAATACTTTTTATATTGTCAAAAAACTAAATTTGCTCCAGGAAAAATATTATCTGACCCCCCCCCCAAACAAAAGGTAGTGTCCCAGAGTTAGGATTAGGGCAGGACTCTGTTCTTATCATTCAGGAGATTTAAAGCATCCATCCAAGGAATCCAGGAACAATTGGACAACGGAAACCTCAGAAGAAAACAGATCAGACCAAAGACGACAAGTAGCCTAGACAATCCAGCCTTGCAGACTTCCTCAATAGCTGTTTCCTCAAAAGTCTACAACCACAACAACTCAAAATCACTAAGATTGTTCAGCTCCACAGACTGCTTCAGCCAGAACTTCAGTAAAGCCCTGAAGTTCAGCTTCTGTCTACGAACTTCTTAGGACACTTAAATAGCTGATCACAAAAGGACTGAACATCAAATGATTCTATTAACATTTTAAACCATTTTCCCATTCTTATTGGGGCCCCAAACAGGTTTACTACATCCCAAATCAGCAGGAAGTCATTTTAAGAGAGTGACATCCCATCCCCAGAAGGTGGGGAGGGTGTTTCCCCCATTTGGTCATTTGATGGATAATAGAAAATCTTATTATTTAGGGGAAGAGACTGCATGCTGTTAAATGGTCTTGTTAAATAGGCTTTGGAGGTTAGACCCAGGGACCTCTCTCTTTCTCTTTTCTGTATCCTTCTTTCTCTCCTATGTAGTAGTGAACAGACTTGAGAAAAAGGGGACATAGACATAGTATAGGAAAGATCAAGAAAAAAGGACAGATTATTGAATATGCCCTTATACCTTTGTATATTGATACAAAATTAATATTATATTTGGCTAAATTCATATTGATCTTTGTATATTGATACAAAATTAAGCAGTACTCACTCTTAACTAGTGAGCCACCACTCCAGATCCATATGATATAATCTTATATAATTATAAACTGAAGACAGTTGATCATCACTAAGTCAAAACAGCAATGCCATATTTGCACAAAAATGTAACAATATCATAGAATACTAAAAATGTCCTGTGGGATACGCAACAATGCTAACATACCTCCTAATTTCTCAGTATGCTTTCTGCAAGTCATGACTGCAGATTTCTTTTTGCCTAAATGATTTGTCCATTTCTCTGGCTACATTTATAAAAGTCCCTAAACAGATGCTGTGTGAATGGGATAGTGGTACCTTCACTATTTCATTGATATAAGCAAACAAATAAAATAAAAATTACTTTCTCCCACATATTGTGTAATGCCAACATATTCAGATATCTTGACACTTCATAGCACAGAAACTTCAGCCCCGGATTCAGGATAAGCATGTAAGCTATCTCTTTCAAAACTAGAAAAATATGCCCATTGTAAGCATATTGAAACTAGAGAGAGTCATGGATAATGGCCATCACAAGTTTGCCTTTAGAAAATGGCCATCCTACCAAAAGCAATATACAGATTCAATGTAATTCCTATCAAAATACCAACACAATTCTTTATAGACCTTGAAAAAGTTATTCTCAATTTCATATGGAACAACAAAAAGCCCAGAATAGCTAAATCAATCCTGTACAATTAAAAAAAAAATCTGGAGGCATCACCATCCCAGATTTCAAGCTGTACTACAGAGCAATAGTAATAAAAACAGCATGGTACTGGTATAGAAACAGACCAGTAGATCAATGGAATCGAATTGAAGACCCCGAAATGAACCCACATACCTATGGTCACCCAATTTTTGACAAAGAAGCCAAAACTGCACAATGGAAAAAGGACAGCATCTTCAACAAATGGTGCTGGTTCAACTGGATGTCCACAGGTAAAAAAAAAAAAAAAAAAATGAAATTAGACCCATACTTATCACCTTGTACAAAACTTAAGTCCATGTGGATCAAAGACCTTACCATAAGGCCGGACACACTAAATCTACTAGAAGAGAAAGTGGGAAAAACCTTCAAACTCATTGGCACAGGTGACAACTTCCTGAACAGAACACCAACAGATCAGAACCTAAGACCAACAATCAATAAATGGGACGTCATGAAACTGAAAAGCTGCTGTAAGACAAGAGACACTCTCATTCAAACTAAAAGGCTGTGTACAGAATGGGAAAAAATCTTCACCAACCCCACATTTGATAGAGGGCTAATATCCAAAATTTACAAAGAACTCAAGAAATTAAATGCCAAGAAAACAAATAATCCAATAAATAAATAGGAAAGGAGCTAAACAGAGAATTCTCAAAGGAGGAATTCCTAATGGCTGAGAGACACTTGAAGAAATGCTCAGCATCCTTAACTATCAGAGAAATGCAACTCAAGAGGACTCTAAGATTCCATCTCACACCTGTCAGAATGACTAAGATCAAAAGCTCATGTGACAGCACATGCTGGCAAGGGTGTGGAGAAAGGGGAACCCTACTGCATTGCTGGTGGGAATACAGGCTTGTGCAACCACTATGGAGGTCAGTATGGCGATATCTTAGAAAACTTGGAATTGCTCTGCCTCAGGACCCAGCCATACCACTTCTGGGTATACACCCAAATGTCTCTTCACGGAATCATAAGGGAGTTTCCTCATCTATGTTCATAGCACCCTTATTTGTAATAGCTAGAAATTGGAAACAACACAGATGTCCCTCAACTGAAGAACGGCTTAAAAAACTGTGGTAAATCTACACAATGGAATACTACTCAGCCATCAGAAACAACGAAATCATGCAATTTGCAGCCAAATGGATGAAACTAGAGAAGCTCATCCTGAGTGAACTAACCCAGACTCAGAAGGATGCACATGGCATCTATTCACTTATAGTCGAATTTTAACCACATAGTACAGGTTATCTATACTAAAACCAAGGCACCAAAGGGAACATGGACATAGACTTTTTTTTCCTGTCAATGAGACACTTTGCCCTAGTGGTGCTGCCTTGTAGGCCCCCAGTGTATGAGGAGGCTCTTGGCCCTCATATGACTGCTGAACTGGGAAGGGGGAATTTATGTAGGGACACTCCACTCCAGAGGAGTGGGATGGAAGGGTTAGGGGGTAGAGGGTGGGAGGGCAGGACTGGGAGGGGTGGAAAGAGGACACTATGACAGAGATGTAACCTGTAGCAATAAAAAAAAAATTTTTAAGAAAAGAAAAGAAAAGGTTCCTATCAGTGAGTTGTCAGAAATCACCTAGAATCCCAACAATTTCTATCTGAGTAGACTGTTCATGGTTGTTTATTTTTTTATTTTTGAGATTATAATATGATTACATCATTTCCCCCTTCCCTTTCCTCCCTCAAGATCCTCCTATATACCCTACCTTACTTTTACATTTATTGCCTCTTTTTCATTACTCTTATTACGTGAATATATGAATATCGTTAATATATATATATATCCATAAATAAAACCTGCTCAACCTGTATGTATATTTTTAGGGCTGTCCATTTGGTGGAAGGACAGTACCTATTGCTAAGGTCACCATACACTTTAGACACTGGGCCAGAGGCCCCTAAGCTAGATCTGATCTGAATGACTCCTTCCTGAGGACTAGCTTTTCTGGTTCTAGAAGGCAGCATGCAAGCTTCTAAAAACCAACAGTTCTATGCAGCTATGACAGCAGAGAATCATAACACAAAGCAGCGTGGCACAACAACCTAAAGTGGGCAGTAATATAGCCTTCATACCTCGGCAGTAAACAAAAGCTCCCTGATTGGACTTAAGACCTGATCAGAAAGAGGGAAACCATGTCTGGTACGAAAAACCTAGTCAACTATCTATGACTACTGAAGTCATAGATCTTATAAGGAGAGTTTTATATCCACGAATTTACTAAACTGTCATAATCCCTAGCTATACTCTAAATAGTTCTCCTTATAACCACAGGGTAAGTGCAGCCATCACCCCTAATTGTGCAATGGTCTCATTGCAAAATATGGAGACCATTATAGAAAACAAAAAATAAGCAAAATGCGGGGCGTGGAGTTCACTCTCAATGGATATAGCTACAAAACAATCCCACATCTAACACTGAGAGAAAATTGTGGAAAAGGAGACAGAAAGATTGTAAGAGACAGAGATTCAAGGAAATTTTTATGAGACTGTGTCTTCTAATAATGTCAGAAGTTACACACGTAAAGTCTCACCAACATCACTAAATATGAGTTGAGCAAGAACACAGCCATAAATGTGCCAAAGCAGATGGTAGAAAGACCATGAGACCTCAATTCTACCCAAAGAACCACAGGCAATGAAGGAATCCTGAAATTGGAAGAAATAGTCTTCCCTGGGTAAGAGCACAGCAGTTAGTTATACAATGCCAAATGACCCTTCAATTTTTTTTCTTTGTTTTTTTTTTTTATAAACACTCTACTTTTTTTTTCCTCAAGCCACATCCCAGCCCCAAACCCCCCCCCCTTCCCCCCCCCCCCCCCGCCCCTCCCCCCTCCCCCCCCAGAAGCCTCCCCCCCCAGTCCAACAGATGGTTCCCTCTCCCACAACAGCAAGTACTACACAAAACAACAGATATAAATATGACTCTTCAATTTTAATCTCCTTTTATCATAGATAGCTATTCCTTCTTACAGAGTTCAGAGTTTTTCTGGGAATAGCTGTTTAGCCAAGGTCTATGTAGGTCAATATCTCTGGCATCTAAAGTTCTATTCTAGAGAACTGAGCTGGATGTGATTTGTTATGAAACTGTATTAAGGTGGTTAAGAAATAAGCATGAGACATCTTCTCTTTGTCCATCAAGTAGATAGATGATAAGGCCTCCAAAATGCTAGCAATGACCAAGACAATCCATGGCTAAGCTCCACATATCTCAATCACCAAGTGGAAGACTGAAAATCACAATCATGCGATTAGGATGATAGGATTAATAATTTACTGCACGTTTCCCTTAAAGTTATACACTTCATGTAACATGACAAGCTGTCAAGTTGACACTGCTCAGAATCACCTGAGAAAGTCTCAGTTAAGTAACTGTCTTTATTTTGATTGTCTGTGGGCACATCTGCATGTAAGAGCCTGTCAAGAGTATTAGCTGATGCTGGAGGAACTAGTCCGCCTTTGGGCAGCACCATACCTAGGCAGATAATCCTGTGTTGTTAAAGAAAAGTATCTAAGCATGAGATAAGCCTGTGAGTGAGCCAAAGAGCCAGACACCAAGCAGTGTTTCTGCATGGTGTCTATTTCAGGTTCTTGCCTTGAGTGCCTACCCTGACCTGTCTCAATGACGTGTAACCTGGATGTATAAGCCAAACAAAACCTTTCTTCTCCCAAGTTGCATTTAGTCTGAGTGTTTTAGCACAGAACAGAATGAAATGAAAGCACACTGTTACTCTAATACACATTATTCCCTCTGCTGTATTTTACGCACTGTGAATCATCTTCCCTCACATTTATGACGGTCCTTAATGATTCTATCTTCATTTTCATTTTCCCTACCACCTTAAACTCATTTTTCCTGCCCAGCCTTTTTAAAGTTGGCATTCTCCAGTCATTTAATATACAGCCTGTTGCTTCTGTCTCATCAATATCCCTACAGTACTAACACCCATTGCTGATTTCCATATTTAAACCCTTGCCTAATTTTTTATAATATAGCCTCAGATACCTCAAACCTAATTTATCGAGAACTGAAATCAGTAGTTTTCTTGTTTTCTTTCTCCACCTCACTTTACCTTCTCTTTAATTCTCTGTCCCAGTAAAGAGCACAATAATTCCTTCAGAAATAAAAAGAGCACTGTACAGACTCCTTTCACCTCATTTTCTATATATAGGGCATTTCCAGCTCTGAAAATGTTACTTCTTAAATAGCTTAGGGATCCCCTCTCATCCTCATCCTCATGTAAAACATGATCCTAGTCCTGGCTCAGCTTTTCTCACCTAGGCAGTTCCAAAGACTGCCTAGTCACATGGATTTGAAATCGGAGTATTTTTCAAATATAAATTCAGAAAGCTAATTCTTAGCTATGAGATCTAGTTGAAGATAGCTTGTCACTCTAAACTCATATGAAATAATAATCCTTTGTAAACGAGGCTTATACAGCAATGAAGGAAATCAGATAGAAGAAAGAGATCTCCAGACAGCCTGGCAGATGCTGTGACATTAACTAATGTAACAGGATACTGCTTTCAAATGTGTTTCCATTTGCCCACAAAAGAATGCAAAATTCTGTCATTCTTTTACCACTAAAATTTAACCAATAAAAAAGAAGAAACGGTGTATGAGAAAACATTTTTTGTAAAATTGATAGAAACTAGAAACTGGAATGATGAAAATAAATATACGACTATGAACACATGCAGCAAAAGACAAGCTGAACGAGTTTGTCTTTTTCAATTTTTTAAAGATGTATTTTTATTTACATGTTCGACTCTGTACCTGTGTATGCACATACACATGCAGGTTCCAAGGAAGCCAGAAGAGAGCATCAGTTCTCCAGGAGCTGAAGTTACAGATGCTTGTCAGTCACCTATTATGGTTAATGGAATGGGAACTCCAGTGCTCTTATTGGCAGAGATATCTCTCCATCCTAAATTTGCATCTTTAAGTGTCATTTATTTTAAAGTGTATTTTAAACCCATTATAGTCTCTCTTTTTCAAGGAATTCTCAAAAAAAACCCTTTATTTCTTATTTTTTCTGTATTAGATCAGCATATTAAAAATTCAAATATTAAATTGGTGATTATCTAAATTTAACATAAATCATACTCACTGCATAATGGGCAACCCATTTGTTTACTTACATTACATGCTTAACAGCTTTAAATAAGAAATTAAAATTAACCAAATCTTTGTAAGAGAACACAATGTAAGGAAAGTTCAAAGTGCAGAATATTTTAATTCTCATTATCATTCTTTCTTCAAACCTCATCCCAATAATATTTTCCCAACTTTTTACATTTCATCTACGTGATATGCTGAAAAGACAAGGAGATGTTTAGAAGAAAAGGATGGTTACAAGGAAAATACTGAGTACAGATCAAAAAACAAAACAGAACCAGAAATGACATGTGTCTACCACTGATCAGAGACTGTGGATGGGATGTCACAAATATGTACAATCTCAAAATAATATTAATAATCATGCTAAGATGATGATAATAAGTGAGATGAGATAAAATGCATGCTTTGAGTATGTACCACACATCATGTGAGATGTATAATTTCTATTTTTACAGAAAAACATGTATAGACAGTTAAGTTAATCTGCATCTACTTTTATCTGACATCAAATTCCACCAGTTCTATATGATTGTTTTGTGGATCTTCAAACTAATAAGAGGGTTGAAACGCTTGGTGTTTGAGTAACCTGTGTTTTCCCAACATTGTATGTGAATGTGAGATGGTTGAATTAGTGGCAAGCCTATCTCTTGGCATGAAAAACCCCTTGCTTCAACTGTAGACAGACTGCTGTCCAAAAAGGACAAAACTTGGTAGCAGGGAAGTCGACAGCCTAGCTCTGCCAAGACAGGGTAGGTAGGTAGGTCCTTCATAATTCCTGCTCTACAATCAATGTCTGTCAGAGAAACGGGACCAAAGGCTGAAGATTGATGCTGTAATGTATGGAGAGAAAATGGGAACTCTCCAGGCAGCCACTGATATGTCATTTCTTAGTTTTGGATGATGCAGGCCCTGCACTTCCTACATAATCAGATATATTTATCCTTCTCAGGTCTCTGAGGTGGTTGAAGAATAGATAGCTAGAGTCTCATAGTTAAATTTTGAGTTGTTTAGGAATCAAGAGGGTGTTATAGATCTAAGAAGATACTCTTAAAAGTGTGTTGCAAGTTAATATGAATGTTGAGTCAGATATAGACCTTTAAACTCATGGAGATGGTTAGATAGTAGAATGTTAAAGTCAGGGGCCAAATATGTATGGACTGGACATTGGGAATGTATGCTAAGCCATTTAACTCTCATAAATATGGCATATTTATTTCTGTTGTTTTGTTTTTTTTTTGTTTTTGTTTTTTTTTTATAAACCTCCTCTCTTTTTTTTTAAGATTTATTTATTATGTATACAGTGTTCTGACTGCAGGTATATCTGCAGGCCAGAAGAGGGCACCAGATTTCATTATGGATGGTTGTGAGCCACCATGTGGTTGCTGGGAATTGAACTCATGATCTCTGGAAGAGCAGCCAGTGCCCTTAACCGCTGAGCCATCTCTCTAGCCCTATTTCTGTTGTTTTGTATAGTATTTACTGTTATAAGAGAAGGAACCATTTGTTGGACTGAAAGGGGGAGCTGTTGGGGGGAAGAGGGTGGAAGGGTGGGACAGGAGGGGGGAGTAGGGAAGGGACTGTGACTGAGATGTAACTTGAAGAAATAAAAAAATAAAGTATATTAAAAAAAAAGAAAGTCAAAGTAAAGCTTAGGGTTTAGGTTGCTGTTTCTTACTTTGCAGTGTTGCCTTTACCTGGGTGGGATCTGAGCCTGCACGACATGGAATCTTCTATGAGAAACAAGCCAGTCACAAATAGCATCAGAAGGGCTGATGATTGAAATGTGTCCTGTGAACTCATTCTTCACCCTTCATACCATTGCCACCTGATGAAAAGGTGTCCCTTAGTCACCTACAATCTAGCCTTCAGATATTTTGCAAAGTGAAATCACATTCTTCTTTGTCCATGCCAAAGGAAAGAGTTCTGGAAAGTGACACAAAATGAGTCAATGGTAAATAAATTTTTAAATCAGAATCTTTCTCTGACACTGATCTCATTTGTTCATGAGGCAAACTTCTACTAAATCTATTCACAATTAAGAGAGAGAGAGAGAGAGAGAGAGAGAGAGAACTACCCAGCCAGTAGTATTGAACTGTGCTTTAATTAGGGAAGCCAAGAATGTCTTGTATAATTAACTTGGATTTGTTTGTAATTGTTTCCTTGTGATTAGAGCTGTTGTCCTTGTATAACTGGGGCAATAATGGTGGTACTACTAACCTTTGATTTCAAGGTAGACAGATCTAGAAACACAAAACCGAAAGATACGAAGCAATGGATCTCTTTCTACTTTCTATTTTGCCTCAGGAGGTACAGTGTCCCCCAACCTCTAGCATAATCCATAGAATTGCTGATACCTTAGCTCTTCACCATCCTGCTGAGTAAAACCATCCTTCACTTTGGGAAGTGGGGAAGTCTTTTCTAGCTGAGGTCTGTGCACTCTCCTCTCTGGTATTTCAGACTCTGAATTTGTTCCTCTGGATAGTTGATTGGTTAGAAGAATATCAACATCCTCTAATATGCTACTGAATTTGGCCAAGAGGAAGCTCTAGCAAGAGAGTTCCATGGAAGAAGGGAAGGAGGGTGGAAGGAAAAAAAGAATAGTAGGGAAGGGAGGACAAGGAGAGTGATTTCTCAGGGTTCCCATGGTACTACCTTGCTAGTTATCACTAGCAGTTTGAATCCTGTCTCTCTGCCAAATGACCTCACTCCTACTATGAGCACTCCCCAAATAGCCCTGTCCATGTATCACTGTGGTAACCACTGTCTCTCTGCTTCCCTTGTCTTCTTCAGTGGTAACAGAACATTACTATACTGCCTCCCAGCTGTATAATAAGGTGCCCTCTGACTTATACTTTATCAAAACCTTGAGAACAGTCTCCATTAAGTTCTTCCTATTTAGCTCCATCTCCCATTTTTTGATTGGATTATTTGGTTTCTTGGCATTTAGTTTCTTGAGTTCTTTGTAGATTTTAGATAATAGCCCTCTATCAGATGTGGGGTTGGTGAAGATTTTCTCCCAGTCTGTTGGTTGCCGTTTTGTTCGAATGACAGTGGCCTTTGCCTTACAGAAGCTTTTCAGTTTCATGAGGTCCCATTTATTAATTGTTGATCTCAGGTCCTGAGCTGTTGGTGTTCTGTTCAGGAAGTTGTCACCTGTGCCAATGAATTCGAGGGTTTCTCCTATTTTTTCTACTAGTATATTTAGTGTGGCCGGCTTTATGTTAAGGTCTTTGATCCACTTGGATTTAAGATTGGTACAAGGTGATAGGTATGGGTCTAATTTCATTCTTTTGCAAGTGGAAATCCAGTTGGACCAGCACCATTTGTTGAAGATGCTGTCCTTCTTCCATTGTGTGGTTTTGGCTTCTTTGTCAAAGATTAGTTGGCCATAGGTGGTGGGTCCATGTTTGGGTCTTCAATTCGATTCCATTGATCCACTGGTCTGTTTCTATACCAGTACCATGCTGTTTTTATTACTGTTGCTCTGTAGTACAGCTTGAAATCTGGGATGGTGATACCTCCAGATGCTTTTTCATTGGACAGGATTGATTTAGCTATTCTGGGCTTTTTGTTGTTCCATATGAAGTTGAGAATAGCTTTTTCCAGGTCTATAAAGAATTGTGTTGGTATTTTGATAGGAATTGCATTAAATCTATATATTGCTTTTGGTAGGATAGCCATTTTTATTATGTTGATAACTGAAAACTCCGATATTTAAGGGAACAGATTACAAGCTGATAAATGGTCCTGTTTAATGGGTTTTGGAGGTTAGCCCCAGGGACTTCCTACTTTTCCTTTTCTGTATCCTTCTTTCTCTCCTCTGTAGGAGTGCATAGGCTTGAGAAAAATGAGATATAGACATAGCACAGGAAGGTCCAAGAAGAAGGGGCAGATTATTGAATATGCCCTTATACCTTTGTATATTGATACAAAATTAGTAGTTTATTAGGCTAAAGTGGTATTGACCATTGTTTATTGTGTAAAAATAAGATTGTATTGGATTACATTGGTATTGATCTTTGTATATTGATACAAAATTAAGATTACAGTTGGCCACAATGGTATTGACCCTTGTATATGGACGTAATGTTAAGATTGTATTGGGCTACATAGGCATTGATCTTTGTATATTGATGCATAATTAAGAGTATATTTAACCACAATTGAATAGATCTTTGTATATTGATACAAAATTAAAGGTAACGCTTCCTAATGGTATCATACCTAGAGATACTGAAAAATAAAATGTGAAGCTCTGGCCTCTTGATACCAACCATCTAAAATGGTCTAGGATAGTTAAATAAAACAAACTCCTAGTCATGCAAACATGTCACTTTGTTAGCTACTATGACAGTCTATCACAGATATTCTCTAAACTACCCAGTAATCAAGTTGCTAAGAGACAAGCAACATTTGCTTATCTAAATACAAGAGATGGATAGGGCATCTTCAAACACCCCAAGAGATCTGCAGAATATGGCATTCAAAGATGTTATCTTAAATTAAGATTTTCTTCTTTTTTTTGATATCGAGACATATCAGAGCTTGACAGCACCCCCTATTCTACTCCAAGTAGAAGATAAGCATCGAAGAACCTCCACTGTAAGATGGTTGAATTAGTGGCAAGCCTATCTCTTGGCATGAAAAAACCCCTTGCACCAACTGCAGACAGACTGCTGTCCAAAAAGGAAAAAACTTGGTAGCAGGGAAGTCGACAGCCTAACTCTGCCAAGACAGGGTAGGTAAGTCCTTCATAATCCCTGCTCTACAACAAATGTCTGTCAGAGAAACAGGATCCAAGGGCTGAAGACTGATTCAGGAATGTATGGAGAGAAAATGGGAACTGTCCAGGCAGTCATTGGTATGTCCTTTCTTAGTTTTGGAAGCTGCAGGCCCTGCACTTCCTATATAAGCAGATATATTTATCCCTCTCAGGTCTCTGAGGTGGTTGAAGAATAGACAGCTAGAGTCTCATAGTTAAATTTTGAGTTGTTTAGGAATCAAGAGGGTGTTATAGATCTAAGAAGATACTCTTAAAAGTGTGTTGCAAGTTAATATGAATGTTGAGTCACATATAGACCTTTAAACTCATGGAGATGGTTAGATAGTAGAATGTTAAAGTCAGGGGCCAAATATGTATAAACTGGACATGGGGAAGGTATACTGGGCCATTTAACTCTCATAAATGTGGCATATTTATATCTGTTGTTTTGTATAATACTTACTGTTATAAGAGAAGGAACCATCTGTTGGACTGAAAGGGGAAACTTCTGGGGGGAAGAGGGTGGAAGGGCGGGATAGGGAGGGGTTTGTTACTGAGATGTAACTTGAAGAAAAAAAAATAAGAATTTATAAAAAAAAAAAAAAGAAATGTCAAAAAAAAAAGGTCTTCCTAAATCACAGTAGGCATGTGTTATCCATCCCTTAACAAAGTCCAAGTTAGTAAGGAGACAGAGTCTTGGTGACAGTGAACACTGTGTGTGCATGTATTCATGTCCTCCCCTGTGCATCACAAACCACTAAGAAATACGGGATCTTCAGTTGTATGGATTCAGGAACTCTGCTTTGTTACTACCTCCAACACTCAGTGCCACAGGCACAGCTGGGTAGATTCAGATGCCCCCATTCTGAGAAACATGTGGCCAAGTAGTGGTACCATCTCATGTTGTTAAGCAACCTAAAGATTTGACAGGCAGGACTTTTTTTGTCTGTAGGACTTGCTAATGGTGCTTAGCTTAACATAAAAATTCAGAAGCTTAAGCAGGCAAGATGGCTCAGTAGGTAAAGGTGATTGTTGCCACGCCTGATGACCTTGAACTCTCCATTTAGGACCTACATAGTAGAAGGAAAGAGCAGACTTCCACAAGCTCTCTTTTGACCTCTACACACACACACACACACACACACACACACACACACACACACACACATATACACACACACCGACATACATACTCACACACAAACACACACATGCACACACACAAACACAGACACACATATACACATACACACACTACTCATACAGAATAAAAATGTGTTTTTTAAATGTAGAGGCCCTGTAAATTCTTATCACATCCTTTTTGTTTGATGTTTCTTTGAAACAAAGGTCAAAGGAAAAGAAATAGACTAGAATGAAAGTGATAGAAATCTATTAAGGCATCCTTTTCTGATTTCTACACGATGTGGGACAATTGTTATGTACTTATATGTACCTAGCTCCTTCCCTCGGGTATCCCACAGACCTCTAGATAGAGAGATTGCTTCAGAGAGATAATTCATTTTTCTTTATGTAGGAAAAGTAATCTCAAAAGACTTTGTAGCTAGAGTAATCACATAGGCAAGTCTAGAGGAAGCTCGTCTTGTTCATTACCTGAAAAATAAGATTCCCCAAAAAGGAATAGAAGTGTTGAATAAGGTGAAATTTTTTGAAGGTCATTGAAATATACAAGAATTATGAGCATTTTGACACATTTAAAAATATTAGATTAATAATAATGGAAATAAATTGAGCATGAGGGTCATGAAGGAGAATCTCTAAAGATGAGGCTAGGAAGCTCAGAGGTGCAAAGAGTAAGTGTAGCGGTCACCACCACAGCCTCATAAAGTTATCAGCTATATTTGGATTCTACATATCATGACGATTCTATGACAAAATTTTAGCAGAGATTGGGGAAAATAAAGTGGATTTAAGAAATATAATTTTATGGGGCTAAGACTCAAAGGATGAGAACACTTGCTATGCAAATGTGAAGATGTAAATTTCACTCCCAAGAATGCGTGTAAAAAGCCAATAAAGTCCACAAATACCCAAGAACACATTGTGACAGGGTAGACAGAGACAGGCCCCAGGAGCTCATTGGCCAGCCAACCTATCCAAAAATACTACTTTGGGATACTTGAAATCCAGTCTCGGAGAAAGAAAAACAATAGCAATAATAATAATCTTCAAAACTAAACCATTAGTCATATTAAATAAAACTAAGACTTAGCTGCAAAGAAAAGAAAGGTCAGTGTGTAAGCATCAAGGGTATTTCTATACCATGGTCAAGCTAGCCAAACACTGGCTTCTGATACTACATGTTGTAAAAAAAAAAAAAAAAAAAAAAAAAAAAAAAAAAGGTCTTACTTATAAATATGAGTCTAACTTATTTTTTAATTTATTTATTTATTTTTACTTCAGGTTACATCTCCATCATAGTGTCCTCTTTCCACCCCTCCCAGTCCCACCCTCCCACCTTCTACCCCCATCCCTTCTATCCCACTCCTCTGGAGTGGAGTGTCCCTACATAACAGTCCCCGCCCCAGTTCAGTAGTCATATGAGGGCCTATAAGATATCTACACAAGAACTGATGCAGCTTTCCTGAGGGAAATTAAAGACTTCACAGAAAAGGTTCATGATACAGAACAGATGAGTGTTTCAAAGTTGAACAGATGGTGATTCTTCTCTGACTCCTGTGTGATTATAACTACATTTCTGGATATTTTTGAATTTTAATGTGGGAAAATCACATATCAATTTCAAAAGTTGTATGGAAATCCTGAATCCAAAAATATGTTGCAAAGTTGTAATAAAATTAATAAATGGTGGTCTAGAGAATTCACAAAAGAGAAATCTTTAATGGCTGAGAGACACTTGAAGAAATGCTCAGCATCCTTAATCATCAGAGAAATGCAACTCAAGACAACTCTGAGATTCCATCTCACACCTGTCAGATGTGATCACACCAGGCTAAGATCAAAAACTCAAATGACAGCACATACTGGCGAGGTTGTGGAGAAAGGGGAACACTCCTCCATTGCCAATGGGAATGCAAGCTGTACAACCACTATGGAAATCAGTCTGGTGATATTTTAGAAAACTTGAAATAGCTCTACCTCAAGACCCAGCCATACCACTTTTGGGTTTACATCCAAATGATTCCTCACCAAAACACAAGATGTTTTCTTATCTATGTTCATAGCAGCCTTACTTGTAATAGCTAGAAACTGGAAAGAACCCAGATGTCCCTCCACAGAAGAATAGATTAAAAAAAAAAAAAACTGTGGTACATCTACACAGTGGAATACTACTCAGCCATCATAAACAACGAAATCATGTAATTTACAGTCAAATGGATGGAACTAGAGAAGCTCATCCTGAGTGAGCTAACCCAGACCCAGAAGGATGCACATGGCTTCTATTCACTTATAGTTGGATTTTAGCCATATAGTACAAGACAACTATACTACAACCAATTAAACTCCCTCATGAAGCTGATAAGGAAATGTTATGAATTGTATTGCATCTGCTCACTTTCCAAGTCCTGACTCAGAAAGGCCTAACTTTTCCTTTTCCTTTTTCTTTTCTCATTCCTTGAAATACAAGCATCCTAATAAGCGTTGCCTGGTACTGTGGGTTTCGCTACTCTTCCTTGAAGCTCCCTCCACTTTGTAGTGCAGTTGCTTGTCTGCCAGGTGAATAACCTCCATGATTTTCACAGAGGAAAGAAAATCTAGGTTGAGGGGATGATGGTGAGAAGAAGCAGCCACAAGGCAACTCCACCCACCTTCTCTGTGTAGCAGTAATGTCTCAAATGACCTGTGAATCCTCTTTAGTGTCCAGTTTTGTGGTGCCTGGGATGCTGCCCACTGCCCAAGCAATGACAATTTCATGTTATTACCTGCTCATCTACTCACTTTGTCTAGGTCAGAAATTAAGGCATTTACATAGGCTGTGTCTAGGGAAAGATGCTGAGGTACAGTCACGTTCACTTGAGTTGTCTCATTGACTCCTTTGCATCTATTTACTTAATTTCACTCTGCACTGTTACAGGAAGACCATTGCAGCATTGGTTGTTTTAGATGCACATCCAAATTACTTATCTGTATTCATTCTAGATTTTGCTGATGCCTCTTGGATTAAAAAAAAATAGTCAAGGGATGGCTTCTGTATTTAAAAAATTGATTCATATAAAAAAGAATAAATTTGCTCCACAAATATGTGACTTTTAAACAAGTAATGAGAAAAATTAAATAAAATACACTCTACTATCACTGTGGCTTTGAAGTGAAGTTGAATTAAATAGCTTAGATTAAAACAGAAGCTCAACATAAGCATATATATCTCTAATATCCACATTACTGTCCAGGGATCAGCAATATTAACAAAAAACTTTCAAACAAAGCTTTGGTTTTCATCTGCTGGTACTGACCAGGGTCCACATGTCACAGCGCAATAAAATCAGGTGTTTTCCCATAATAAATTTCTGTTATGTTATTGATTTTCTAGATCTTAAAAATGACAAAAAAATATTTAAAAAGAAAATTGTCCATTAAGTGATAATTTTCTGTAACTGGAATATTTCTCTAACATAAATAATGCTGTGGCTGTTTTACCATTATGTAAACACAGCCTAAGGGGAGTGAATTATAATAACTGATTGTCAAGTTAGTAAGCGTACAATAAGAAATGCTCATATATAATTGCTTTTCAATAAACTGTTCTGGTGATTGGCACCAAATCCGTCACTCATTCATTTATTCAACAAACATCATTGGTTGTCTAGATGTGCCTGGCATTGAGCTTCAATGTGGACTTTTGTATAGAAATTTCTTTAGAGAAGAAAATTTTTTGCTGCTATACTACATCTAGCCCATTATACAGAGCCTGTCCATTAGGGTACCTTGTCTCAATGACAAGCAAATGTCTGAATAATGAAACCCTTTCAAACGATAATGTTTCACTGAGAATCTATGTCATTTTCACACACACACACACCACCACCACCACCACACCACCACATCAGACACACCACATACCACACATACACACCACATATACACTTACACACCACCACCACCATACACACCAACAACAATACACACATACACCACACACACCACCACCAAAAACAACAACAACACACACCAGCACCACCAACAACAAGAACACACGCACACAATACACATGTTCTAGAACTACTGCATTGCTCATTATCTCAAATAATTTCTGGTTCTTTTAATCACTGCTGAAATGCTAGCATCCCTCTTTAATGCCCAGTCAATAAGCAGATTAAAACATAAATGCCACTAAATATGCTTTAAATATCATCTCCATTGAAATATTTCTAAGTTCTGTATCCTCTTAAAATAATCCCCATTCAAAATTGAGAGGAAATGTCATCCATATGAGGTTCTTCAGAACTTAAACTCTGATTATACAAGGAATTAGGTGCTATAGCTTAAGAAATCAAATAATTAAAGACCCACTGACTCTTTGTTGATGACATTTTTAAGCCCAGAAAGCTTTCATCAAGGTTACAGTGAAATTTCATAGTTAGTAATGATGTAAACACTGAGGATTTTTCTAACACAATTAACTAGGTACCTTGAGTAGGCAGGGTGAAAGGCAGGAATGTAGAGAGTATAAGATCAACCACAGTGACCTCAGTGCTGAGGACTGTTAGCTCCGACTATGCTCATAGGGAAGGGGTGACCAGTATAAAAAGATATTGAAAGGAAATAAAGTTCAAGGAAACAGTGATTTTTTTTTCTTCCTGTGTGTACCAATGGCCTTTTTTTTGGGGGGGGGGGGGGATATTATTCATCAGTCAGAAGTCTCTATGTTTTTCTATTTTCAGATAAAGAACGGAAAGTGGGCTTATTGGAAAACAATAATAATTTTACCTGACTGGGGAGAGATTGCTCTGTGGTGAAGAGCACTTACTACTCTTTCAGAGGATCTAGTTTAGTTCCCAGTATCCACATTAAGTAACTCACAACTGTCTAACTTCTCTATGGGATACAGTGCCTTCTAGCCTCCAAAAGCATCTGCATGCACATAGTGCACATAAATTCATACATGCACACATGCATACACATATACATTTATAAATAAGTCTTTTTTTAATCGGTCTTTCTGATGTCTATTCTGGGACATTGAAAAATAATATGCTGAAATATTAATAAGAGCAAGACAAACATATTTTATTAGCATTCGCATTGAGTATTTATGCAGAGAAGCAGAGTGATCGGTAACTCAAAGGTGGCTGAGAATGAAAACTGATGTAGCATCTTAATAAATAACAAGAAACATTTAGGGAAGTGGCCAAATAAAGGAAATAGTACTCAGTCTTGTAAAGGCTTCAAACTATGGAAGGTAAATATGGAAGAAACTAAATATATCAGACAGCCTTCTGCTACTAGAACAAAATATACAGCAAAATTGACTTATTAGGAGGAAGGATTTTAGTCATTACTTTAGAGGTTTCAGTTCATGACTAATGGATTCAGTTGCACTGGGCTTATGATGGGAACAAACAAAAGACCATTACCAAGCTAAGGACAAAACCTTCAGCACTTGGGCCTTTGGGACACATTCGGATCCAGATTATAATATTCTAATGAAAAGAATGAAGAACTATCTTGGCTGTTCTAAGTTGCCTAGTTTCCATTCCCCACATAGCCATGACTATTATGTGAGAAAGGTTTTTTTTTTATTTAAATACTTTATTTTTTTTTCTTCAAGTTACATCTCAGTAACAAACCCCTCCCTATTCCCCCTTCCTGTCCCGCCCTTCCATCCTCTTCCCCCGAGAAGTTTCCCCTTTCAGTCCAGCAGATGGTTCCTTCTCTTATAACAGTAAGTATTATATAAAACAACAGATATAAATATGCCACATTTATGAGAGTTAAATGGCCCAGTATACCTTCCCCATGTCCAGTTTATACATATTTGGCCCCTGACTTTAACATTATACTATCTAACCATCTCCATGCGTTTAAAGGTCTATATCTGACTCAACATTCATACTAACTTGCAACACACTTTTAAGAGTATCTTCTTAGCCGGGCGGTGGTGGTGCACGCCTTTAATCCCAGCACTTGGGAGGCAGAGGCAGGCGGATCTTTGTGAGTTCGAGGCCAGCCTGGTCTACAAAGCGAGTCCAGGACAGCCAGAGATATTCAGAGAAACCCTGTCTCGAAAAGCCAAAAAAAAAAAAAGAGTATCTTCTTAGATCTATAACACCCTCTTGATTCCAAAACAACTCAAAATTTAACTGAGACTCTAGCTGTCTATTTTTCAACCACCTCAGAGACCTGAGAGGGATAAATATATCTGCTTATATAGGAAGTGCAGGGCCTGCAGCTTCCAAAACTAAGAAAGGACATACCAATGACTGCCTGGACAATTCCCATTTTCTCTCCATACATTCCTGCATCAGTCTTCAGCCTTTGGGTCCTGTTTCTATGACAGACATTTGTTGTAGAGCAGGGATTATGAAGGACTTACCTACCCTGTCTTGGCAGAGTTAGGCTGTCGACTTCCCTGCTACCAAGTTTTGTCCTTTTTGGACGCAATCTGTCTGCAGTTGGTGCAAGGGGTTTTTTCATGCCAAGAGATAGGCTTGCAACTAATTCAACCATCTTACAGTGGAGGTTCTTCGATGCTTATCTTCTACTTGGAGTAGAATTGGGGGTGCTGTCAGGCGCTGATATGTCTCGATATCAAAAAAAATTCTTGATTTAAGATAACATCTTTGAATGCCATATTTTGCAGATCTCTTGGAGTTTTTGAAGATGCCCTATCCATCTCTTGTATTTAGATAAGCAAATGTTGCTTGTCTCTTAGCAACTTGATTACTGGGTAGTTTAGAGAATATCTGTGATAAACTGTCATAGTAGCTAACAAAGTGACATGTTTGCATGACTAGGAGTTTGTTTTACTTAACTATCCTAGACCGTTTTAGACGGTTGGTATTAAGAGGTCAGAGCTTCACATTTTATTTTTAAGTATCTCTAGGTATGATACCATTAGGAAGTGTTACCTTTAAATTTGTATCAATATACAAAGATCTATTCAATTGTGGTTAAATATACTCTTAATTATGTATCAATATACAAAGATCAATGCCTATGTAGCCCAATACAATCTTAATATTACGTCCATATGCAAGGGTCAATACCATTGTGGCCAACTATAATCTTAATTTTGTATCAATATACAAAGATCAATACCGATGTAATCCAGTACAATCTTATTTCTCTGCAAAAATAAGAGAAAGGGGTTTTTTAATCAATCCTTTAGCCTCAGAAGTGTCTGCTCTTGGTTGGGTGAAAGACATCCCTAGGAAGCTTCTCTCCTTTTCTGTTAATCTAATGTTAAAATGGCATGTTTTGAGGTCTCCATATACTAATATGGTGATTATTTCATATACTAATAAATAAACTATTAACAACTGTAAGATCCCAAAGTATGTAATTTTCACAAGTCTTGTTTTGGCATGAGAATTAAATGTTTGCAGTTAATGGTGTTTTGGGTAAAGTATGGTGAGTTGAAGGAGAGACATCTCCCATAGGCTTAGGGGTTAGAATACTTGGCCCCTAGATGATGCTGTTTGGTGAGGTGATGTAGTCTTGATCCAAGAAGTACATCCTTAGCATAAACTTTAAGTGTCCATAGCTTCATCCTATACATAGTTTGCCCTCTTGTCCTCTCTCTCTCTCTCTCTCTCTCTCTCTCTTTCTCTCTCTCTCTCAACATTCCTCCTTCTCTCCCTCTGATGGTGTTTATGATTGAAGATGTGATATCTCAGCTCCCTCTTTTTCTACCATGTCTGCCTTTGATGCCATGTCTTTATGGACTTTACATCTATGATGCCTGCCATCATGGACGGTAGCCCTCTACAGCTGTAAGCCCAAAATAAATTTCTTCCATGAATTGTCTTGGTCATGGTGTTTCATCACAGCACCAGAAGGTAACTAAGGCAGAAAGAGTAGATATTTTAGAGGGCTACCCTAGTTGGAAGAAGTGAATTATTGTGTCGTGCCTTTGAACATGGTCTCTATCTTTCACTGACATGATTTTCTGCTATGCCATTAGCCAAAAGCAGTGAAACTGTGAGTCAAAATAAACTTTCACCCTTCAAATTGAGTGGAAACTAGGCAATTTAGAAAAACTGAGAAAGTTCATCATTACCACTGTCTGCATAATCTAACTCCATTTGTTTGCAGGGAAGTGTCCTGAATACTCTGTCATGAAGAAGGATATCTGACTACTGCAGGAGGCAGCCACTGGTATGTCATTTTTTAGTTTTGGAAGCTGCAGGCCCTGCACTTCCTATATAATCAGATATATTTATCCCTCTCAGGTCTCTGAGGTGGTTGAAGAATAGATAGCTAGAGTCTCATAGTTAAATTTTGAGTTGTTTAGGAATCAAGAGGGTGTTCTGGATCTAAGAAGATATTTTTAAAATTATGAGGCAAGTTAGTATGAAAGCTGAGTTAGATATAGAACTTTAAACTCATGGAGATGGTTAGATAGTAGAATGTTAAAGTCAGGTGCCAAATACATATGGACTGGACATTGGGAATGTATGCTAAGCCATATAACTCTTATAATCGTGGCCTATTTATTTCTGTTGTTTTGTATTGTATTTATAGTTATAAGAAAAAGAACCATTATTTGGACTGAAAGGGAGAGCTGTTGGGGGGAAAAATAAATACCTTAAACTAAAAAAAAAAAAAAAGAAGGGAAGAGGATGGTGGGGCTGAGGGGGAGGAGGGTGGAAGGGTGGGACTGGAGGGGGGAGTAGGGAGGGGATTGTGATTGAGATGTAACTTGAAGAAATAAAAAATAAATTATTAAAAAAAAGATACAAAAAAAAAGGTTGATTTAATGATCAGTCTACTTATAATAGCCAGTGTTGGCATCTTGCAGATCTACTTATAATAGCCAGTGTTGGCATCTTGCAGATATGCATCAAGCCTACATGCTTGCTGACAGCTTTCATATGTCCATACAGCATGTGATCTACAGATTTGCTCATGGAGGCATAGAATTGAAACTCTAATATTTTTAACTTGCCGGCATCTACTTCCTTTTCATATTTTTATAGTATTATCTCTCTCCAACCAAATGCAGAAACTCGGTCAGCACTTCTCCATTTAAACAGGTAAAGAGATTTATCATTGTTCAGGCACAGATGGAAGTGTGCAGAGATGGATGTCATTGGAGGTGATCTCTTCTTTTAGTTTCCAAATGAAAGAACCACCTCCAGAAGGGTTAAAATAGCAGGGTTTATGTCATTGTGCTAGGTCAGACTCCCTGCTACACAACCTCAAGTTACCATACATTAACATAGAATTTCAGAATACACTGTTCCAAAGTATGGTACCTGTGGGTGCTGAGCACTTTTGAAAGAAAAGAAATTAGATCATAGAAGATGCCTCAGAAGGAAGAACTTTCTATCCAACTTTTTTTTTTCTCAGCCGTATCCCAAACACAGGAAAGGACTGTCTCTGGAATTCCTTTACTTGTCTGAGCAATCCTCTCCTGCAAAAAGCACAATTACCTTACACTGGCCCTATGGATATTTGATTGAGAGATCAGGATCAATAACTCACAGAAGAAAAGAGACTGAAGGCAATTGCCTTATACAGATGTACTTCTCATCTATTGTGGGAACCTATCTGGGAAACTTTGTCTGTATAATGTAATGCCATTTGTTTGCATGGAAGTTCTATCCCTGACTTCCCCATAACATGTCTAGACCTCCTCAAGAGCCCAAAAAACAAAAACAAACAACAACAATAACAACAAGAAAAACCTTTTTCCTGAACTATTGTCTGGTTCTTTGGAATCATTCATGTCTTCTAAAAGTCATTTCCCTCTACCCTTCAGAAATTGGCTATATTCCTTTCACTCCTTCTTCCCTATGAAAAGGGACATACAGTTTTCTACATCAAATTATTCACTTTCCCATCATGCCTGTGTCAGTTAAATTAACATGCCTTTTTCTCTTGTGAATCTGTCCATTGTCAGTTTTAACACAAGGACTTAAAGGTGGAGGAGGGAAAACTTCCGTGTTCAGAGGCATTCCTCAAACAGAAAGACTCAGCATCATTGGGAATTATGGCCCAAGAGAAACCCCCTGAATGGACAAGAGGCATCACAGATTCAACCTATCACCCACTGTCATTTCTTCCTGGAAGGGTTGCCATGCTTGTCTACAAAGACCCCTTTACCTAAGCTTCATGAAGGTACTAGATAGGCTGGCAATGGTCCAGATAATCATTATGGTCTCTTTTGGAGCATCTTGATTTGAAAGGATAAGAGGGGGCTTTAGAAGTCTCTAGAGGGCATAGACATCTGGGATTCTTGAGACTGAATTAGTTGAACTTGACAGTAACTCAAGAGGAAAGGTCACATAGATTTGGGTGAAAAATTCATGATTTCCAAATGTCAGCGAAGATTTGGATAAGCATCTGGCTTTTGGGTATATATTTGAAAATGAATAAACACTAGAATCTGCAGGATTCATCTCACTGGACTTTACCCACCCAGGATTTAACAACTAAAAAAGGAATGCTGGTTATGGCACAGATTCCTTACATTCTAATTATTTACACAAGAACACAAAGCAGCACAGATGTATATGTCTGTATACATATGTAAACAGACCTATGAACAATCCACACACTGAAATATGTGTGTATTTCCATGCATTTTATGTAAATGCATATAGGCTCGTGTGTGTGTGTGTGTGTGTGTGTGTGTGTGTGTGTGTGTGTGTGTGT
>CAJQZJ010031998.1:10092859-10108137 GCA_907164525.1 Lophiomys imhausi | reverse complement strand
TCTTCTTCTTCTTCTTCTTCTTCTTCTTCTTCTTCTTCTTCTTCTTCCTCTTCCTCCTCCTCCTCCTCCTCCTCCTCCTCCTCCTCCTCTTCTTCTTCTTCTTGCAAAAGCAAATGTTCAAAGCTGAAACTGTGGGAAGGTACTTCATCCTTTCACACAGATACTCTGTGGATACACACACATACACAAGCATGCGCGCACACACGTACACATATTTCAGCTACAACTTTGAGTGTTTAACACACCTCTGAGTCATAATCCAGAAAGTATCTCCAGCTTCATCATTGATCAAAGTCCTGAGAGGACTATCCTAGGTTTTATAAATAAGAGCTATATGGCTAAAGGAAAGGTCATTTGTCCTACTCTGGAGTTGGCTGCAGCAGGGATGGGTGCATGACTCACTCTTATAAAAAGGAGTCCATTGGTGCTGTTTCCTGCTTTCTCTGCAGAATGGATTCTGCCTGTTCTCATCACTCTGAGAAGGAAAAGCAATATGGTACTATTTGGGGTGCTTTGACTTCTAATGAAACTGTTCCTTCTGCCCAAGATGGATTTTCACTAAGGAGTTAGGGTCCCGGATGCTCACTGTCACAAACCTTCCACTGAGTCAGCAACCTGCAGGTTCTTGTGTCTTAATTTCAAAGAATGAAATTCACAGAGCACAAAAGATGAGTTTTAGAACGTTTACTCAGATTCACAGATGGGAGCTTATGGGAAAGGAGGTGGCTCTCCTGTATAGCAGGAGGGACTCCCAGGGAACGGGGAACAGGGTGTCACCAAGCTGCCATTCCAGGAGGATTTAAAGGATTGGTGCAGAAAATAAGGTAAGGCATTAGATAGAGATGAACCGGCCAGTCCAAGTGGCCCAACCACAAGATGTTCAAGTGTCTCCTGCCAGTTTCTGTCCCATCCTTATGTATAGCTTCCAGACAGAGGTAGGGATAGGCAAGAAACTGGGAGTCAGAACTCCCTCAACATTCAGCTGCATTGGGGTCTCTCTGCCTTACCAGGTCAGGTTCTGTTTCCTTTTTAATCAAAAGATTATTTGAGCCAGATGATGCTGTTAGAATACATAATCCTGGTCATGAGAATAGAATCTTTGGCCTGGTTAGAGACCTCATATTCCAGTTGTGCTGAGTCATTCATTTGGAAGGGACCAGTTTAGGAAGGTAGGGTCACTAGAAGGGGTCACTGAGTAGATAGGCAGAATAATGACCTCTGCAGGAGATACTGCAGTCCCCAACCTCAACCCCCAACCCTATTGCAGCAGATTACAGCCACAAGACTGCAGCACCACAGCCATGTAGCCTGCAAGTCTGCCTGCTTTTCTGAATTATTCAGGAATGTCTAGTTTCCCCCCTTCTTCTACCTCTTCTCTGAGAATTCTTTACTTAGCACTTTGAGACTTCCCTCCAACATTTCTCTAAAGCCTCTGTCTCTGCCAAAGACTTTTTTCCTGTCCTGCAGGCGCTTGTCTGTCATGTGTCTGACTTATGTGGCATGGCTGTTTTCCTCTGGCTTCTACTCTGCTCTGCAGCAGCTCAAGCTTACACCCAGCCCGCCTTGGGTTGTTTTTTTTTTTTTAATTCAAAAATAAATTGTTCTTCAGCTTCCACTTGAGTCCATTCTTAAATTATTTTAATTGAGACTAAGAACCCCAAAAGGAACCCCTGATTTTCCCTGCATCAGTAACAATCATTATCTGAAGCTGAGCTTTGAATGAAGAGATAGTATCCCCCTATTCACTGAGGAGCCTACACAGCTGTCATTTTTTCTCTCTTTCTCTCCACTGACTGAGGATTTGCACACAGGCCAAAGGGAGCAATATGTAAGTAGTATTCAGATATGTTGATATGGCATAAGAATTAAAAGAAAATATTAAATAAATAAATTCACCAATAAAAACAATTTTATAACTATGCAACTCAAAATCCAATCAAAAAATGAAAATTTTAGTTGAATTTGAAAGAGTTAAAATTAGAGAAATAATCATCAAAACAACATGGTGTCTTTAAGCAACAAATTGTGCTGTTTTGTCAACAGATGGATTTGAGTTTTTCTGTAGACTCTTCATGATTCACAGAGCACTTGCTAAAGTTATGCACAGGATGTCATAAACAGGAAAGTCAGAAAATGATTGGCTTTGCTTTGAAAAGCCCTTTCTTCAACTCCCTCTTTGCCTCTCTACCCTGCTTCTCTATGGGCTTGGGTAAATGGTGTTATAGTAGCATTTTGTTCTGTTTTCCATTTTCTGTGTTTTTGTGAAATGCCTACTGGGTGCAATGTATATCTTTTAGTTTATTGCATTTTCATTTTATAATGTTGAAAACAGAGACTCAGAGAAAAATGAGTTCTGAGTAGAGAAGAGCAGATCCAGTGAAGATCCCAGAAACTGCACTCTGAACGTTATCTCGCTGCACTTTATGAGCAAGACCTAGCTCACATCAGCAGGTTGCAGATCAAACAATGTCTGAGATGGATTAAATAATCCCCAACTGCTCATTTAGCCTTTATAGATGAAGAATCTGCCTGTAGATTGCACAGCATTCTTTGTACACAAATGCAAATTTGATGAAACAGGTCTGGGGTCTCGCTGGGTCTCCAGAACTGGGGGAAGTAGGAAGAAATCCTGGAGGAGAAATAAAATATTCACTCCAGTTAAATAGCTCTCCTTCTAGAACAGCATCAGATACATACACATGCTCAGGAAATTCCAAGAAAGCCTACCTCTGTGCTTACAGAGTCACTTGCTATAGAGAAAGGTAAGGCTGATTGTCTCAGGCAAAGATTGCCTTGCACCGTAAGTTTGGTGATGACTAAATATATAGGTTTGAATAAGAATCTCAGTTTCCTTAAATTTGGAATCAGTAAAACCGAGATAATGATTAATTCATAGAGCTGTGAAAAATACATGAGCTCATTCGTGTCTGGCACATAGCAGTACCCAGCAATTGTCAGTTGCCTTTTCTTTCTTCACCCAGCTGCCAGATGACCTGCATCTGAGTTGAGGCATATCCATGTTCACAAACTCTCCAGACAGCTACAGAACCCTGTGCAATAACAGTCCAAAATTTTGTCTCCACCATGGCCCTAAGACTCCTAGTGGGCCAGAAGGGTCCTGGCGGAAGACAGTGAGGACAGCCAGGTTCAATGTACAGACTTCCTCTTTTACGTGGTATCATTTGTTCAGCTCAGGAGCAAGGTTAAACCCACACAACTTTAACAGTTGAATAGTCTTATATCTATGAATAAGCTCCAATGGTTTCTCAGTGTAGTTGTCCCATAGAACCAAATTTTTCTTTTCTATTCCTGGTAAAGCCAGTTTGAGTTTTGATTTACAAACAATTCCAAACTGAGAGAAATGCCCAACTACTGGACTGAAGTCAGCTTAAGAAGAAGAGGTGGATTCTCTCATGGAGCATGTGCAACAACAGGTCATTCTGACACGGGTAATGACCCATTTAGAGCTCTGAGGAGTGGACTTAACATGACAGTACAGCTGTCATTGTTGGGAAGCCAATATTAGGTCTCAAATCTTGTCATCACTTCAGCCTAGCCTCATTCCAAAAACAATACTCTGCCCTCTGGGTGTGTTCTGCCTTCAGTGCATGAGTCAGGTCTGTACTACAAACAAACTCTGAGTGTACACTTCACTGTGGATGCTCATCCACCACTGTAGCTCTGAAATCAAATCTTAAAGAACAATTATAAAGCCCATCAGACTAGCAACCTCCTTCTTGGGTTCTAGTTCACAAAAAAAAGTAGTCTAAACATCATACATTACCTCCCAGAGTGTTTGAAAGGCCTAGACAATGTAATTCAAGACACTCGTGGTAATCACAGAAAGTTTAAGGACTTACTAAATATCCCTTCCCATTAAACACTTCTACAGAGAATATAGTAGCATATTTGTTTCTTTGAAATAATGAAGTATTAAAATACTTGTTTTGTGAAATCATAACATAGCAAGATGACTGTGCTTGTTACTGATATTGCTGTGAGAAGATACCTGGCCAAAGCATCCTAAGAAAGCGAGAGTTGTCTGCCTCACGGCTGTGGAAACAGCCCATCATAGTGTGAAGGCAGAGCTGCAGGCTCATGAAGGGGCTGCTCAGATTGCATTCGAACCAGAAAAATCCTGAATGCCCATGCTCAGCTCACTCTCTCCTTTGTATTGAGATACCAGTTCGCGGGCGTATTTCTCCTCCTCTCTGTAGCCTCCCTGGAAACAGTCTCACAGACAAGTCTAGACTCACAAGTCTCCTATGTGATCCTAAGCCTACTTAAGTTGACAACCAAGATTAACTATCACAGCAACCCTATGCAATCTCTCACAGTGTTTCATCTCTCAATTAATCAAGACAGAACTATCATCATCCCAGCAAGGACCTGCTTTTAATTGGATCTATGAACAATATAGTACTTACAATGTAGAGTTATGACCCTAGATTGTTTATGCTTGCCCTAACAGTTTCAGCTAGATGTCTCTATGAAAATGTCAAAATTATTTCTGATGTAACAAAATACTCTTCAATAACTAATAAAGTATTCATTAATATCTTACGCTGCCACCATGTCATTTTTGGTTCTAATAATACCAAATTGCAATAATAAATACCGAATTTTAGGGATTTGCTTGTTTTCTAATTAGACATTTTTTACATTTCTATTCTTTAATTATTCATGAGTAATTATTGTTACTCACAAAATAGAATTATCACTAAGCTTGTGGAAACAGCAGTCAGCTTCCTATTGAAAAGAAGAATTAAACTTTTTTTTCTGTTCTATGTTCTAATTAACTTTTTTCACTGCTTTGTGGAATTACTCAAAATATTATTGAAGAGTAATATAAAGTAGAGGCTGATAACTCAAGACATTTTTATAATTACAAAATACTTTGGGGAGGTTTAAAGAATCATATGATTGGGTTTTTATTCACATGTGCTTGTGTAGAATCTGCTACGCTGGTCTGGAAAGACTGTGCTGTCAGGGGTTGCTGCTGGGTAACCCAAATCCTTTCTGTGCTATGGTGAGGTGCAAACCACAGCAACGCAGAGCCTTGCTGAGCCCATCCAGGAGTCACCTCCTTTTTCACTGATTCATGTAGACGTAACTCCTGTCCTCATGGTGTGTCGACCACTTCCCCTGCCCTTTCTACCATTCTGTCAGTGTGTGTATTCTTTCCAAAATAACCTCACTTCTCCTCAGCTTCAAGGAATTGTACTATCCAATTCAAGTAACTCTTCCTGAAACTGTTTTGACATCCTTATGAAATCTCTTTTCTATTCTTCATGCATTACAAATGTACCTTTGCTACCTATAACATTCGACTTTCTACGATGTCTTCATGACATTTTGCACTAATTTTGAGTGTCCTGATGGATGCTATATATGTGTATATATTTTATATGTGTATATTTATATATGCACACATACACACTTACAAATGTACATATTTATATCATGTGTGTATGTATGTTTGCATGTGTGTATATATGTGAGTATATGTGTATTTGTAGAAATACATATGTAATTTACCTATATGTTTATACACACATACATGGATATATCTAGAAAATCCTCTCTTGCATGTCTAGGAGCTAACTCTAACTCTGAATTTAATCATGTCCCCCTATTTCCTTTTGCCACATAATGTAATAGGTTCTGGGAACTGGGATATAGGTATCGCGATTCAAGCAGGAAGCAGTCAATTATTCAAGCTACGATATCTGCAGTTACATTCAAAATCAACTCAAAGAAGCTGTATGTTGGGAGCATGGTCTTGGCTGGTGGTATCATTTAGGGAGTTCCTGAAAACTTTGGGAAGTGGAACCCAGCTGGAGGAAGTAGGTCACTGGTGAACTGGGGACAGGTCTTTGACAGTGTTTTGTCCATGGTTCCTTCCTCTTTCCTTCTTTCTACTTCCTGTCTGGCCTGAGAAGAAAACTTTCCTCCACCACACACTTCTGCCACTATGATGCTCTGCCCAAATTCACAGGGCCAAGCACTCTTGGACAAAGCTCCCAGACAACATCAACAAAATAAAGTCTTTGTCCCTTTAATTTTTCTCTAAGATGTGTTTAAAACTGAGATGCAAAAGTGACTAATCTGATAACTATGCTTTGTTTTTCAAAATTCCCAATGATTCTTATGCTCCCGTGGATAGTTGTGGCTTACGAACTACTGGTCTACTTCAGCTACTCGTAGAACAGATAGAGAAACGGAGGCAGAGAAAGGCTAAATTAAAACCCAAGGACAGTGAGTACCTGGCTGTGGTGGGAACAGAAACCACCTCTTGACCCTGCCCCCCTGCAATACTCCCTGCTGCACAGTGAATTCAGGCAAAGTACGGGAGACCTGTCTGCATTTAGAAGCAGTCCAGGCGATCGCAGGGAGTCAGTCAGTGAAAGATGACTCAGATGTGAATTCCCTGCTGGCTCTCATTTTCATCCCCTTGGGCAGTGTGTAGGAGAGGAATAACTGCATGAAGAGAGCATTGTCAAAGAAAATATCCTGGCTGATCTATTTTAGTTAAAACAGCATTTTTTCCCCCAGGTACTGTGAGATTGCTTGTCTGTCAGGGTGTTGGCCTTGAGCGGGAGCTGGGCACCAGGGAAAGTGTTTTCAGTGGAGGGAGAAAATAGAAATAAAAAGGAAGGCTGAGCCACAGGGTGCTGAGAGCGGAGGGAGTGAGCGCTGTTGGCTCAGCGGTGTGTTCTTCATTGCAAATATCTCTGGGCTAAGGCAGAGCCTCAGCTCAAAGCAGCACTGGTTGAAATTAGCATTTCTCACACCCCAGGATTCGCCTAGTGTTATTCAAAGTACTGCACTAAATTACCTCAGTTGGTCTTAGTTTGTGATGGGTTTATGTTGACTATAAGTTGTAGGCTGCTTTCAGGAGGAGAGGGTGTATCTGAACCAAACTCTAGATGTCTGGCCATATCTCTGAGGGGTAATGGTGGTGAATAAGAGCCACAGATGCCTGCAAAGACAGCCATGGCAAGATTGAGCAGAGGTTTGAAGGGAAGACAGAACATCAGGGTACATAGATATCTTAAAAAGAAAAATGTTTGTTAGTGAGCTATGCACAACAGGATGCTTCCCCCAACTGATTCAAAATTCTTAACCTGAAAGACATGGCTCTTGTCTTGTCAGTTAACTTTTTAATATGGGACCAACTATTTTGGATATCAGCATTTAACTTAATTTCACGTTTCTCGATTAATGTAGCCGGTATCCACAAATCACCAACACCAACTCTGAAATATCCCTGCATGTCTTCTTTTAGAAGAGTTGACTTCAGAATGCTATGATTTTTTGCTTTTCTAACAAGTCACCCTCATCTACTTGACTTTGTCCTGAACATTGTTTACCTTTAACAACACATAAACAAGAGTGTATTGCTTAATTGTTCACTATGGGTGATATGTGTGTATGTTCATTGATCAATGGCTTCCTCATTTGCTCCAGTTCTTGGTCTAGAGTCTCCACTATGTTTGCTGTTTTCATCTCTGTTTCCTTCTTCTGGGTAAGGTGATATGAGAACCCAAGATCTACTATTCAGGGAAAATTTAGTGAAAGACACTGAGTCTCTTGGAAAATAATTTGTCTTAAGAGCTGAAACGGAGTCATTGCATGTGTTTAAATCAAGTGACAATGAAATGACAAACTCCATTCCTTGACTCTTCTTTCATCAATGACTGTTCCATGTGTCTTCAATAATTTTATCTTTCCTATCTTATAACTTGTTCTTTATCCCCCAAGAAGTCCTTTAGATTGTCTAAAGTAACAACAACAACAAAAATGATTTTGGAAGAGTCTGAGAAAAGAACTCTTTCTAGAAGATGTTTCCAGTTGTGTGGGGAAAATGAAAGAGTTTTCCATTGCTATGTTGGAGAAGAGAAAGGGCAACAAAAAAAGGTAAGAGTAATACTTTTCTAATTACTATGATCAAATGCCTGGCAAGAAGTAACTTAACAAAGGTTTATTTTGACTCACAGTTCATGGACACAATCCAGAGTGGTAGAGGAAGCATGGGATGCAACCAGTTCCTGCCTCCAACAGAGGGAGGTGCTTGGACTCAGCAGACCAGGAAATGGATAACAAGGAATGCCACTGTCCAGCTGATTTATTCTTTTCTCCTCCTTTGCAGTGAGTCCAAGACTGTAATCCACGAGACAGTGATGGCTACATTCAGGATGGACATTCTAAGTCATTTCTCACAAATGTCCTAGATGTTTATTAATCTGGTCAATTTGACAATCGAACTTAGCTATCATAAAGAACTTATGGGAGGAATGTCTAGGAGTAAAGAAAACATCTGTCTAGTGATTAAAAAGCCTGTAGAGAAGTAAGAGATATCTGCTATATGTGACAGTCACCTCCAGAAATGGTTAGGGAGAAATAAAAATGACTGAAAATATGGACTGTGGGACAAAAGGGCATATTCATACAGGAAGTAGTCTCCACCTATGTGCCAGGTCGTGTTGTGTGCCACGGTGTGTCTGCTTCTGGCATGTAGACATGACCACTGCACATTGAGACAGCCATTTGAAGGCAAATATGAGAACCTGAATTCAGATCCCTGATCCCCCTGTAAAAAGCCAGGTGTGATGGCACGTGTCAATACTGAGAGAAGAACGGTAGAGACAGACAGATTCCCAGTGCTTACTAGCAAGACGGTATAGCTGAATTGGTAACATCCATGTTCAGTCGGACACTCTCTCAAGAAGAAAGGTGAGGACTGATTGAGAAACATGAAACTCCAATGTATGTGTATGCACTCACACACATACAGAGAGATATACTACACACACAAAAAGAGAGAGACATTTAATGCTCTTCAAAACTAGCTACTGAAATGTCAGCACACTATCAAAAAATATCTAAAGCTTGGCGGTGGTGGCGCACGCCTTTAATCCCAGCACTTGGGAGGCAGAGGCAGGCGGATCACTGTGAGTTCGAGGCCAGCCTGGTCTACAAAGTGAGTCCAGGACAGCCAAGGATACACAGAGAAACCCTGTCTCGAAAAACCAAAAAAAAAAAAAGAAAGAAAGAAAGAAATATCTAAACTGCCCCTGACTTTAAGCACAGGAAACAATCTGAAAATACATTTGAATGTGCTTGTGTGACACTTAGGTTTACAAGCCTTGTTCTGGTGACTATAAAAACAGAACTAGTTCCAACTTAAAGTGTGTTTTCTTATTCTGATTTGTTTAAACCACAGCTCACAGTACCAGAAGTTCTGAAAGAATCACATTCCTCCCTCTTTTCAATAGGCATCAGCCTTTTCAAAATAAGAGTGTTCAAATGTTGATTTGTACATGGCTGAATCTTATGAAAAAAATGTCTTACTTATGATTTCTATTGCTGTGAAGAGAAACTATGACCACATCAACTCTTATAAGGAAAATATTGAATTGGGGTTGGCTTACAGTTCAGAGGTTTAGTCCATTGTTATCATGGTAGGAAGCATGGTAGAGTGCATACTGGCATGGTGCTGGAGAGGAGCTGAGTGTTCTACATTTGGATTTGCAGGCAGCAGGAAGAGACAATGAGCCACTAGGACCGGCTTGAGCTTCTGAGACCTCAAAGCCCACACCCAGTGACACACTTCCTCCACCAAATCTACACGTACTCCAGCAATAGTACACTCCCAGTGAGCCTACAGGGACCATTTTCTTTCAAACTACCACTTTTGAAAGAAAGTGTCCCTTCAACTTGCACATTAATAGGTAGGTTTGCTCTTCTCATTTCAAGCAGTAAATAGTCAGTAAAGCAGTGATAGTGTTCAGGGCATGACACTCCAGAACACAGGCACAGAAGACAAGACTATGCAACAGGATAGCTTTTGGGGAGCGATATCCTTGACAGAATTATTTGGGAGCATTTTACCTCCCAAATCTTTTTAGTTCCTTTTCTAGTTTTCCCAGAATATGAAAGTCTAATGAAACAGATGACCCAGAATGGTTAAGATATTAGCCATTAAATCTTCCCTTAGTTTTATAGTATCTAGAATAAGTGAATACCATTGTAAAGACCCTCTTCAGTCATAGTACAACACATTCAACATGCTATGATACATAGCTTGATATCTAGTTTAAGGAAATATTAGAACGTCACTGGGCATGCAAGACTGATACTCAGCACTTAGAATGCTGATGAAGGAGGATTATGAGTTCAAGGTTGCCCTCGATTATATATTGATACTTTGTCTCAAAACAATGACACAAGCAAACAAAAAATACAGGAACTAACTTCAGGAGTTTGAGGTCCATTGTGATGTTCTGGCCAGAGAACAACAAAGAGACACATGCTCTGCATGGTAAAGAGCCATTTCTACACCCATAATAAAAAGGACACAGGTTTTAAGGAACAGCCCTCTATTCTCTCAACACAGCTAGGCCATGACTAAACCTGATTTCCTTCATATTAACTCACAGCTCCTGAATACTGGCCTTTGAATGATGGACATCACAGATCTTTCGCTCCAATAACAAATATACAGTCCCAAAATAAATGTCTTGGTAGAAGGATTATCTTTTAGTATTTGTTATTATATCTCAACTTCAATATGTTTTAATTGAAATAGAACTACATCACTTGATCCCCTTTCTTCCCTCCAGCCTCATTCCAGCTACCCTCCCTCAAATTCCTCCCAGGCCCTCTGTGTCATGTTGATATAACCTTTTTCTCTTATTATTATTGTTACATACAAGTGTGTGTGTGTGCACAAATATATTGAAACACAACCCACTGAGTACATTTCTGTTAGTGTGATTTTTAAGGCCTACCACTCTGTATAAGACAATCAATAAGGGGCTCATCCATGGGAGAAAATAACTCTCCTTCTCTCAGCAGTCATTAGTTGCTTGTAGCTCCTTGTCTAGGGTTGGGACCCCATGAAATTTTTCCTCTGGAAGATTATTTTGAGATGATTGTTTTCAGAAGCAACCAATGAAACAAAAGTTCTGAAAATTTGCCTTTTTTCTTAAAGAAAAAATTATATCCATAAAGAAAATCCCAACGTATAATGGCATTTTTGTCTTGATCCCAAAAAAGAAAGGGAAAACCAAAATGCCATAGATTCTTGGAGAATGAGGAGATGACTCAGTGTGTAAGAGCGCTTGCTGTGTAACTATGAGGATGTAAGTTCAAATGCTCAGAGTCCATGTGTCCCCAGAGCCTATATAAAAAGGCAGGTGTATGTTCACTTATACACATGTCACTGTAGAGGTCTGGGTATATACGATCTCTAGGACATGCTGGTTACTAGCCTACCTCCAGGTTGGATGACAAAACCTGCGAATAGTCCCACTTAGGAATAAGGTGGGAAGTGGGATAGCATCCTATTGCCTCAGTCGTGCACATGTGCACAAAAGTTCAAAGCGTGTGTGCGCGCACACACGCGCGCACACACACGCGTGTACACACACACACATAAATAATGCATGAACAAATGCTAGAGACTCCTAATAAATAAAAATGGCCTTGGCTTCCATTAGCACAACACACTTTATTTTTGTTTGAGGACCAAGCATGTCTCTCACTGGTTCTATTGTTTTTTTTTATTGAATTTTTTTTATTATGTGAATTTCACATCATGTACCCTATTCCCTTTCATCTTCTACCTCTCCTCCACCCTTGCAATCTGTCCCAGCATAAAAAAATAAAATCTCATTGTAGAAGCTGCAGCGTGTCTCAGTATCTCCCACAATATTCCCTTTTGCCCACACATTTTGCTGCAAATATTCATTAAAATTACTCCTTGGTCTGGTATGAGACCTCTGATTTCTGCTACTTTTTGTCAATACTAGAACCTCACTGGCACTCCTCTCAGATATGTTGTAACTGTCCTGTGTTGTGGAGATCCTGTAGTTTCGGGTTGTAGAACTGGCCTCTTCTTGCACTCCTGCAGTTCATCCATGGGCTAGATATTGGGGTGGGTCAACTCAAAGCCCTGGTTCTGGACCTGCAACCTCCACTTTCAGGGCCAGTTCTACTACGGAAAGGTGCAGGGACTGCTCTCCCAAGTGCTTCAGCATGTGAGGGGCAGGGACAGCTCTCCTGCTTTTGTGACCCCATCTGGGCCAGATCTCCTGTTGGCCAATAGTGGTGAGAACAAAAGGGAGGAGAGGGGATCTCTCCCTAGCCAACACCACCACATAGCAGACAGAAGACAGGGATGGCTCTCCCACACTCATTCCCTCAGGGCTGGCTCACCCACAACCCCTATATCCAGGACCAGCTGTAGTGTGCTACCCAGGCATGGTGCAGGGCCTCCACTCCAGAGTGCTGCAGCATGTGAGGGGCAGGGATAGCTCTCCTGCTCTTGTGACCCCATCTGGGTCAGATCTCACCCTGGGGTGGGGTCTCCAAAACCCAGGGCCAGGAAGTGTTCTAGTTTCTGGCTTGTTTTTCTGTCCTGGGAGCACAGCCTGTGCTTGCCTGGTACTGGTCTGGTAGTCATCATAGGCTATCCCATGGTGTCAACATTGTGTTGGTATCCAGCTTTCCTTTTTCCCCCCAGGAATGTTAGGCTACTATTCATTCAAATGTTCATAGGTCAGAACACTGAATGTAGACATAGCCTCTTTCCTCTCTGCCACCCACTGATGCACATATGACATAGCAGGCACATCTGCAATGCCTCTAGGAGCAATCACTGTTTCTTTTTAAGTATTTTTTTTTTGTCTATTTATGTATTTTGTGGGAAAATTGTTGCATGGTGCATGCCATGGTGGCATGACATGTATGGAAGAACAGGACAGCCATGGAAGTTGGTTCTCTCCTTCTACCATGTGGATCCAAGGTATCAAACTCAGGCCATCAGATATACAAGCGAGTGCCTTTATCTTCTTACCCATCTCCCTGGCTACCCTGGGAGATGTTCTTTGTTTTAGAGAACAGTGGTATTTAAGACTGAAACATATGACAATTTCCTCTAAGTTTTTATTAGCATGTATTAACTACACATGATGATATGTTTCACTGTGGTACCATGTAATATATTTTGACCATATTCACCACTTACTCCTCTCTTTCATCCTCCTTCCACTCTCATGGATCCCTTTCTCATTCCCAGCTAGTAAAAACATCTGTTATAGGTCAACTTCAAAGCTGTGCCTCATGGCACAGTCTTGTAATCCCAGCAACTCTGTAGGCTGAGGGAGGAGGACTGCAAGTTCAAAGCCTGTCTAAACTACAGAATAGTTCAAGATTAGGATAGGCAACCTCCTGAGCCTCTGTCTCTAGTGAGGAGTCAAAAGTGGGCAAGTTGTGTAGCTAATTGGGAAGCACTTGTCTAGCATACAGATGGCCCCAGCTACAGTCTTCTAGGTTTCATTCCCAGTATCTTTAAAAATACCTTTTAAATCTACTCTGGAGATTTAGTGCCTCCCCCCACTTATGTCTCATGTGTGTAGGCGTTACATGTATTATTAAACCTCCATTTGTATTTCTCTTGCTAATTTGTGTTTTGTCAGATGGAGACCCAGCTTATGACTCACAAGGGATGCAGTAGAGAACCTTTCCTCCTCCCTGCCTGACAGCTCCATCTCCTCTAAAACTCCAAGCAAGTCTACTGAGGTCTCTGAGTTGCAGCCCTATTTTCCCGAGCTAGGAAAATGAAGGTTTGGAATGCCCTGTCCTCCAGTCTAATGCCAAGCACCTCCCTGCCTCAAGTTTAAGGAACTCTTTGCTGCTCGCTGTGCTGCATCAGACATTAAACCTTTGACCTTTGTTGTGTCCATAAGTGACTCAACCAGCCAGGGAAAAGGAATTGTCCTTTCATGTGGCAATACCATCGTGCATTTCTAGAAACTGAAAATGTAATGCAATGACAGTGTTGTGACGGCTTTGGCTTCATTATGTATGTCAGGAGGAAAGTAATGCTTACCTCACTGAATCAGTATGGGAATAGGAGGCCCACAGCTAAGGCTCTACACACAGTGAGTGGTACACGGTTAAATGCTCAGTAAATGGGAGGCTTAAATGCAAAGTAGAGTTTCCACCCACTGTGTGAGGTTAGTGTCAGTCTCTGGCCTTGTTTGCCCACACTTAAATTAAATGTGAACTCCATTGTCCTTTGACTTCACAGTTTTACTAAGCACCTTGGACCAGCTCTAGTATGACACTGAGATTCCAGGGTGAAAGCTTCTAGAAGCTACACACCCTTGAGGACAGAAAGAGTCAGTTATAATCATCATCCTTGTCAGCACAGCAGGATCCCTGCCTTTTACATTTGCCTGAGTCTGCTACTCAGGACAGCATTAGACAAGTATCATTTTGTCAATTAACCTTTTCCATTCATGGCTTATTAAGGCACAAGCAAATACATTTACTAAGCAGAACAGGGCTCTTATTTTATTTTATTTATTTATTTTTTTATTTTTTGACACAGTAGTTGCAGCTTCAAACACAACCTACCTGCACTTTCCCCTTACAAAAGACTCAGTGGCAAATTGGATGACCTTGTGTCATGCTACATAAGAAAATCATATTAATTTGTGGAAAGCCTCCTTTTGTTTAACATAAGGAGCAAATGGTGCCTCTGTTTTGCTCAGTTTTTTGTATCAAATGGATATGAGAAAGCAGAGGGTGTTAGATGTTGTTGGTGATCAGTGACTGTTTACCCCTCTATACCTGAATTCACTTGCCTTCCTCACCAGGTATGTGAAATATATGTGTCACAATGCACATTTAAGTAAGACGTTAGCTAACATAAAAAGTCAAAGGGATGGGACTGAGTTTTCTCAGCACCCACATAAAAACTTTTAGTGAGACCATGCCCACCTATAACCTCAGTGCTTTCATGGGTAGAGATATGATTATCAATAAGGCTTGCTAGCCGTAGTAAAAGATCATGTGTTTGGTGAATGACCCTGTCTCAGCGGCACAATGCAGAGCATGATAGAACAGTGTACTCGACATCCTTCACTGGCCTCTAGGATGGATCTTACATATACACAGACACACATACACACACACACACACACACACACACACACATACACAAATACTCCACCTCTACCACTTTTATACACCACACATACAAATTAAAAAAACAAATAAAACAAACTATAATTTCTTAACAATTTATTCAGTCTCACTAAATGCCCATAACATAGTCTTCTAATAAATATATACGAATACGTTTTTCTAATACTTCATAATGTATCAAATTGTACTAAGTACTTTGTATCTATTTTTTTATTAAATACTTTTTTTTAATTAAATACTTTATTTTTTTTCTTCAAGTTACATCTCAGTAACAAACC
>CAJQZJ010031998.1:10068629-10080064 GCA_907164525.1 Lophiomys imhausi | reverse complement strand
TTTTTTTTTTTTTTTTGGTTTTTCGAGACAGGGTTTCTCTGTGTATCTCTGGCTGTCCTGGACTCACTTTGTAGACCAGGCTGGCCTCGAACTCACAGAAATTCGCCTGCCTCTGCCTCCCGAGTGCTGGGATTAAAGGCGTGCGCCACCAACGCCCGGCTAGCCTCTTGGATTTTTATAGGCATCTCTTTTTTCAGGTTTGGGAAGTTTTCTTCTATGATTTTGTTGAAGATATTTCCTGGACCTTGGAGTCGGGAGTCTTCTCTTTCCTCTATTCCTATAATTCTTAGGTTCCGTCTTTTCATTGAGTCCTTGATTTCTTGGATGTTGTGGGTGAGAGATTTTTTAGCCTTCTCATTTTCTTTGGATGTTGTACTGATTTCTTCCATCGAATCTTCCATGCCTGACATCCAGTCTTCCATCTCTTTCATCCTATTTTTGATACTCACATCCGTAGTTCCTGTTCTCTTCCCTTGATTCTCCACTTCCTCTTTTAACTCTGACTGTGTTTTCTTTATTGTTTCCATTTCTATTTTCATGTCTTGTATGATATTATTCATTTTGTACATTTCCTTCTCCAGCTTGCTTTTTTTTTGTATGAAAATCTTTCATTGCTTTGTCCTTTTCCTGTTCAAGCTCTGTCACCTTGGCTTGGAGTTCTCTAATGGTGTTGTTCGTTGTTTTGACTTATAAAATTGTGGCTTCTTTGAATTTCTTCATAGATTTAAGTTCTTCTTGAAGGGACTCTATCACTTTCCATAATGCAGAATTGTCATCATTTTCATGTGTTTCTGTTGGTGTGAGGTCATCCGAATTGGATGAGCTATGATAATTCTGCGTTGTTGGAGTCATATTTCCTTGATTTCTATTTTTTCTTGGACCTTTGGCCATCTCGATTTGTTTATCTGTCTGTTCTTGTCGTTTTCTGTGCTTGGATCCACAGGGGATGCTTTGGTGAAGGAGTCTAATTGCTTGGCTATCTGTTTTTGCTTACAGGGGGATCTCAGGGTCACTGTGGTTTTAATAGCCTGAAGCACTGTGAGCTGGTGCAGCCTATTCCCAGTTAGTGAGTAATGGTCTGGGATTGTTTCACTGCTCCCAATTCAGACTTCTCTATGTTGCACACTGAGTGATCAGCCTGTAATGGTTCTGATGGTATGGACCTGTTTGCCCAGGCACAGATTCTGTGGGCTTTGTTTGTCCTCACGGAGGCTGACAGGGCCCGCCTCCACACCTAATATGTCTGGGTTTTCCAGAATACAGCTATGGTCCCCTGGCTTCTGGTTTCCCACTATGCTTCTCCGCCACAGGCCTGGCCCCTCAGCCCCGCCAGCCTGTGCCAGCTTCCCTCCCTGTCTGCTCATCCGCATGTGTGCAGAGCCCCTGCCCCTCCCACCGCCTGTACCTGCCTCCCTCCCCAGACGCTCTGTCGTGGGTGCGCAGAGCTTCGGCCCCTCCCGCCGCCTGTGCTGGCTTCCCTCCCGCCCGCCTGTGCTGGCTTCCCTCCCCAGCCGCTCTGCCATGGGTGTGTGGAGCCCTGGCCCCTCCTGCCGCCTGTGCCGGCTTCCCTCCCTAGCTGCTCCGCCGTGGGTGCGCCAGGCTTCAGCCCCGCCCACCTGTGCCTGTTTCTCACCCTGACTGCTCTGCCCGCCAGCTTCCCGCTCTCTCCCTTTGTATCTATTTTTATATTTTAATCCTGAGAATAGCTCTGAACAGAAGGTATTACTATCTCCATATTAAAATGAGGAAACTTGAAACCAAAATATATTTGTTAATAACTATAACACCTATTATCTAACAACTCACACTTATAATAACTATAAACTGTTGTATTATGCCAGCAGGACCTGTTGAGAGGCCTGCAGATCTGGCAGGGCTGGCTGGCCTTAGCTGGAGGCCTGAGACACGGAGTGGTCAGTGGCCGCATATAATAAATATACCATGACCTTTTAATGTTTCAACACTTAGGCCTCAGCTTCGGTGACTCTCAACTAGCCCACATAAATTAATCCAACCACCTAATCCCAACCAACCATGTGGCTTGTTGTACCTTCAGAGCTCTCACATACACAAATCTGTTCACTTTAGTGTCTTCTGGCTGAAAGAGAGATTGCTCTGTATCTTCCCATGATTCCTTAGTTCCACCCAGTACATTTTACCTTCCTATAGTCTTTCTGTCCAGCTAATTGGCTGTCAACAACTTTTATTATCCAATCAGAGAATGCCTCAGATAGGATGCTAACCAGATCTCTAAACATTGAAATCAGCTTTTGAAAATCATGCATAAGACCTTTCTCCAACAGAAACTGTTAAAAATAACTTGTCAGTGACCAAGGCAACCAGAGCCACCTTAGCCTAACCATCACATTTTAGGATGCTCAATTCATGCCTTTAACTCATGACTTGATCAATATCTCTTATCCTGCAAATGTATTTTAATAAATTTGCAATAACAATTATGAGAGCAATTAACAGGTGAATCCATTAAAAACTAACCAAGTAATAGATGTAATTGGTAATACTGGAGATGCTGCTAAAATGTTCAATATATTTACATAGTTAGGAATATTGATATTATTTTGTATGTATAATCTAAGAGGGAAAATGTCAGAATGAAGTCAAGCAGATTGATATTGTCCAGTCTTATTGACACATGTTCAGCTCAACATTCCTCTCCATGGTGGCATGAACAGGACACTCACTGATCTATTCTCCACTTCACCTTTCCTTTCTCCCTATTGAGAATCCCCTACCCTATCACTGTAGTCCACCCCTTCCTACTTTTATTCCCTTTTTTTTCTGCCTGGATTGATGCTCAGATCACTTACGGGCTGCTGAGGCCATATTGATACCTACTGTGTCTGCCATGTACTCAATAATGCTTTCTCCTACCGTAACCTCATGGTTTCTCACCACTTTCCTGCTGTCACACTCACCCCTTGTGCATCACTACCCTCTCAACTGGTAGGTAGTTTCTTCACTCATTCTGTTTTCAACGCTGTTGAATCAGAGTTTCAATTTTAAAATGATAAGATTTGGCAAACTAGGAAGAAAGTACACACTGATTTTCAAGTTCCCTGTTTCTTAATTTAAAAAAAAAAAGCTAGTCACTGAAAGTTTTGTAAGATTAAGATCAATTATGCTGTTATCACAGAAAGAACATCAAAATGATGGCCTGAGGAATTTTGTAGTCTTTCTTGGGCTTCTGAAGGAACAGTTGACAAATGAATCGTCCTGTTCTTGCTGAACTGACCTCATCAGTGGCTCCAGGAAGACAAACAAGGAAGCGAATGAAAAGGCATTTAATTTTGTGGTCCATGAGGAGAAGAAACACACTCAAAAGTATTAATATTTGTCGAATAGACTAAATCAGACAGGGAATAGGGACTACACTTGTTTTGCAGTTAGAAGAAGGATAAACCATGTACAATAAAAATGGAAACCATAGGAAAGGGGTACTTATAATCCTAGCCTTAGATGTTACTGCAAATGAGTCTAATCACCATGTTATCATTATCAGAATTACTATTGTTATTACTGATAATAAACTTGTACCGGCTGCCAACAGGATGCCAGGCTCCACACAAGAGAGAATTAAGATCAGTCCCTGCCGTGCAGGCTTACAGCAGATTATAATTGCCATAGAAAATAATATTAATAGCAGCTCGATATTTTATTAGGAAAATAACATTGTTTCTCTCTTCTCTCTGGGTTGTCTACCACCAAGTGGAGGCCTGATTTTCAGAATGATGATTCTGGACTCTAAAACTTGTAAATCTCCCCTTTCCCCAAATATGTCTTTTCTGCAAGATTCCAGTCTCAGACACTTCTTTGCTTCTGCTTTCATATGACCAAATAGGGTCATCTCACATCTGTTCAGGTGTCTACTTCTCAGATGAGACAGATGCCCTGATTTAGGTCAAGTTGACTGATTTTACAGTGGTTACCATAAAGAATGATTTTTTTTTTCAAACTGCAGGTTATAGTCCTCTAGTGGGGCTTAAAGTTTAGTTAAAGATTTTCACCAGAATTTATTTTTAGAAATATAACATATTTGAACAGAGCATGAAATAATCTACATATATTATATTTGGTAAGAGTAATGTTATCTGAAACGTATTTCCCTGTTATGTGTGTATTTAAGTCACTTTGTGTGTGCCGGGTAGTAAATATGTGTGTACAAGTATGTATGTGGAGGTCAGAGATTAATGTATATCAAATATCTTCTTTGGTCTCTACATTATTATGTTTCTCCCTATCTCTCTGTCTCTGTCTCTGTCTCTGTCTCTCTCTCTCTCTCTCTCTCTCTCTCTCTCTCTCTCTGACAGGAACCCGCATTGAACTTATGACTAAACTTAGAAGAACTCACCAATAACTGCCTAAACAGGTTGGCCAGGGAGTTCTAGCTTCTCTCCCACTATCCTTGGTTTACAGACTCATACAACTATGCTCAGGCTTTTCAGAAGGGTCTGGGGATCTGAAGGTGAATCTTTACACCAATCGAGTCATTGACCTAGTGTGTATGACTTTAATGGGCTGTAAAATTATTTGTATTCACTATTGGCCACAATGAAAAGGAAAAGTTTAAAAAACACATAAGGGATAAAGACAGACTGCATAATTTCAAGTTCAGTCTCCATGAAAACCACAGTCAGTGGCAGACCAAAAATGTAATTTTCAAAAGAATCCAATTACACTTTTACCGGATGTAAAATCAAGTAACATTTACCAGCCTCACAAGAACCTTATATAGAAGAATTAGTTCTGAATTCTGCTGTGTCTTTCCTTTACCATAATAAACATATCCAGCCTTGTGAGATGGCAAATCCGTGCTGGTGGTTTATAAAACATGTGTGCTAACAGGATGTCAATTTAAAGCCATAGTTTTCTCAGGCCTTTCCTTCCACACAACTTTGCAGTGATCTCCTGAAATGGGCCAAGCTGGCTAATGTACCTGCTGATGAGCTAACAATGGAGGTATTGTTTATATGTCACTAGTCTGCAACCCAGTCCTCACCCACAAAATATGAAAGTCCTCAATTTCCAGTCTAGAACCCAACATAGGGCCAATGTGTCACCAAGTCTCAGCCTGACTCAGCAGCAAGTCAGCTCATCCTACTTTGGCAAATGCTGTTTGTCTTTTACTGTTACTCAAATTGGATTGTGTATACTTTTCCTTGTAGCTATATAATTATAAAGAAGTGGCAAATATATATCTAATTAAGTATGCTGAGGCCTGCTAGATTTTAAGAGCTCTTTTTTTATCTTGGGCAGGCAAATGATTACAAGAAAGTGCCTTAAGAAATGATTACCTCCAGATGTTTTTTGTTTGTTTGTTTGTTTGTTTTGTTTTTATTGTAGAGGATTAATTTATCTATTCAGAGTTTTATGTTTTTCCATATGAAGTTGAGAGTTGTTCTTTCAAGGTCTGCAAAGAATTATGCTGGTATTTTGATGGGAATTGCATTGAATCTGTATATTGATTTTGGTAGGATGGCCATTTTTATTATGTTGATCCTACCTATCCACAAACATGGGAGATCTTTGCATCTTGTGATATGCTCTTCAATTTCTTTCTTCAAGGACTTGAAGTTCTTGTTGTACAGGTCTTTCATTTGCTTGGTTAGAGTTACCCCCAGGAATTTAATATTATTTGTGGCTATTATGAAAGGTGTTGTTTCCCTAATTTCTTCATGCAACTCAAGACAACACTGAGATTCCACTCACACCTTTCAGAATGGCTAAGATCAAAAACTTAAAAGACAGCACATGCTAGAAGGGCTGTGGAGAAAGGGGAACACTCCCCCATTGCTGGTGGGAGTGCAAACTTGTACAACCACTATGAAAACCAATCTGGCAATATCTTAGAAAACTTGGAATAGCTCTACCTCAAGACCCAGCCATACCACTCCTGGGCATATATCCAAAAGATTCCTCACCATTCCACAAGGACATCTCCTCAACTATATTCATAGCAGCTTTGTTTTTAATAGCTAGAAACAGGAAACAACCCAGATGTCCTTCAACCAAAGAATGAACAACAACAACAACAAACTGGTACATTTACACAATGGAATACTACTCAGCTATCAAAAACTCAAAAGACAGCACAGGCTGGCAAGGTTGTGGAGAAATGGGAACACTCCCCATTGCTGGTGGGAGTGCAAACTTGTACAACCACTATGAAAATCAATCTGGATATATATTAGAAAACTTGGAATAGCTCTACCTCAAGACCCAACCATACCACTCCTGGGCATATATCCAAAAGATTCCTCACCAAGCCACAAGGACATCTCCTCAACTATATTCATAGCAGCTTTGTTTTTAATAGCTAGAAACTGGAAACAACCCAGATGTCCTTCAACCAAAGAATGAATAAAAAACTGTGGTACATTTACACAATGGAATACTACTCAGCTACCAGAAACAAGGAAATCACACAATTTGCAAACAAATGGATGTAATTAGAAAAGCTCTTCATGAGTGAGCTCAGACTCAGAAAGATAAACATTACATATATTCACTTATAATTGGATTTTTGCCATATAGTACAGAACAACCATCCTACAATCAATAGACCCAAAAGAACAGAAATATGGACTTGATTACCTGTTAGTGGGCACTCCACCCTAGTGGAACTGCCATGCATGCTTCCTGTGCAAGAGGAAGCTTTTAGACCTCGTGTGACTAACGAACTGAAAGGGGCTGAAACATGAAGGCACCTCACACAGGAGGCATGGGATGGGTGGGAGAGGGGGTAGAGGGTAGGAGGATAGGAACTGGAGGGGATGGAGGGAGAGGGCGGTATGGAGATGTAACTTGAAGTAATAAGTAAATTTAAAAAAAAAAGAAAGAAATGATTAATACGCCCATCCTGTCAAATCACAGATACTATTTTCAAGAAAGAAGTATTTTGTCAGCCTACAATGTTTATACCTATAAACATGTCTAACTCTGATGGAAATTACCCTTGTTGGTTATGGGACTTGAAGACCACCCTCCAGTGGTCAGGTAGGCAAGGATTTCAGTGCCTATAAAAGCTGTAGGATACTGTGTCCAAAGGCCTGACATTTGCAAAGAATTGGCTTAGGTACAAACCCTGATAAATAAAGCTGAGTACCTGTTTGGTTCTTTGCTAGTCAGTATTTCTATAAAAATTTGATCTGACTTGGTTTGATTTGTTTATAGTACTAGGGTTCAAACTCAGTGCCTCATGTACACTAGGCCCTACATGGTACACTGAGCTAGGTTATTAGTAGTCTATTATTAGATTTTTAAAAATTGTATATATTCAGGACCAATTTGGTATCCTTTCTTTTCCTTTTTTCAAAAGCTTAATTCAAACAAAACAATTTGAACTGGCAGTGGAGAGGAAAATGTACAAGTGAACTGTCAAGGTAATCTTTTAGCAATGAGTCTGTGGGGGACTGGAGAATCCAGGATAACAAAATATATATCAAATGCTAATAGTAAGAAGGCATTCACACAAAGATAAACATGGCCTTTGGAGGGATTTTGCAGGTCCTCAGTTCCCGTGATGCTTCTAATTGCTCACCCTGAATAGATATTATGCTCCAGTGCTTAAGGAAAAGTACCATTTATTTATTTTTCTTTTAATTTTTTTGTACTAAACTTACAAGAAATCTCATAACTATTCCAATGTTGGCCATAAATGGGAGACATAAGGACTTACGTTCTTGGTTAGAAGAAAATCAGTTGTGGATACATTTACTTGCCATCTATTCTCCCACCCAGTATCAACAAAGACATGAGTGAACAATGAACCAAGTGCAATACAGGACCAAGAAGTGGAATATTAGGCAAAATTCTTCCCACACAATACAGATCCTTCTAGTTATTGGATTGAGCCAATCAGAGCATCAAATGCTAGCCAATCAGAGCATCAAATGCTAGCCAAACAGAGCATCTCTTCTGGAAGTAAATGTTCTGGCAACTGAACTACAAGGGTAACACCAGATGATCTGCACAAACATAGCTTTTCTGGAAATGAGGCCAACAGAAATGTAACATATGGTCCTTGTATGAGCAATACCTGCTCACCTCATGGACCTGTCTTTAACATGTTCCCTTTGATGAATAGTGTTTAAGTGTGAAGTGCTTAAGGAAAAGTACCATTTATTTTTTTTTAATTTTTTTGTACTAAACTTACAAAAAATCTCATAACCTTCACATTTAAATGATTTGTCTATTTTATGGAGGCAATTGAGGAGGAGTTTGGGATTAGAGGATTGCTAAAGTCCTGGTATTACAATTCTGAGTCCATATGACATGGATAGGTTTAAAAAGTATGATTGCTTTAAATCCAGATTTAAGTGAACAAAACAATAGAGAAGGGAAAAATTTTAGCATTATGCAAAGTTAACCATTGTGTAATTTAACTGTTCTGTAAGACTAGACAGTGAACTTTCCACATGAAGTGTCAGAGTCTTTCTATGTATCATAATCCCAGACTTCATTGTTAATTTCAATACATGGCACAAGGCCAGCCCCAACCCCCAGTTAGTCCTGGATTTGTCCTTCTCTACCTCTTTCACTTATTCATTTGTTTCTCTCTTTATTTTGGAAATTTATCACATTGCTTCCTACCTTCTCTTGTCTCCAATATCAATCCTGTTATGTATGCATGCGTATTGTTTCAAAGGAGACTTTTAAAACATAAGTATTTTTTATACTGTCCTCACTGAATACTCAGAGCCAACAGGATGTGATCCAAATTCTCAGCATTGCCTCTCAACATGTCCAGATCCTCCTGACTTCTCCAGGATTACATCTCTCCAGAGCCTCCTTGACCCTGCTGTTTCAGTCACACATTCAGACATACAGTTTCCCCAGTAACTCCAGCCCTAATGCCTTTTCACTTTCTTTTTCCTCCCAAGATCCCATTCTTCTCCCAGCTCTCCTCCCATTTCACTTGACCAAAGCTGCCTCATCCTTCAAGATTTCATTAAATTCTTGCCTCTTCTATGGTGACCTAATGTTAGCTACTTGTTTGTTGCCCACACTGTGCCTTGTACACTTTCCATCCTAGCACCCATGACACCTCATCAGTTATTTGCCTGACTTTTTCAATTTTTAATGCCAGGAGGCTTGAAATGTTAATAGTTCTTATGCAGGGTACTCAGGAATATTTGTGAAATGCATGAGTGTTGAATCCCTTCCTTAATTTCTAACTCTTACAAGTGCAAACCAAGTCTCTCCCCTTGTCTGATATCTGTTCTTGATCAAATCCATGCTTCCCCACATGGACTCCTCTCCTCCTAACAACATATGTTCCTGTTATTCACACAGTAGTGGTGGTAGCCACAGTTCTGTTGTATGTAATGTTTACTTCTTACCACCTTCTTTACCCTTCTTTTTTTTTTAAGTTGGATTAATTTTATCACTTGACAATTTCAAAGTTGTATTTAATATATTCTGATTACTCTACTTCCTCAACCTTTCTTATCCCTGCTGTCATCACTATCAACACCCACCCCACTTGTCCGATAGTTTTCGAAAGTATTCTTTGTGTTTTCTTTTGTGAGCCATTTAGTTTAACCAGGGCTCTCTGGTTGACAATGAGACCAAAATACCTATTGTTCCATAATAGTCACAACTGAAGGGAGTGATTTTTGCTCTCCCTGAATCTATGAGTGATGAGTAGAGCCCCTGAGTCCCTCCTTCTTCCATGACAGATTGGTGACAGGCCCATGCTTGTGTAAGCCTGATGAAGGCATCTGCACTTGCTATGAGTTTATGAGATTTGGAATGGCCATGTCCTGGCCAGAATGTTATTTCACAGTCTTTCTCCTTGTTTTCTTTCCACCCCTTCTTCCGCAATGTTCCTAACCTTAGAGAGGATGGTACAGAAAACTAGTCCTCCTTCTTTATCTAGCACATCCATCCTCTGTGACCTTTCTTCATATGCTTCTCTCCATCTATGTTCATCTCAGTACTGTTTTATGTATCTATCAAACACTTTGTCTATTTTGAGCTGTCCATGAATGCTAATGCACTTGCTGAAAAGCAGTGAAGCTCACTGAAGTGACAGCTGCTTTTACATCACAAATGCCTGTAAGCACCCCGTTAAATAACAAAGCAGAGGCAGCATAACATGAGGTTAACAGAGGCAGTTTGGTTTGTCCAGCTGTTTAATAAATAGTCAAGGCCCTGGATTTGAGCCCTGCCTCCAGCTCTCACTTGCTGGGAGACCTTGGGCAAGGGTTTAATTTCAGAATGGGATTGCTGCTCACCTGTGAAAGAGGGTTACCAATCATCCTCTGTACCGCTTTGAGAATTCCCAAGAAGGTAAGGCAGAAAAATGTGCAACAGGCAACAAATAACTTGTCAATAATAACTATTACTTTGATTATTATTATTGCTGATAACTAATATGAATTGTTATTATTCTGATCCCACACATGGCTGGTGCTATCGTGGAGAACTCCAAGGGACAATTTTGCCTTTGAATTTAGGATATAAGCCTTTTGATTAGCAACTTTGCTGTCCATTTGTTTCTTAATGAGGACTTGTGCTAATGAGGGATTATTCCATAGAAATCTCCTCTGGAGTGGATATGGAGATCAGCCTGGGATGGGAAAGTCCACTATAATCCTTCCTCTAAAAGCCAAGCCTGGGGAGACAGCAACAAAGTAGAAAGCAGCTCTGGCAGTTGTGGGTTATGTGATTGTGGTTGTTGTTTTGCGTCATTATTCTCCTTTTGTTTTCCAATAACGAACTGACAGCCACTACAGGCAAAGAAGATCCTGTGGCTTAACAATGTGGCAATGTGTTGTTAGCGGCAGGAATCTGCAGGTCCTCAGCGTCGACCCAGGCTGCAGCTTGTGAATTTGCCTTGGACAAAGGAAATCATTCTTCGATGGATGTTTCATGATGATTTTTAGTTTCTGTTACTCCTCTCAGACAGCTACTGTAACCAAAGCCTGTAGGGAGAGCTCAAGTTTCACCTATTTCCAACATCCATATACCAGCTCTCTGTTTCAGTAAAAAAATAAATAACTTTCAGAGCTTCAATCACTCTCATACTTAATATTTTATTTTAAAATAGCTCCATTTTGCTTTGCTTCTTAAAACTAAAATAGGGTTTCTCATGATGGGCAACAGAAATATCAAAGGAATTCAGAGAAATGGTGTCACAGAGAAGGAACAGGTTTTAAGGCGTGAGCTCATTCATTCCTTCTCCTTTTGAGGTAAAGAATGTGGTCCAGGCTCTTCTCTTCCTGTTCCTGGTACAGCACAGCAGCTATAGCCCCAGGAGATGATAGAAACCATCCCTGTAAGTGTACTAGGAAACACACACACACACACACACACACACACACACACACACACACACGCACACGCACACGCACACGCACACGCACACGAGAGAGAGAGAGAGAGAGAGAGAGAGAGAGAGAGAGAGGGGGGGG
>CAJQZJ010031998.1:10054981-10068529 GCA_907164525.1 Lophiomys imhausi | reverse complement strand
GGGAGAGAGGGAGAGAGAGAGAGTGGAGGGAGGACAGGAGACAGAGATGCTTAAACTAAATAAATCTTATCATTAGACACTTGCTGTTAAAGATGAATACACAAAAACTATATAAGATTCTTACTGAATTTTCCCTCCCATTCTCTTTTTAGAGACAAACCAGGAACCACCTGTGGATTCCAGACCCTGTCCCCACCCCTCCTTCCTGGCTTTTGTCCCAACTCAAAATTAGTAGCAGAATTACCAGCCTGGGGTCAAGCTTTTCCCACTCCCTGGATAAGTTGCCAACCCATGAAATGCTAAACAAAACCACCTACAAATCGTGTCACTTGGAAATCTTTCTCTGGCTCTCTGCAGGCTGGGCCTCACCCTGCCGGCACAGTTAGCTGGTTGTGTTCAGCCATTATGTAATGATGTTCTAGGTTGCCAGTAAGCATGGCTGCAAGCCACCATTCAGGATAGCAGCTCTGTTTAACTGTATTTATTGGAATTTTTTTTTTAAATTCTCTTTTACAGTAGGTGTTGATCTCTTCTGAAGTTCTGATGACTGGTCTAACTACTGTCACTTCAATCACAGCTGGGCCCTGAATCCTCCACCTTCCCATGGACACAAACTAGTAGTGCTGCCTTGACCCCGGCCCCTCAATTTTGATGCATACACATAATGGGGAGGGCCTGTCTGAGGGTTCATTCATTTCCTTAGTACATTGGAAGCCCAAATTGCCTTCCTTTGTTGTTTTGCTTCCTGCAGGACCCAGAAGGGACTCCAAGCTACATCTAACATTTGTCTCTTTTCCATGCACGAATTTATTTTCTGCCATTACCTAGCTGGGGAACAGGCTGTGGAGATACTGAAATAATTATTTCAATGAGAATTTGCTAGTCTACCCTTCTCTGAATAGCATCTGGAATCTTCACTATAATTCAAAGTACCAAAGTTTGAATATCAACTTTGATGTGCACTAATTGTGATCTTTTTTTTTTTTAAATAAATCGATTTCTTTATATTTCAGTTCTCTCATTTAGACAATGCAGGTCCTTCCTTTGGGCAGTGAAGAAACCAGGACCTTCCTCTCAGCTTTACTGTAAGTGTTAAATGGGAGAATACATAGATGGATGTGAAACAGAGCAGATTGCCAGTACATTTTCATTTCGTTTCCAATGCTGCCCTTTGCTATCGCAGGTTCACCAGACCAACTATTGCCCCTGAAAGACAAGACAAGCTTTCTGCCATATTTCTTCACCTTCGTGTAGGCCGGATCAAGGAGCTTGATCTGGTCACCCTGCTACCCTGACTTATGTTTCCCTGACTGGCCTTTCTTGGGTGCTTAGGATTCTTCTAGTATTTATTCCTCTTGGCACAAACATAGTGCTGTATGTAATGAGTTGTAACAAGTTTCTAAACTCTTGCTTGGTTGATCAAGTGATTTTCATATTAAGGTGGATTTACCTTGCCTTTACAACAATATACTGTTGTCAGCACAGAACTATCCCAAATTCCTATACTCCAACTCATTCAGAATATATTTTCTCCAACAGAGGAGCCAGGGTGGGCTCTAAAACATGAATGGGAGAAGAGGAGGGGAGAGGAATAAGGGAGGGAAGGAGGAGATGTAGAAGAGTGAGAGAAAGGAAGAAAAACTGGGAGGAGAGAAAGAGAAAGGAAAATGGAAACAGATGGTGGGAAAGAACAAGAAAAATAAAAGAATGGAGATGAGGAGGAGGGGTAAAGGGAAGGAAGGCTGCGCTTGTGAGTTCAAAAGCAGCCTAGTCTACACTAGATATAGTGAGTTCCAGGACAGCCAGTGCTACACAGTGAGACAGTCTTAAAAAAATTACAAACAAATATCCAAAGCCTCAAAGTCTATAGGTAAATGTTCAAATATTCAGTGTTTTGTTTGTTTTGTTTTCTTTTCTTTTACCAATTCAGCAATTGGAGAAGCTAAAAGAAAGAACAAATAAAAGGAAGCATGGTTATAACACTGGAGCAGAATTCCATCAAGGATATGTTCTCATTGTTCATGTAACTATGCCACAGTTCTTACCTCTCTATGCCTCAGTTTCATTTTTAAAACAATTAGGTAAAAGTTTCTAGACTCTAACAAAAGCTAAGTTCTCTTTTAGTTATACTGTTCACATACCCATGCATGTCACCACTGGGAGACCAGTAGGAAACTCTGAAGTCACCAAATCCCTTTTCCTGTCCTGGAAATCAAAGAGTAAACTGAATTTGAACACTTCAGTAGAAAATTCACACTCTTAAAGAAAGAGAAACAGAAAGAGAGACAGACAGAGAGACAGAGAGAGAGATTTGCCTTGCTTAAGTCAAACCATTACCTACAGAAAAACTGCACGTGTCCTTGCTTTACCATCTGAGGTCAAAAGAGATTAGTCTGAACTTTTCTTGGTGCACTGATAGCTCTCGTTTTATCTTAATTTCTATTTATCTAATTTCCTATTGCTATGATCTAATGAAAAGAAAAAAAAACCTCACAGAAGAAAGGGTTTTGTTTTGTCTTACAGTTCAGGGAGACAGTCCATCATGTTGTGGAAGTTACGGCAGCAGGAGATTGAAGCTACTGATTGAATTGCACTAACTTTCAAGAAGTAGATAGTTACAAATGTGCAGCTCAAAATGTCCAGGACGCAGCCCAGCGAATAGTGCCAACCGAAGAATGGATAGGTCTTGCCACCACGATAATTCTAATCAAGATAATCTCCCATGGGCATGTCCCCTGACCCCTAGGTGACTCTAGATCTCATAGAGCTAAGACTTGAGATTAACATCACACCTTATAGATCGTAAGTGGTCCTAGTTCCTTTAACCATTGTTCTGACAAGGTTTTGGATTTCATTTTGAATTAATTATGGACTTCCATTTTCTGTATAAATTTTCTTGCCTAAAACTGAGACACATTCAGCATGTATTTGTCTGTGGGAAGGGGTCTTTTGTTTATTTTATATTTTTAGAAATAGAGATCTAAAGACAGAAATAGTCTCACATTTACATTCTTCTCAGCATTATATATATATAATACATACATACATACATACACACACATGCATATAATATATAACATATTTACTAACTGTTCAGTATCAGACACTGTTCAAGACACAGCTCAAGGGCTGGAGAGATCGCTCAGTGGTAAGGAGTCCTTGATGATCTTGCAGAAGACCCAGGTACAGTTCACAGCATCCATGTGGTACCTCAAAACTATCTGTAACTCTAATTTTAATGGATCCAACACAATCTTTGGACCCTCAAGGGAACCAGGCATCCGTTGACAGTTCTGTGAGTTCTATGGAACCTAAAATTCTGTTTCCCTCCAGGAACATTGATGCTACTGCTCCAGGGACTGAAATTCAAGGCACAGGTTAGGGGGATGCTTGTGCATCATCATACAGTCATATACAATAATTTAATGTAAAGCCTTAAGCTGTGGCAGCAAGAGGTAGCTTTGGTAACATTTTTAGTAGTTCCATAGAATGTGTGTTGATTTTTAAGCCTTTTTAAGCTGAAATTTCAATCTGTAACATTTTTTTCCCACCAACCAGACCTGATTTATAAAACCAAGTTGAGTGATAGGGGAGAGTGATAAACCATTGAGGCCAAAGAAACCAAATATAATGATTGCTATCTATGCATATGTCATAATGATACTCATTACTTTGTATGCTAACTTGAAGAAATGATTTAAAAAGCAAACTGTCCCATATATATATATATATGTGTGTGTGTGTGTGTGTGTGTGTGTGTGTGTGTGTGTATAAATATATACCTATAAAAATAACAATGATGTTTACTGAGTGATGGATATCTCACTTCATTCTGTACTTCCAATGGATATCCCACATCATTCTGTGCTCCAATAACTCTCTGAGGTAATTCTCACCATGTTCATGTTTTAAAAATGAGAAAATGCAGGCCAAAAGAAGAGCATTGCAAATCTCTGCATGTTTCCAGCCAAGGGAAGCTGATTAATAAGACTCTGACACCAGCACGCGACTGACTAACTGGGAAACCATACCATCTTCCCATGCTCATCTCACAGGAAATAAAAGAAGCCATGCAAGAGATAAAGACAGAGACATTTCAAAGCCAAACAAGTAGAAAGGGGGACTTTGTCAGGAAAGCATTGGCATGGTACAAGCACTTCTCTAGGGCTGAAATAACTTAATCTATGTTAAGCTCTATGATAAAGATTATCCTGAGTAAAAACCAATCAACAGCATAAATGGAGGCTGAAGAATTTCTATAGTTAATTACAACATTAAATGATTAAAACATTAGATGTATCTCAGATCCTCTTAGATGTGATTCTGCACCCGTGAGATCTATCCTCTGGGAGTTCACAATCCAGTTTCTCAGTAATAACTGGGAAGCCATTAATAAACAATTTTCAGTAATTCAATAAGATGAAATGTTTATGGAAAGAACATGATGGTGGGGTTCTGTCAACTGAAGTTAGTTTGCTGAAAGCAAGCATCAGCACTAGAGACAGGGACTCTGAGTAGTACTTTCTCTTAGTTCATTGTCAACTACAGCATGGTTTGCTATTGATCAATTTTTTGCTGGCTAGTTTTATGTCAACTTGACACAAGGTAGTCATTGGAGAAGAGAAAGCCTCAACTGAGAAAGCACCTCCATAGGATCAGACTGTAGACAAATCTGCAGGACATTTTTTTTTTTAATTAGTGATCAGTGGCGGAGGGCCCAGCCCATTGTGGGTGAGGTGCAATTCCTAGGCAGGTGGTGGTTCTATAAGAAAACAGGTTGAAAGGAGGAATTCCTAATGACTGAGAGACACTTGAAGAAATGCTCAGCATCCTTAATCATCAGAGAAATGCAACTCAAGATGACTCTTGAGATTCCATCTCACACCTGTCAGAATGGCTAAGATCAAAAGCTCAAATGACAGCACATGCTGGCAAGGGTGTGGAGAAAGGGGAACCCTCCTCCACTGCTGGTAGGAGTGCAGGCTTGTGCAACCAGTATGGAGGTCCATCTGGTGATATCTTAGAAAACTTGGAATCGTTTTACCTCGGGACCCAGCCATACCACTTATCCAAATGATTCCTCACCAAATCACAAGGAAGTTTCCTCATTTATGTTCATAGCAGCCTTATTTGTAATAGCTAGAAACTGGAAACAACCCAGATGTCCCTCAACCGAAGAATGGATTAAAAAGCTGTGGTACATCTACACAATGGAATACTACTCACCCATCAGAAACAACAAAATCATGCAATTTGCAACCAAATGGATGGAACTAGAGAAGCTCATCCTGAGTGAGCCAACCCAGACCCAGAAGGATGCACATGGCATCTATTCACTTATAGTAGGATTTTAGCTATATAGTACAGGATAACTATACTACAAATACAAAGAATGCACCAAAGGGAACATGAACATAGACTTTTTTTTCCTGTCAATGAGACACTTTGCCCTAGTGGTGCTGCCTTGTAGGCCCCCAGTGTATGAGGAGGCTCTTGGCCCTCATATGACTACTGAACTGGGACAGGGGACTGTTATGGAGGGACACTCCACTCCAGAAAAGTGTGATGGAAGGGATAGGGGGTAGAGGGTGGGAGGGTTGGACTGGGAGGGGCGGGAAGTAATAAATAAATATTAAAGAAAAAAGAAAACAGGTTGAACAAAGCACATGGAGCAAGCCAACAAGCAGTGCCTCTCCCTGGCCTCTGCATCAGCTCCTGCTTACAAATTCCTGTTTGTGTTCCTGTTCTGATTTCCTTTGAAGATAAACAGTGATTTAGAATCATAAACCAATGAAACCCTTTCTTCCCCAAGTTGCTTTAGACATGGTGTTTCTTCATAAAAACAGAAACCCTAACTAGGACAAGTTTGTTCTAGAGACATGACTCATTTTAATGGTATTCAAGTTATGTTCCTCAGGGAAAGGGCTCTTGCATAGAAAAAGCAGACTCTTTTTGTTGTAAATTTTCTTTTTTCTCATTTTTGATACCTGTTAAGAAATATCAAACAGATTATTAAAGGTAAATGGTCCAGCCTAAGTAATTGTATTATATAATAAAATTATTCCCCTATTCTTTCCATCAGTGAATTAGTATGAATAAACTAAATCAATTTCCATGGTATTAACAGACTTCTAGGTTTTGGGGGACTATACTATATGAACAAGTCTGCTTTGCTAAGAACTAACAAATTGGACTTGTGTCTTAAGCCAGCATAGACGACACAGGTGAATGCATGCTGTCCATACATACAAGTATGTATGTATATACAAGAAAAGTCTACTCACTTGGCTATCTTGGGGCATATATGAATCTAAATAGCAAGAGAGTAAATTGTTTAAATTGATAAGCTTTTTTCTCAAAAATATTTGAGGGAGGATTAATTAAGAAACCCCATGAGGAATGGAGGCAGTATATAGCTTGCTTTGGGATATTTTAAGCAGATATTTACCCTTAGCTAGTAACATTGTATCTGTCTAAAAAAGAAAAAGAGGGAGGGGGTGGGGAAGGAGAGAAGAAGGGAAGAATGGAGGGAGGAAACAAAACAAAACAAAGCAAAACACTCAGGGTTATCAGAGACAATGTCAGCACCAAAAACTTTATTCTTATTTTGCTGAAACACCAAGTGTCACATGGGTAAAAATTTAGTTCTGTTGTTTTAGGAAGAAGAGTAAAGATGCCCAAGAAATGAGAAGCAAAAATGAAGGTTGGTAAATTCCACCCTCACCACCTTCACAGACAGTGTTGTCACCTCTCTTATAGTGTGCCACATCAGTGACAAAGAAAAGAAGCCAAAGTGTTGGGTGCTAGAGCAAAAGGGAGAAACTATTTTACCTAGACCCAGGGAATAGGGAAGGATGTCAAGGACAGGGGACCTGTTTCCTGTAGAGAAGAAATGACCCCTTATTTGACTACAAAGAATGAAGCTAGAAGTTTAGGAAGACTAAAAGGAAGAACGTCTATAGAAGGAGGAAAATATGTTATGCAAAGGCATTGAGATCAGAAAAAATAGGACTCACATAAAATACTGTAAAATACTATAATTAGGGTAACTGTACATCACAATAATGTACCATATATTTCAAAACATAGATGAAATTATTTTTTAGGTTTTCATAATAAAGAAATGTGCATGTTATAGGAGATAAATACACTTATCCTGATTTAAACATCATCCAATGTATAAATGTATGGGAATATAACATGCATTTAGATTTTATGTTTCTAATTATAGGTTAAAATAAATTTAAAGTAAGAAACAAAAGTCAAAACATCTTTAAAATAGGGAATAAAAAAATGTAATAACTAACTAACTTCAAATAGTTTGGCCCAGCACAGGTGGAACATGCCAATTTCTTGGTGTGGATGCTTGGAGACAAGAGGAAAAAACTCAGTTCGATGGCAATACTTAAAACAGACAAAGAAGGTCAGCAGGGATATAGAGGCAATGACAAGGGGGAGTAGAAGTTTGAACAGAGACAAATTTTGTCACATATTCTTCACAGGGAGTGAGGTAAAAGGCTAAAATAAATAGTTCCTAGTATGAGTGTAGGCACATAATATTTGCACATGCATGGGTTGTTATCCTGTTAAGGATTTCTATGCCATAAGTTCTAAGGGATTTGCTTCAAATTGAAGAGAGGATACTGATTAGAATATTGAGGATTGTTTCATTTCATGTAAGTATAATCTATAGGTATTGTAGTGATCTTCATACCTGTAATAAGCATTATATTGATAGGTTGTCTTATAGTGTTTTGAAACTCCAATTTAATTAATTATTGTAGTTATTAGTAAGTATAAACTGTAAGATTAAGCCAGCAGAGCAGCTGGTGGCTTGACAGAGGAGCGGGTGGCCTGGCCCTTGTGTCTTAACCAGCTGCCTCATTTGTCCTGGGGAAAGAGCTGGGACCAAGGGTGGCCTACACCACCTGTAACCTAAACTCTGTTAACTAATATAAATTGTTATACTAGGCCGGTAGAATTACCAGCAGCTTGGCAGGAGATTCGCCTGGGTTTGAGGAGAATCCAGGAGTCTGGAAGTCCAACGGCCCAGGACTGCTTGGATTGAGGGCCTATAAGCCACCGCAGTCTTTTCCCCAATAATTAAACACACCAAGACCTTTTAATGTTTTAACGCTTAGCCCTCTCAGTTAGCTACTCTAAGTTAACCCAGATCACCTAATCCCAAACCACCATGTGCCTGTGATTACCTTCTAGCATTCTCCAAGACATCTGTCTCCTTCTGTGTCTCCCCGGGGAAAGAGAGGATTCTCTGTGTGTGCTCAGGGTTCCTGTTCTAATCTCAGGAAGTCCCACCTTCCCATACTCTTTCTGCCCAGTTAATTGGCCATAAGCGATTTATATTAACCAAGAGAATGCCTCAGAAGGGACAATAACCAGATCTCAGCATTGAATGCAGCCTATCAGAAGCAATGTTATTAGACTTTCCTTAACAGTGTTTAAAATTATTTACAAGCTGACTCTGGGAAAAAGGCAGTTCTCCTTTTTTCTTTAAACCACCCCCCATCCTGGAGGAAGTGGGTCCCCTACATCTCCTATTTGTCACAGGAGAACCGAACACAGCTGGAAGGTAAATTATTTCCAATCAGGGTTACTATTGTTTATTCTATAATATAAAATTGTCCAGAGTGGGAATGGGAAGCCAGAAGTTCATTCATGGGAAATTGGAGAGGGCCAAGGGTATCCTTTGACTGGTTCTTTCTTAATCAGGAAATTGAGCCCACATCCTCAATAGGTTACCTCTTCAGCTTCTACTGGGTGTTGTGGGTACATGACTTGATTTTACCTGTCTTCTGTTATTTTTTTTCTATAACTTGGAACCCTTACCTGAGAAAGACTCTGCTTCAATCTTTTGATTGAATGGTGGTTCCCTCAACATAGCTTCCCCCTTTGATTTCTGCTGGATGTTTGTAGGCCCCAGATGTAAAAGACCTTACCTTTTGTTTGTTCTCTCAATTGGACTACACCAGCTATCCCTACTAGATATTGTGAGAGCCCAATTGGAGGAAGTTTTGCTCTTTGCTGCTTCTCTACATACGCTACTTGCAATTCTTTCATTTTTCCTTGCTATCTACTTAATAAGCCCATTTTGCTCAAAACTGAAAGCATTGCTATCATACTCATTTTTAGAAACAAACAAAGCTATGGTCTTTGATCTAAAATCAGACACTATCTGCCTTCTTATTGTGCTGTATTATTATAATATTCTTCTTATTTTGGACAAGAAAATCCCATTGGAAACAGCCTGGAAAGTGAATAATAAGCAGTTAAAATGTAAGCAAGAAGCATTGAGTTATTAGGCAAGGCATTACAAAGATAAATGGTTGCTGAAGGAAAAATGTAATTAACAGGTTACACTGTATATATTTGCAAAATGCCTATGATGCATGAAAACGTTTTTGTCTACTTAATTTTCCAATGATTGTATGTGTATATTTAAATTAATTAGATGCAAACAGCCTTGTGTTCAAAATATTTTTTCATAACTGCTATATGTAGCCAAATCAATAGACTGTAGTAAAAAAACAGATAAACTTCAAACTTGTGATCCAAGAAACCTTTCTAGTGAGGATCTAGGGACAGTAGGACCATAGGATAAGCTAATGTCCTTACATTCCAAAGTCTCCTTGAGCACCAGTCAGAAATCTTCCTTTCAAAGGGAGATTTGTAGCATATTAAGGTTTTGCCAAGAAATAAGTGCCCAGAGAACAAAGATCTTCATCTATTTTCTTCACTGACATACCCCAGTGCTTAGCAAAAGCTAACTGTTCAATAAGTATTTGCTTAATTGGTGAATCATTGAGTACATTAATCAATACATTGCCCCAGCACTTTAACAGCATGATGTGAGAGCAAGAATTTGACATCAGAAGTCCAGAGATTTCTTTGGAAAGAGATACACAGTAATACACTTGGCATGTAATACCAGTGATGAGCTAAAAAGGGAGAGCAATTATGAAACCAAGCTACAAGTTCATATAAAAGTATGTTGTTAACATTGACAGACTGGGCTGGGGCAATGTCTCAGTTGATAAGCTGCTTGCTGTGTGTGCAAGAATGACAATCTGGGTTTGATTCCCAGAACCCACCATAAACATTCATGTGGAGTAGTCTAAGTTTATAATTCTAGCACTGGGGAGGTAGAGACAAAGGAATCCTTGGGTCTAGCTGGCAAAGCAGCTTATTCTAAGCTGTGAGGCCCAGGTTCTGATGCGAGACCTTGTCTCAAGAAGCAACATGTGTGGCTCTTGAGGAATACCATCTCCCAAGGCACCAACATACACACAAACATATCTGCACAAATACACACATATGCACACATGCACACATACACACATGAACATTAAAGGATTGATGTATTTAACTCCTTAAAGGTAGAGAATCTACTTATGTGTTATTAATTAATTGTCAACCATCTTTCTCATTTTCATTTATTTTACAGTCCCATGGAACACAATCAGTCCATAACAAATGTCCATTATAAATGTGTGGAATTCGTGATGGATCCTGCATTTTACACTGGGGGATGAAAAAAAGAAAGAAAGAGAGAGAGGAAGAAAGAAAGAAAGAAAGGAAGGAAGGAAGGAAGGAAGGAAGGAAGGAAGGAAAGGAAGGAAGGAAGGAAGGAAGGAAGGAAGGAAGGAAGGAAGGAAGAAAGAAAGAAAGAAAGAAAGAAAGAAAGAGAGAGAGAGAGAGAGAGAAAGAAAGAAAGAAAGAAAGAAAGAAAGAAAGGAAGGAAGGAAGGAAGGAAGAAAACACAAGGTGGCATGAATAATGAAAAATTAATTTCAGGAAGCATCTGAGATTGATTATTGGGGCTTCAAAGATGTGGATTTTTTTTCCAGACTGGAGGTCCTCTCACCGAGGTTTCTGTAACATGACTACTGTGTAACAAGAGTGGTCTGTGACTAGTGGTTCTTGTAATACAGATCTATCCTAGATCAAATGGCTCTTAATTTGAAATGCCAGGTTTATCAATACCATATTGTGTGTTTTATAGCCCTCCAAATCATCTCTCTATCTAACAAATACACTCATTTTCCAAATTTCACCTATAAGAATCTCATTTATGAATTTCTTTAACAAACCCAGAACCTGTCACTGTTCGGGCACCTGTATGAAACTCTGAGAGCTAATGGTATCCATGTGCCTGCAATGTCTTCCGCCTTGTTTGGATTCTTCTTTCCACTGTCCAGAGACAGGAAGAACAAAGAAAATACTACTGCCTGCGGTGACATGAACAAAAGATACTTCACTAGTGTCTTTGGGGAAGAGCACTGGGAAATAACTGGAAGACAACATCATGAGGACCATGCGATGGTTTCAATGTGAGAGTAGATAAACAGGGATAATCTGAGACAGCACTCTTGGCTTATGGCTTCTGTGAGTGGGGAGAAAAGTGTGGTTGTTTGCTAGAGAATAGAGGTGGAGAGGGTAGTCAGTTTAAAGGCAGGGAAGAATTGCTTTAATAATACACAGTCCTCAGGTACTCAACATAACCCTGGAGATGAACAGGCAGCTTGCCATTGGCACCGAATATGAAGATAGTGCCTCACTGGCATTTTGCCCTAGGTAGCCAATATGGGTGAATAAAATAGTCTTTGCGTTCTATTTACTAGTTGTACAGCATTGGACAATTAATTTTCCTTTCTAAGAATCATTTGGGGGAGGATGGGGATAACAACTCCCAACTAAATAACTATTATTGTTTTTAAACATAGAGTTATGATAGGAGTTGAAAATAGATAGAGCTCAACTTGAAGAGTATTTGCCTTACATGTATGAGGCCCTGTGTTTGACTTCCAGCCCAGCATGCAAAACATAGAAAGTGTTTAGGATGAGTAATACCAAGAACATACTAAGCTTTCAATTAGCAATGACCACTTACATTCATCCTTCTCACGGAATTTGTGTCTGATACAGGACACCAGGGAAAAATAAACAGATGGGAATAATCATTATTAATAGTATGAACTCATTTTCAAAATAATTTTTGGCAGAAGCCCTGGATGATGCATAACACATAACTGATTTGATTTTGTGGGGAAATAGAAACTTCACCAAGTGAGTACAGAGATCTCCAAGTGAGGACCTGGTATGAATCTCAGACAGAACTCAACTCTCTGTAGCCCATTTCCTACACACCTTTCTTCACTTCTTGTGCTGGATAGCTTAACCCGTGGCAGAGGATGTGCTAAAAAGGAATCAATGCAAGAAAAAGCAAGTGACCTCCTCCAGACTACTTCCTTAAACTTTAATATTGTGTGTAAGGGTAGATCATACAGTTAATATAATTTTATGCACAGCACATGTGCATATGCAAAACCATGTAAATCATATCACTCTAAATGCAAATATATGCATGATCTTTTTGTTATCTATGCCACTTAGATATGACCCTCAGGATAACCTTAATAGAAACTACTGCCCTAGGTACCATATTTTAACTGAATCACTGATCTGAGTTTTGTTTTGTTTTTTCAAGAAACTCAGGAATGAAAAAGAAATCTGTTTTACAGATCATATCTGCGTGAGCTTAGCCACCTGCTATGACTCCATATAGTGTGTTCACTTTATTGCTTTGCTCTATTGGTTAGTTTTTTGTTTTGTTTTGTGAACATGTTTTCTTTCCCACTACTATCAACTCAAGACTGCAAGTTCCTAGAAAGAAGGTATGGGTGGTTCAAATGAAATGTCCCCCATAAGTCTTGGACCTTTGACACCCCAGTTAGTGGCTGTTTGGAAAGGATTTGGAGTTGATACTTTGATGGAGTAGTTGTATCATCAAGGGTGGATTTGAGGTTCAAATGCTTCCCACTGTCCTCATGGCACTCCATTTCCTGCTTGTGGCTTGAGATGCTACTCCATGCTGCCATGCCTTTGCTCTGCAGGCATGGACTCTAACTGGAACCGCAATCTCCACTAAATACTTTCCTTTGTAACTTACCTTACTCTTGGTGTTTTTTTCACAACAATTGGAGAGTAACTAATACAGTAGGTATCATGTATTAAAATCACTATTTTCCTTTGTAACCCTGGGAACCAAGTCTTCATAAACATAGATATTTCCAGAGCTCTAGTTCTGGTGGTATGGCAGAGAAGTCTCCATAAACCAGATCCAGACATTAGCCTGAGCAGAATCAAAACTGCACGGATATTAATGTGGGTGGAACAAAGAATTTATTTCAATGTTTCCTAAACTGCGATGCACAAGGGACTAAAGTCCTACACATGGTCTTCAAGGTACTAACATTATCCCCATAATTATAGAAGGGAAGATTGTGGGACATGGGCTGAATAGCTTGTATAATTAAACAATTGGACAGACTCGGGGTCGGTTACTAGCTCAGGTTGGATTGTCTGGTGGATTACTAACTCAGGCTGGATTGTATGGTGGATTACTAACTCAGGCTGGATTGTCTGGTGGATTACTAACTCAGGCTGGATTGTCTGGTGGATTATCAACTCAGGCTGGATTGTCTGGTGGATTACTAGCTCAGGATGGATTTTATGGTGGATTATTAGCTC
>CAJQZJ010031998.1:10040229-10053964 GCA_907164525.1 Lophiomys imhausi | reverse complement strand
GAAAGAAAGAAAGAAAGAAAGAAAGAAAGAAAGAAAGAAAGAAAGAAAGAAAGAAAGAAAGGGAAAAGAAAAAATGTCAAACTAAATGCTCTGTCCAGGCTCCATTTTTAACAACTCATTTCTTTTTTTCCCCTAGTATTTCCAAAGTCTTCATTTCATCTAAGAGCTCCTCAAATCTAAGTTCAAGTTTCCTGACTTCATTCCCATGCACCTATTCAAATCCCAGGTCCGTCTTCATTCAATTTTTCAGTGGTTTTCATTGGACTTAAGGGTAAACTTTTTGTTCAAATAGTGTCTAAGATCCATGGGGAAATAAGTGGTTCATTGTTAGCTTGTCAGCATAAATCTATAGAGAATCACTTGGGGCTGTGAGAATGCTTTTTAGGGAAATAGCTCTTTTACGGAATAACTCTATAACAGATGCCAGGGAGGTCCAATGCCTGTGGTCTTTGTTCCCATAAAAATAAGACCCAGACAATTTTGAAGCAGATTTTTAAAGAGAAACAGTTAAATACTTGTTTACTTCCATTTTTTGTTTGCTTGTCTATTTTGTTTTGTTTGTCTTTTCTCTATACAATGGACCACAAAACCTTTTTCTGTAAAGATATGTATATCAACAACGTAGGTTTTGCTGTCCACTCAGTTTCTGTCGACATTGCTCAGTTCTGTCAGTTTTTTGCAAATGCATCCATATGCAAAACATAGAGGACAGGGTGTGGCTGGGCTAATATACAAACTCAGAAGGGAGAGAGAAGACAGAGTGTGAAAAGGAAGCCAAAAGGCTTCATTCTTTCACCCAGCAATAGACTCCTGACATGGTAATACTTTGATCACTAAAAGTGTCCATTTTTTCCTTCTGTGTATATACTCAAGCCAACATCAAGGGATGAATGCCAGAACGTTCTCTTCTTACATCACCAGCAGTTATTCATCTCACCCTTTATTCATAGATTAAGTATGGGTATTTTTAACCACTTCATTACAGATATTGCTATTTGTAATAACAGTGCCTGCAATACGAGTTGTTAAAATACATGTAACACATTCCAATGTAGAAGAGAGGGAGGATTCAGCCAGATTGTAGACACACACCTTTAATCCCTGCACTTCTGAGACAGAGGCAAGAGGATCTCTGAGTGTGAGGCCAGCCTGGTCTACATAGTGAGCTCCAGGACAGCCAGGGCTACACAGAGAAACCCTGTATTGAAAAAACAAAAAATAAAAAAGGAGGATTCAAATGCCTATTTTTCTTGTTATTATTATTTAGAAGTTTTAAATCATCAATGCAATATTAGTCTCATAAATTAACTACCTGAGGAATGTAATGATTAATACTGATGATCAACCTCACAGAGTCCAGAATCATCTGGGTGATGAGCCTCTGTGGTGACCTGTGAGGGATTATCTAGGTTAGGTTAGCTGAGTGGGAAGGCCCACCCACATTGACGGAAGGACCATTCCATGGCCTGAATTTCTAGACTGATTAACAAAGATAAATGGCACTAACAGTAACATCTACCTCCATCTAAGGATACAACAGCATCAGCTCCTTCAATGTGATTGTGCATGCCCGCCATGATGGATTATACACTGGAACTGTGAGCCAAAGTAAAACATTAAGTTGCTTTTGTCAAAGCAATGAAATGAGTACTTAATACAGTTAGCAAAATACAGAATCTGATCCAACACCGCAATTTAAGAAAATTAGTTGGTGACATCCTGTGGCATGAAGCCCTCAGTCTTGTTTCTTCCTGGCCCCCATATACTGTCTAAAATGCCCCATTGCTTAGCAGCAGGACCTTGTTCTATCTCAGGCAACAAAATCAGGGGACTATCCCTACTTATAAGTAAACTTTTCTTGTATTTATGGAAAGATCTGTTCATTTTAATTCATTTCTAATTTTAGGAAAATGCAGATGATACATAAAGAAGACAGTTAAGATTAAAATTATAAATAATTTTAATATTTTAATATTATATATGTATGTATGCATATATGTGTATCTATATGTATATATAGTTTTACCTTCATGAATCTATATTAAATCTAGGATCCATCTATGAGATAAAGCATAAGCTATTTGTGCTTCTGAGTACAATTTATTTTATTTAACCTGATTTTCTCCAGTTCCATCCCCTTTCAAGCAAAAACATAAGCTATTTGTGTTTCTGAGTACAATTTATTTTATTTAACCTGATTTTCTCCAGTTGCATCCCTTTTCAAGCAAAAGACATTATTTCACTATTGTTTGTGGATGCATAAAATATTCTTATGTATGTATGCTACTTTTATTCATCCACTCTTCTGCTGATTGGACACCTAGGTTGATTCCATAACTTAGCTATTGTGAGAAGTGCTACAATAAAGGTGGATACATATGTCTCTATAGTCAATTAAATTAGAATACTGCTGGTTTACAGGAATGTTTACCTGGGAGTGATGTAGTCATCTGGGAGTGCTAGTTTTAGTGTTTTCAGTAACCTCCATAGTGTTTGCTTTTTTACAACTTTGTCAAAAATCAGGTATTTATAGCTGTGTGGATTCACTTCCTGGACCTTCCATGTTGATATTTTGATGCATGTCTGGCTTGTGTTATTGTGACTCTACAGTGTGATTTGAAATCCTGTGTTTCGAGCACTGGGTTGTTTACTCTAGGGTTCTTCTGTGCTTCCATTTGAATTTTAAGATTTTTTTTGCATTTCTGTAAAAAATGACATTAGGACTCTTTATGACAATTTCATAGAATCTGTAGATGGCTAAACCTTTGCTGTTTTAGCCATTTTTACAGTACCAATATAAATCCAGTCAGTCAGTAACTATAGAAGTTCCTTCTGTAGTCTAGTGTTTTCTTCAATTTCTCTTTTAGTATTTTAAAGTTTTTATTGTAGAAGGTTTTTTTATCTCCTTGTTTAAAATTATGCAAAGGTATTTTTTGAGGCATTGTGAATGGGACTATTTTCTGGGTTCCTTTCTTGGTGTGTTATTTATTTGTATATAGAAAGGGTACTTTTTATCAGTAATTTGGTATTTTGTCACTTTTGTTGAAAATGTGTATCAGATATGAGATTTCTCTGGTGTAGTATTCAGTCATGTCTTGGTCCTGATTTTAGTAGAATACTTTGAGTTTTTCCAAATTTAGTCTGTTTCATATAGCTTTTAATGTGTCTGAGGGTATGCTTAGTTTCTTAGAGACTTTTATAATGGCATGTTGGAAATCATGTGATTTATAGCCTCAAGTCTATTAGTATGTTGTATTATGTTTATTGACTGACATCTGTTCAACCATCTTTTCTACCCTGGAATGAAGCTCACTTGATCATGGTGAATGATCTTTTTGATATGCAATTGAATATGGTTTGTAATCATTTTATTGAGGATATCTGCATCTATGTTCTTCAGGGAAATTAGCCTGTTATTGTCTTTTTGTTGTGTCCTTTTCTGAGTGATTCTGGATTGTAATAGCACTATAATTTGCTTTTTGTATTGTGGGGATTTTTTTGAGAAGCATATAAACATATTTTAAAGTCTGGTAGAATTCAGAAGTGAACATATTTGCCTGGACTTTGGGATAGTTCTCACTGTTTATTTGATCTTATTGATTCAATTTATGGTGTTTGTATGCTTTAGGTTTAATTTTGGAGCATGATATATGTTTAAAAATTCAACCATTTCTTCTTGATTTTTAATTTATTAGAGTTTAGGTTTCCAATGCATGCTCTAATTTTATCTCTTGATTTTCATTTTTGTCTCTTGCAATACCCCCCTTTTCATTTCTGATTTTATTAATTTAATTCTTCTGTTTGTTGTGCTTAATTGGACTAAGGGTTTGACAATTTTATTCATCATTTTCAAAAGTCTCCTAATAGGATTGATTCTCTGTGTTCTTCTTGTTTCCATTTGATTAATTTCTACCATGATCTTTATTATTTTCGATTTGGCTTTTTCTTGCTGCTCTAAAACCTAGGTTAGGTGTACAAAGTTACCTTTGATATTTTTCAAAAAATTATTAACTAAATTTGTTCTTAGAGAATTTCTCATACACATATGATATGTACTGCCAGCCTTACCCCCATTGTCCTCTTACCCCTGTTCATTCTGCTTTTATTTTATTCTACTTTTGAGATGATCTCACTATTTCTCGCTGGCTGGCCTGGAACTTGCTGTGTATAATAGCAAGTTAACCACACAGAGATCTACCTGTTGCTGCCTCCTGACTCCAATTTTTTTAATGCAGGCATCTATAATTATAAATGTCACTCTTAATACCACCTCATGGTGCTCCACAGATTTTTTTTGTATATTTTTATTTTTTATTTGATTTTTAAGTAAATTTCCTTTCCTTTCTGGTTCCTTTGATGATCCATTCATTACTAAGAAATGTGATACTCAATCTCCATAAATTTGTCTAATTTATATAGTTTTTCTCTCAGTTGATTTCTAATTTTATTTCTTTTTTTATAATTTATTTTTTATTTCTTCAAGCTACATCTCAATCACAATCCCCTCCCTACTCCCCCCTCCAGTCCCACCCTTCCACCCTCTTCCCCCTGAACCCCCCCCATCCTATACCCCCATTTTTTTAGTTTAAGGTATATCTTTTCCCCCCAACAGCTCCCCCTTTCAGTCCAACAAATGGTTCTTTCTCTTATAACAATAAATACAATACAAAACAACAGAAATAAATAGGCCACAATTATGAGAGTTATATGGCTTAGCATACATTCCCAGTGTCCAGTCCATATGTATTTGGCACCTGACGTTAACATTCTACTATCTAACCATCTCCATGCATTTAAAGGTCTATATCTAACTCTGCTTTCATACTAACTTGCATCCCAATTTTAAAAACATCTTCTTAGATCCAGAACACACTCTTGATTCTTAAACAACTCAAAATTTAACTATGAGACTCTAGCTATCTATTCTTCAACCACCTCAGAGACCTGAGAGGGATAAATATATCTGATTATATAGGAAGTGCAGGGCCTGCAGCTTCCAAAACTAAGAAATGACATACCAGTTCCTGCCTGGACAGTTCCCATTTTCTCTCCATACATTACAGCATCAATCTTCAGCCGTTTGGCCCCATTTCTCTGACAGACATTGATTGTAAAGCAGGAATTATAAAGGACTTGCCTACCCTGTCTTGGCAGAGCTAGGCTGTCAACTTACCTGCTTCCAAGTTTTGTCCTTTTTGGACAGCATTCTGTCTACAGTTGAAGCAAGAGGTTTTTCTTGCCATGAGATAGGCTTGCCACTAATTCAACCATCTCACACTGGAGATTCTTCGATGCTCATCTTCTACTTGGAGTAGAATAGGGGGTGCTGTCAGGAGCTGACATGTCTCGATATCAAAAAATCTTAAGTTAAGAAAACATCTTTGTAGCCGGGCGGTGGTGGTGCACGCCTTTAATCCCAGCACTTGGGAGGCCAGCCTGGTCTACAAAGTGAGTCCAGGACAGCCAGGGCTACACAGAGAAACCCTGTCTCGAAAAAACCAAAAAGAAAAAAAAAAAAAAAGAAAACATCTTTGTCCTGCCCCTAGAGGCATTGCAGATGTGGTTGCTATGTCACATGTACATCAGTAGGTGGCAGAAAGGAAAGAGGCTATATCTACATTCAGTGTTCTGACCTATGAATATCTGAATGAATAGTAGCTTGACATTCCTGGAAAAAAATAAAGCAAGCTGGATACCAACACAACATTGGTGCCATGGGGTAACCTGTGATGACTACCAGACCAATACCAGGCAAGCACCAGATGGACTTCCAGGACAGGAAACAAGCCAGAAACTAGAAAATCTCTGCCTGATCCTGGATGTGGGGGTTGTGGAGTCCCAGCCCTGGGGTGAGATCTGGCCCAGATAGGGACACAAGAGCAGAAGAGCTGTCCCTGCCCCTCACCACTGCAACACTCAGGAGAATAAGCCCTGCACCTTTCCATAGTAGAATGGCCCTGCAAGTGGGGATTTCAGGTCCAGAACCAGGGCTTTGAGTTGTCCACTCCAACATTTACTCCATGGATGAACTGCTGGAGTGCAAGAAGAGGTCAGTTCCACACCCCAGGACCGCAGGATCTCCATGACACAGAACAGATACAGCACATCTGAGAAGAGTTCCAGTGAGGTTTCAGTACTGACAAAGTAGCAGAAACCAGAGGCCTCGTACCAGACCAAGGAGTCATTTTAATGAACATTTGCAAGCAAAATGTGTAGACAAAAGGGAATATTGTGGGACACACTGCAGCTTCCACAATGAGATTTTTTTTTAATGCTGTGACAGATTGCAAGAGTAGAGGGCAGGTCTTAGAGGAGGTGGGAGATGAGAGGAAACGGGGTGCATGATGTAAAATTCACATAATAAAAATTTTCAATAAAATTAGTAAATCAAAATAAAATAAATAAAAATAGCTTAAACAATTCTTCTTGGTCCTGGAAAAAATAAATCAATTGCCTTTCTCAAAAAAAAAAGACATCTTTGAATGCCATATTCTGCAGATCTCTTGAGGTTTTTGAAGACACCTTATCTATCTCTTATATTTAGATAATATAAATTGATTTCTAATATTATTTCTTTTAGAAAAAAAGTGAGTGGACATCTGGAAGTTTGAGTGGAGGATTCCATAGATATCTGTTACATTACTTTGTTCTGTCATACTTCTGATTAATTCCAGTTTAAGTCTATTTCATCAGATTTAATATGACTACACAGTTCTCTCCTTTGGAATGTCTCTTTCCATTCTTTCACCCTAAGGCTGTGTTTGTCTTTGCTTAAGTGCATTTTTACAGGCAACAAACAAATTGGTCCTTATTTTTAATATAGTCTACTACCTTGTGCGTTTTGATTAGAAAGACAGACTATTATCATTTAGAGTTATTGAAGGTATGTAGCCATTCTCTTGTTTTGTTTTTCTCTAATGTTTGGTACTTTTCTGATCCTCATTTTCTTGCTTTTCGTGTGTGTCCCCGTGTGTTTCTTTTTCTGCAACTTCTCCGATATGTACATTTAGATGTTGGTGGTGGTAGTAATTCTCAAAATAATAACATTTTCAGTTCATTTAGAAATCAGCATCCAAGGTAAAAGAATTCTCTATTGTACTCACCCTCCTTCCCATCATCCCCTGATAGTCACCTGCTGTCTTCCCAAAGAAGTTAGTCTTCCCCTTAATGGATACATTTTTTTTTTTTGTAAGGTCAAATGGATTTTCTACTCTGAAAACTGTTAAAAACCAGATCCCACATGTGCAAGTCTGCCACAAATTCAGTGCACTGCTTCATTAAAGTGCAATTAATCCCAGTGAGCTTCCCAGCAAAGGCATCATGGAACAACCTCTGTTCCATCCTAAAAGCACTGATAACTATTCCTTTTCACTCTTTGCTCTGATGTTTTGTGTGCCAGGTGTTTGGACATCAGGCAGCTGAAGTCACTGTGCCAACCCTCATCTCTGCTAATAAGCTCATTGGAAAATCTGAGGCTGAGCATCAGTCCTTGTTTCTTGAGCCAGAACACTGATATGAAAGAACCAGAAAAGAAGACTTCTTTCATGGAGGCAAGGGCTACAGCATGTTCTCCATAGCCTAACCCTCTATTGCTTGTTTGCTGTTCTAGTTCGTTCATGTTCCCCAATCTAGTGCAACCTGTCTTCTTCTCATGTAAGGCTCCATTTAAACAGTGTTGAAGAGCATTGCATTTCTTTAGAATCTTTATTGTGTCAGTGATGAGACTGAGATTATACATTTCTGAAAGTATGTTTTCTATGGAAGATTGGAAGCCATCAATACAGTAAGCTTTCATAGTTGAACTTCTTAACTTCATCACCTCACCAAACTATCACTTATATGACCATCACTGACAGCCAAAAAAGCCAGAACATGAGATATGTGAAAATTTGTCTCATAACACAGATAATTTCATATTAATCTTTTCCTCAAAATTGTCATGGGTGCTCTTGTGCAAGAATGAATAGAGCATTGCTTTGGGTCAATAAAACTAAAAACCAGTATTACCTCAGGCCTGAAGTACAAAAAAAGAACAATGTATAGGAAAGTCAATAACAATAGAAGGCTCATCCAATTATGGAGATTTGCAAAGAGGCATCAATAACTTTTCATTATGTGAACTGAATGGACTGAGGCATATCACAGCAGGAACGCATAGCAGAGAAAGGTGCTCACATAATGATGGCAGGAAAACAGAGAGTGAGAAAGAGACCAGATCACACCATTCTCTTTTGAGGGCACACATCCTGACATAAAACCTCCTACGAGGCTCTATTTTTATAGTCTTACCATGTGACAGTGCCAAGCTGAGGACCAAACATCTGAACCTGGGGGAATATCCTACACATAAAGGATAACAGAACTCTACTCTTCTCCCTGTTACTATTTAGAGAAGATGACACAGAAATAAATATGGCTAAATAAGATCCCAAGGCTAAGAACCTATAAGAGGAAGAGATGTGTCAAGGCTTAAGGATAGCTATTTCCTCCAAATTGAAACATTTCTTCTTGAGCGGAAAACAGAGGCTTACAAGACTCAGGCATTAAATACAACTCCTAAGTCTCAGAAAGTTCCTGAAATTTAAGAGACTCACAAAGCCTCTTCTGAAGATTATAAAAGCAATCACAATTTCTGGAGAAAGGAGACTCCCTCAGTCAAGTTTCCTGAAAAGTCATGCAGAGAGCTACAGGATATAACATTCATGAGTCATCACTCATACTGGGTGGGCTTTTCCATGATGCTGCTGCCCTTGAGTCATCCATGATACTGTAAGTAAGCCTTTAAATGTACTCTTGCAAATAACCCTAATAATTTGAGTGCTGATGGGAGGCAAAATTTACTTTTACTAGGCTGGCCTGTCCTTAGTCCCATATCTGGGATAAACAGATTTATTAACATCCAGCAGGAGAAATCATCCAGCAAATACATAATGAAAAGGTCACATGAGGACAGGAAAATAGGACAGTATCTGAAAACTAGAAGTGATGCCAGACTCTTAATTTGGGACTTCTAGCCCCTGAGCTGTGAAACATCTCATATGATCCACCTGTGCTGTAATAGTTTCCTTTGGTTTTGGGAGCAGACTGGCCTCTCCTCCTCCTTGCTTCATTTTTTCCTTCCTTTTTTCTATCCTTCCTTCATTTTCTTAGAAACCTATTTTTATTTAGACTTTTGTTTATGATCTTTCATCTTTCCTTTCCATTTCATTCCTTTCCTCTAAAAGAAACAACTTTATTTGTATTATATTTCAAATTAATATTTGTATATGATTCTTTGAAATAATAGTACACCTGTGTTTTTGTTAAAATAAACGCTATTGTGTGTAATACATTTTACTATAACTTTCTTTTTTTTCACTCCACATAACTTTTTTCATATCTATCAGGGTTATTGAGGGAATCTGTCTATACATTAACCTTGGACAGTATACCTTTCAGACACTTCCATTTTTGTTAGGTACTAGCAGAGTGCTTCAGAATTGCTACGTTCTTCTATAATCCAACCAGCCAAGCCAGAGTATCCTCATAATCTCTCCTCCCACCAGCATTTATTAGCTACTGTTTTATCCATCTGACCGGTCTTCAGGGATATGTCATTGTTACTTTAATTTGCATTTATCTAATTACTAATGATTTTGAGCATCTCTGTAAGTTTATTAGTCCTTTGAGTTTCCTCTTCTATGAATTTCCTTTACATATATCTTTGGACCATTTTTCTCCTGGGGTTCATATTCACTTCTTGTTTATTTGTAGGAGACTCATGTATATTCTAGATATGGGTCTCAATGGTACTCAATATTGAATAAAAATCTTTAGTGTAATGTAATAAATTACAGTATTTTCTATCTAATGGTTCTATGGTGTTGTACTTTTCCACATTAGAAGACTACTCTTCTGTGCTATTTTCTATTAGCTTTATGGTTTCAAGTTTAGATAAATAAGACATCTGGAGTCTTTTTTTATAGCATTATCTTTTTTATTTTTCTGTAGCAAAACATTTTCTCTAACAACACCTATGAAATAAATTGTCTGCTTTCCATAATACCTTGGTCTCTTTTTTAAAATGTCTGGATTTCTATTGATTTATTTTTATATCAATTATATAACTTTAGATTTAGTATATGCAAATATCTAATAAAATAAATGTCCTTTCAGATTTTTAAAGTAAATTTTGCCTCCCATCAGCACTCAAATTTTGAAATGGTTTAAATGTATTCTTTTCTTGTTAAGTTTGTTCTAGAATTACCTAGATTTTACTTTTAAAATGATTAATGTTTCATTCATATTATAATTCAGAGTATTGATAATGTATTAAAACATTATTACTTTTTCTGTGTTTATTTTGTATTTGGCCCTTTTGTTGAATTTTATTTTCCCAAATGTAGGAGATTTTTTATTCTAGACATGGTGGCTGCTTCTGTACAACAGGCATGGGGGAGTTTTATCATGGATTCAAGGCCAGCCTGGCTAATATTCTGAACTAAGGACAGAATATGATAAGAAAAGGAAGAAGATGAAGACAACAAAGATGATGATGCTTTAATGGGCTTCCATCATGGTCCTTAATCCTCTGGAACAATAAACCCAATAAAACATTTTTTTGTTTTTAAATTTTATTTATTATGTATACAGTATTCTGTCTGAAGGTATGCCTGTACACCAGAAGAGGGCACCAAACTTCATTATAGATGGTTGTGAGCCACCATGTGGTTGCTGGGACTTGAACTCAAGACCTCTGGAAGAGCAGAAGAAGAGGAGGAGGAAGAAAGCATGTTCAGTTGGTTTTAATGGGCTTCCCAGGCTGAGAACACATTGCATGTGAACTGTTCATTTATGTTATCTGTATATCTGAACCATTTTCCTTGGCATGTTACATTTGCTAGAGTTTCTGATCAATGTGGAATTATATACGGTTAACAAGGACATTTTTGTGTTTGTAATTCTATAGGAATAGCTTAGTAACTTATTCATTAAGTTTGATAAATATTTCCTAATATATCAGAGTACTGATCTTGATTAATTTTCCTAGATGTTATGTAGTAAATAGAATCTGGGCAATGTCAAATATGTTTTTATCATTGATGTGCCATGGTAGCATTCCTCATTTTACTTCTTAATTTAATTGTTATTCTAATGAATTTCCTATTATTGAGGCAACCCTCCATCTCAGAAGCTTAATTTAATATGATTTAGTAAAGTTCAATGTAACTAATAAACTCAATTTATTGATATATATTATCTTTAGAACCTTCCACAATTTCTATGGAAACTTTTACTTTTTATGCTTTTATTAGAATGGTTATGTCGAAATTGAATTAATAAGTTAAATTGCATCTTAAAATGTTCCAGGAGTTTAATCAGAAAAACATTCAGATTTGATTTATTTCTGGAAATACTATTGACCACTTTCAAAATTTTAATGAACAAAGTTCTTCATTCATTAAAGCAATTTATTAAATGATATTTTTCTCTATAGTTACTCATTTTCCAGGGTCTAACATCTAGACTCTAAATCATAGCCTGGATTTGTTTGACAAAATTTTCCAAAGCTGTAGTGGTTTGAGAGAGAATGGGTCCCATAGGCTCATATGTTTGAATACTTGGTCCCCAACTGATGGAATTGTTTGGGAGAAATTGGAGGTGCGGCCTTGTTGGAGAAGGTGTATCTCTAGGGGTGGGCTTTGAGGTTTTGAATGACCTAAAACATACCCAGGGTATTATTCCCTCTGCCTCCATCTGAGTATGAATATATGAGCTCTCAGCTTTATCTGCCACTATGCCATTGCCCCTCCATCATGATCCTTAATCCTCTGGAACCATAAGCCCAATAAAACATTCTTTGATTTTAAGATTTATTTATTTATTATGTATACAGTATTTTGTCTGAACGTATGCCTGTACGCCAGAAGAGGGCACAAAATTTCATTATAGATGGTTGTGAGCCACCATGTGGTTGCTGGGATTTGAACTCAGGACCTCTGGAAGAGAAGACAGTGGTCTTAACCTCTGAGCCATCTCTCTAGCCCCCAACATTCTTTTTTTTAATGTTTATTTATTACTACAAGTTACATCTCCATCACAGTCCCCTCTCTCCACCCCTCCTGGCCCTACCCTTCTATGCTCTCCCTGTTCTCCCAGAACTCATAATTCTTTTTTTTAAATAATTGGGCCACAATTATGAAAATTACAAGGTTTAACATACTTTCCCAATGTCCAGTCCATACATATTTGGGAACTGATATTAATATTCGATTATCTATCTATCTCACTGGGCAAGAAAAATCCCTTGATTCAACTGCAGACAGAATGCTGTCCAAAAAGGACAAAATTTGGAAGTAGGTAAGTCAACAGCCTAGCTCAGCCAAGACAGGGTAGGTAAGTCCTTCATAATTCCTGCTTTACAATTAATGTTTGTCAGAGCTACTGGGCCAAGAGGCTGAAGATAGATGCTCTAATGTATGGAGAGAAATTGGGAACTGTATAGGCAGCCAGTTGTTTGTCATTTCTTAGTTTTTGAAGCTGCTGGCTCTGTATTTCCTGTTTATTCAGTTATATTTATCCTTCTCAGGTCTCTGATGTGGTTGAAGACTAGATAGTTATAGTCTCACAGTTAAATTTTAAGTTGTTTAGGAATTAAAAGGATGTTGTAGGTCTAAGAAAATGTTTTTAAGTTGGTAATGCAAGTTAGGATGGAAACTGAGTTAGGTATAAAACATTCTCTTTTATAAAATGCCTTGCTCCTTGTGTTTTGTCACAGCAATAGAAAAGAAACTAATACAAGTGCCCTTGACAAGTTCTTCTCCTGTTCTAGAATTATGTACTGCATTTGTTATGCTGCCTTTCTGATTTGAAAATCTACAGAGGTTTTTCTTTGTAAATACTTATTGAATTTTCAAGAACCAGCCCTGTATTTATTTTCCTGCTCTCCAAATTCTGCTCTGTATTTACCAGGTATGACTTTTATTTTATTAAATTCTTTCTCTTCATTTTTATAGGTTTTGTTTTTAAGTTTTGTGAATTAAATGTTTAGATCAAATACTCTCATTAATTCTTACTTAACAATGAATGAGTTGAAATTGGTACTGTTCCTGTGATTGCAGCTCTGAGTTGATCCTCAATGTTTTACTGTATATCTGCTTCTTATTACCCCAATGTCCCAAGCACCAGCTCTGCAGCTTTGATTCCCACTTCAACCCAACAGTTATTTAGAAAAATTGTAGTGGCTTTGAATTCTCACATGGCTGGAGTAAGCAAGTTCCTCTACATGCTTATAATTAACTTCTTGAAGTGTGGTGAGACAATAAACCATACACAAACTTTTTTCTTATTTTTTTCTGCTTTGTCTTTTAAGATTTTCCTTATCTAATGAACTCTGAAATTTAAAAGATATCAATTTTATATGAAAGAGAGTCTATGCTTCAGGAGACGAAATATTAATCAGATCTGGGAAAACATCGGTTTTGAAACCATTTTCATTCTTTACACAATTGTTTGCCTTTTGCTGTTAATATTTCAGACTTAGAGAGATATTTCTAAAACCACAGTGTTGGTCAGCTTTAAGTCATTGCTGTTATTTTTCAATATGAGATTGCTTTCTTTACTTACGGCTGTTTTTCATTAGTGGTAGTATTTCTGTTTGTTTTCATTTACTTTAAAGATTATTGTCTCTCCTGTAACTTTTAAATTTTCTGGGTTGCTTGGGGTGCAAAAACATCACTCTTGTAGCTGGCATAGA
>CAJQZJ010031998.1:10004651-10040219 GCA_907164525.1 Lophiomys imhausi | reverse complement strand
CTGGGTTGCTTGGGGTGCAAAAACATCACTCTTGTAGCTGGCATAGAATTCTGATATTGTTCTATTTTCATTTTCAGTGAGTATCTTTTGTAAATAAGGAAATTCAAATGTATTCCATTTGTTGTATAATTATGATGGCTAGTCTTAATTATAATGTAGTGTTGCATTTTGAACCTTTTGTGAATCCTTGCTGTTTTCTTGTATCGTTTTACATTTCCTTTTCCTTAGGTTTATTGGAAACATTATTCTGTAAAATGACACTATAATATCTTCATTGCAAACGAATTATGAGGTTGTAATTACCTCCTCTGAAGAAAGCATACAAACAGTGTGTGCTACACTAAATGTCCTCAGGATGTACTTGTCATTTTTCTTAATTTATCATCCATCATCATCACCATCATGGTTACTATTTGGGTGACATTCATAGACCTGCTCAACTTTGTTTCTTCTCTAAGTGTCTGACAAGATGACCAACCGTGGAAGTTGTTAAATTTCCCAGTAATTTGTCTAGCAGTGATTCTAGCTCATCTCTTCACCCCCATGGTAGAATCTTCAATTCTACACATTTCCTTCTGGAGTCTCAGAACATTACCCTGATTCTGGCCTTTATTGTTGCTTTCCTTTTGTAAGATGATAAATCAACCACTTGTTAGAACAGCTTCCTCTTCACCGAATGTACTTTGTTTCCCCCTTTTAATGTTCTAAAGTCACCCCAAATTGCTACCCTCATCCACCTTATTTTTCTTGAAGCTTCTGGTGCACTTCCGCTTCTAGATATTTATGTGCGTAGGAGAGTTGCTATCCTAGCTCCTGCCTCTTGTCCCATCTTTTTTATTTTATTTCCATATAGTCGGTCCTCTTTAGAATTTTATGAGTTGTACAGAGTTGATGGCATGCGTCTATTTCTGCTTCATTTAAAACTGTTTAAATTTTTCCAGGTCTTCTTAAGTACCGTGTTTTTCATATTCTTTATGGAAGAAGTCTCGCGGCCCCTTATTATTACATATCTTTGAGTGAAACTTTGTTGCCCCTTCTGTTGTAGGAAGAGAAGCACAGATGCTTTTCCGATCCCTATTTATCTCCACGGTTAGTAATCATTTTCCAGACCTCGGGCTACAAGGCAGATGGAAGCAGTGCCCATTAGGATCTGATTTCCAGACTAACAGTGAGACAGAAGCCATGCCCGTTTCTCAACAGATGGACAGCAGAGCTGCAGCGTTTCGCAGACCCTGCTTGCTGCTTTTCCCCTTCTCTAAACAGTGTGCTCTATACTATTCACACCCCTTTGCAGGGCTTCATTGGAGGGAAAGTTCACCAATTTTCAACAATGACTCCTTCTTTGCTATACTCTATGGCTTAGGGTGGCCCACAAACATAAACCTTCTATCCTCCACCCATAGCCAAGAGCACCAGGCTTAGAAGGAAAAGATTTTAAGGGAAATGCTTCCATCTTTCCCATGGTTCATACTACTGAGTAGGTGTCATTTGACTCCACCAGATACTTTTCTCTTTTTCAGAATAGTTTATAATCATATCATAGAAGAGAGCTGCATGCCACCAACCCATAATGACTCCTTTCTATTGTACTCCATCTATATCTTGGTTCAAGCACCTGATAGGAAATAGCATGGATCCACGATTTTCAGTACAGAAGTTTTTCTGACTTTTTTATACTGTGCTTTGGGAGGAGTCATTTGAGTAGGCTTCTCAGGAGGAAGTAAGGCAGCAGCCGGAGTGAAAGCCTCATCTCGGGATTGTTACACAGACTAGTATCACATATATTCACATATCTACCGCCTCTGTCTCAAACATCTACAAGCTTCTGACAGCCATCTGGGAATTGTGTAAGGGTCAGAATTCACAACCTTGAAATACATGGTTACATTAATGATCTGTAAGGAGATTGTGATCTCCTCTGTAAGGAGGTCATCCCATTCCACATATGAAAAGCACAACTATCTTAAGAGTACTGAGGAAGCTTGAGAATAAATCTCACAACAGGATACAGCGGATGTGTTACATGACACTGGTGAGTTTTGCCTGATAATCATGACAAACAAGCATGGAGATTAGGTCCTACTCAGTCTACTCATGAGAAGATGTGGGGAGATTCAACAGCCTTTTTTGCATAGAAATCAAAAATGGGTAATGATACCACATGGGAGTCAATATTGGCGCTCCTCCTCTACTCAGCAAAGATACCGATGAGGAGTGTGAGGCCACCACACACTGCTTGGGATGAGGACTCCACAGATGGTTCCCCAGAAACTGCATCGGAATGTATACACATGGCTTCTAAAAGGAGCTGTATATTTGGATTTTTGTATCCCCAGAGTAGTACAAGCCTGGATAACAAATACTTTGTTGAGAAATTCTCAGTGAGTTCCATCTTACAATCACTTATTTCAAATATTCAGACTTTGTTCTATGGACGGACACACACACATATTAGTAATTTAAGTACGTAACTTAAAATGAGGTTCTTGGGACTAAGAGGGCTAAGTTGGTAAGGTGCCTGACAGATCAGCATGGTTCAGATCACCACTACCCACATGGAAGCTGGGTACAGAAATGTGTGTGTAATCCAGCTATGCAAAGGTAGGGACATAGGGATCCTTAGAGTTTACTGCCTAGATAATGTCACCAAATTGATGACCCCTAGGTTAATAAAGAAACCTGCCTCAAAAATAAATAAATAAATAAATAAATAGGAGGCCAGCAATAGAGATCAGCCTCCGGCCAAGACTCATAATCTCAGCTAGATTCTCTAGGACTGACTAGTAGAAGGAGAATACCAACTTCTTTAAGTTCCTCTCTGATGTACCTCTCACACAGAAACGAATACATAAATGTAATAAAAAATCATCAAAAACTACAGTAGAGAGTGATCCAAGAAGACACTAAACACTGACATCTGGACTTCACACTCACATATATGCACACACAGACACACCCACATGCACCCACAGGCATGCATGAACACACATATCCACACTCAAAATGGATAAATGGGTAATAAATACATAAGTAAGTAAATAAATGAAAATTAAGTTCTTGAGATAGTCAAAAGCAGATACTTTGAACCAAGTATAAGTGCTTTTGACTATACTGTACAAAAAAAGTAGAAGAGCATATTCAAGATAAAACTTAGCACCCCTTGGAAAGAGGGCACTGTGATGGAGATGTAATCTGAAGCAATAAATAAACATTATTTTAAAAAAGAAAAGAAAAAAAAACTTAGCACCCTCTCCAAAAGGGCTGAAAGTAATTTCCTTTCCTGGAATAAGTGAGTCTAGCCATTTCAGACAAGTATTCAAAATGCTGTGGTGATACATAGCAATTCTTTGGTATCATCCTCCGTGAAAGTCTTTAGAATCATGAAGAGAACAAGCTAACTGATATATGCAGATTTTATAAATAGATCTACAATTCTACAGTATATCCAAGACTGAATAGTTCAACTTCACTCTCATGAGTCACTCTCCTTCCCACCTTAAATGTATTATAGCCTTGCAATACTCTCAGCACATCTATCATCTTACTTTTCATTGACGTGAAATTACCTTTGCAGAGTCCAACACGTGAACCCTCTCGTCTCCTGTCAGATGGAATGTGCTTTCTGGTTACAGGATTAAATGTGCTGTCTATTTCAAACTTTTCATAGTGTACTGTATTCGGTGTGTTGAATGCATGGAGACCTTGGCTGACTCCTTTATTTGAATGCTCACCACCACCACAAAAGCCAAGAAAATCCAAGCTAAAAAAGAAATCATTCCCTCACATTCTGCCACCAAACTGGTTGCCACAAACACCCTTCTCCCATAGAGAGGAAAAAGGGCAGACAGGAGCCTTATCTTCTCATTCCATTCCATTTCTCTCTAGTTTTTTAGTTTTTGATGACCTAACAATTATCTACTGGCACATTCATAGAATAAAGGAAGGGGACATGGTCGGTTTCTTCACTTTTTGTGAGCAGGCTGCAGGATTAATAAACATCTTTAAAATTGTTAACAACGTTATCTCATTGGATCCTCAGACATTTAGTAAATGCTGCTATCATCATCCCACAGTTTTGGGGGGATTAAATAATGTATCCAAGGTTATATATATCATCAGTGGGTGATCCTGGGACTCAAACCAAAGCTACCTGGAAGGAACTCCTTACTCCTCTGCCATGTTGTATCAACCCCTATGGATATCCTATATATCATGGAAGTTGCCCAACTTCATAGATGTTAGCAGGTACCTAAGAGCATAGCTTCCATTGTGCATTTCTCCTTGCACTTGTTTTAATCTGTCTGTGCCTAAGACACATCTTGTCTCACCCACCTGTACCCCTAAGACCTAGTCATGATTGTCCTATGACTTCCCTGACATCTTGCTTGGCACCACCCAGACCTCTCTATACCTAGGCCAGTGGATGATAATCACTCTTCCTGACTGCCACACCCTTTAGACATTGGTAGTACATATGTACCATGCTCTCTGCATCTTGGTCTAAACTAGGGGCCTCCCAGCTCAGTGGTGAAGAATTTCCTGAACTCTGCAGCTCAGTATTTTACTCAGTCTCCCTAAACTGAGCACCAATGTAATCCGCTCCGTCTATTGTCTCTCTGCTTCCCACATCCCAGCCTCCTGCCCTCAACTGTCACCAGCTAATCTTGTTTCTTTTCTATTTTGTCTTTCCTATCCTTCCTCCTAATCCTTTTCAAATTGCTGTTTTCTCAGGCCCTTAACCCAGGCTCAACTCCTCCCTGTTCTTTAAGCTTCTTTCTCATTTCTCTCTGTTAACACCAAGAGCTATCTCTCCCTTTCTAACTGGGCTACAGCAACCCGCTGACATCTGACCAGTGAGAGCATTCCATTGTTTCTCCTCTTGCCCCAGCAGGAGCTACACATCTCCCTTTTAGGAATTCCTGTCACTTCATAAATATCCCTAGGCAAGTTGAAAGGCAGCCACCATCTGGCTGGCTGAGGCCCATCAACAAACATCCTCAGAACTATTCAAATCATGTATATTTAATAACACTGTTTCCACCTTCCCAAACCTTCTAGCCCATACCTGATTTGCTTTTTTTGTTTTGTTTTTATATTGATGCTATTTGTTCTCCAACAAGCATATTGTGTAAGTAGCTCATCATCTGAAACCGTTTCTGCAGATAATCTCAGTGTTGGTGCTAGGGAGATGATTCCCAGGGTAAAGTACTGCTTAGCAAGTGGAAAGTACTTCATGTTAATTTGTAACCGCAGCACCCACATAAAAGCTGGGCATGATGTGTGTTTCTGTAAGTCCAGCGCTGTTGGATACAAACAGCAGATCTCTAGGGTTCACTGGCCAGCCAGTCTAGCTAAATTGAACTTCCAATTCAGTGAAAGATTCTATCTCAAAAAATAAGATGGAAGAGTTGGAAATCATTTAATAGTTAAGAACACACACTGCTCTTGTGCAGAACCTGGGTTCAGTTCCTAGAACCCACATCGGGCATCTCATAACTGCCTGTAACTCTAGTTTCTATAGGGAATTTCTGCTGATAAGGTTGAAGTCCAGCATCTCCTGAAAGCCTCCTGAGCTCAGTGCCAAATGACAGACTCCCATTTTTCAGAGGAAAGCCCTTCCCATCCTGATTAGAAACCCACCCAGGAACACCTGGAGATTTCTGAAAGTACTTCCCCATGCTAATGAGGTCTCTCTCTATATATACCTCTAGGTTCCCCAGAGTTTTTCCCCATGCCCACCGACCTTGGGTTAATTAGACACTACCTTTTCTTTCTTCTGATAGAGTAATACCCAGAAAATCAAACACATTCACCTCCAAAACCCCACCGCACTGCCCAGAGTTACGTAATGCCCCTGATTAACAAAACAAACCCCTTCTTTTTCTCCATGCTTCCAACATGGCTGTCTGAGTCTGGTTATTGATTTGGGGCCTGGGAGAGAGGCGCTCTTCCTCCCATCAAGAGTTCACCATTGCCAGTGCCAGGCCCCAGCTCTTGCCTGTCCACCACTGCCTGGTGGGCTAGGCCATAACAGGGCTCCTGCTCCTGCTGAGAGGTGCTGAGTTTCTCTCACCTCTCCTGTACTACCCACTTGGGTGCCTGGCCCACCTCTGGGAGCCCTAAGTTCCTTGAAATTTCCCTGCCCAGCACTGGCGGTTCAGCAATGGGAGTTGTAACACTTGGCAGTGAACTCTTCTCATGCCTCTCCTACCAGACCTAGCTCAGAAGAACCCCTTTTCTGGCTGATCTTCTGGAGGAGGTATGTGCACTTCTGGCCTAATATTGCACCAGGCTGGGAATTCCCCATTTTCTTCAGGCACCCATATGTACCCACACTCACATGCATTCACACACATACACACACACAAATACACACAATTAAAAACAAATTAAAGCTAAGTTGATTGGGTATGATGGCCCATCCCTTCAATTCCAGCATTCAGAAGCAAGGTCATTGGATCTGTGATTTGTGAGGCAGGCCTCATCCACATAGCAAGCTTCAAGCTATAAGACCCTATCTCATAAAATAATAATCTTTTTTAAAGGTGAAGAGAATTAGAAGAATGATAGACATTGACCTCTGGCTTCCTCCTGCCCGTGCATGCACAGGTGAACACACAGACATCACACACTCAAATACAGATCTGTATCTATTTGCTTTGTGGTAGCACACATCATAAACAGTATATGGCATAGACAAAGGTGAGTAGTGACTAGAAAGAATTAAGCTTATATCCTGGTCCTTGGAAGTTTTGTTTATTTGTTCATATCAAACTATGCTCTGATAGTTACAGACACTAAGGATGGGACACATTCCCAGCAGCAGGAAATAATTCAGAGAAGGTCTGGGCAGATGGCGAATCTGTATCAGGGGAGAGTCAACAGCAAGCAACAGGTGTGCTGGCAGGAAAGCCAGAGCCCGCATCAGGAGCTAAGTTGGCAGCAAGCAGAATCAATATCAGGAAAATCTGGCAGTAAGTAAAGGGAGCCAAGTATGAACATTAAAGTTCAGATCTATAAAATGACACAAGCGGCGAAACAGCATCATTGTACTAGAGGACTGGAGGATTATAGACAAGGCATCAGGACTTCTTCAAGTCACTGGAATTGGGATTCAAGATAGAGTTTTATTCCCAGGAAGATGGTAGGCAGAGTAGAAAGGCAGAAAGATTGGCCAGATATATTGAGCTGGTGAGTCACTCCTTTCTGTTCAGGTTTGGCCTACCTGGGACCAGGACTGGCTCAAGTTGAGAATGAGGTTTAATTGCTAGGTGGGACCCACAGAGCTCAACTTTCTAATTCAAAATAAAAGAGCCTAATCAACCTTAGTGATCAAAGATGATAAAGGAAGAAGGATCAGCAGAGTATGTAGGTCCTGGAGTGGGTGAACTGACAAAAAGACATATTTCCCAAGAGTCTGGATTAGAGTCCATTGTCCTAGTAGAAACCTATCTTTTTTCCATGGCCACAAACGGACTATGTCCCAGAGGCTCCTGATTCACAGATCCTTAAGTTCAGGGTGAACAACTCACATTTGACCATATGATTCCTAGATAGAAGCAAACTGAGGCTAGAAATCTTTTTTTGTAAGATTTCTTTTTTATTTTTAATCATGTACAAGGGTATGTGTATGCACATGCACAAGCAAGTGTGCTTTGTGGGTGCTGATGAGGGGGCTGGAAACCAAATTCAGGTCCTGTGCAACAACAATATGTCTTCTCTTAACCACTTAGCCATTTTTCCAGCCCCAAGAAACAAAAAATCTTAATGAGAGCATGCTAGAGACTACAACTTTCCCTTAAAGATCATGGACCTCACCTTTGACAAAACAGAGAAAGCAATGCTAGCAAACACTTTTGGCAGGGAGACTGGGATAACAACATGACTTCCAGAATGTTGTTTTATCCCAACAGACGTTCAATAAATATTAATTGACTAATTCTGCTATTATCTTTAGGTTCCCAAAGAACTAGAAACTTGATTCAAACCATGTCCTTAGTCATTCTCCTTTGTCCAGTAGCAAAAAGTATGAGCAATTTTGACCTCAGCATATTCTTTACTGACATTCAAAGATAAAGCCACAAGAGAAAAATTCTCTGAAACCTAGGAGACCTGTCCTAAAGTTTTTATGACTATAATATCTACAACTCAAAATGCAAAATATCTACTTTCTGGGAAATTGTCCAGATTTTCAATGTTGGCAAGTTTCTGAGTTGCCTTGAAAAATGCTTTCATTTAAATAGCAAGAATGGAATGTATAGGTGTGTACTGTCTGCTTCAATGTTAATTGTTCAGAATTTAAATGCACTTTTAATGACTATTATTTATATGGGTTGCAATGAAATCACTCTTGCTAAACAAATCATGCCTTATTTGATTGCATGGAAGAAACTTGTACTTTCTGCTGTCCTGAGCTTTTCTAGAGACTTTCCCTGTACCACAAAGCAAATACCAACACCCCTCTCTCTGCTGTGCATAAAGAGGGTGACCAGTAAATGGATGACACACCTCTACCTTGACTGTCTGAGCCGGTGAGTGGGGCAAGAGTACAAAGAAGCAATCCATTCCATTTAGAGCTTTGACTGTCATCCTGGCATCAAGATGACAAATGTCCTCTCCATGTGTAACATGCTGGAGTTAGTGGGCTATGTACCAGGGCTATAAAAACCTGGAAATGTCATCCGCATTCCAAGCATCTGTTCTCTCTAGCCCCGTATTTCTGGGCAACTGCAAAAAATTCTTCAGGATGATGCATGCAAGCCCCAGTCCTCCGACAGAATCTGTCAGGAGAAATTTTAAATTTACATCAAAGAAATTAGGTGAATCATCCGACTCTCCACCGTTACTGCTCCGTAGGGGTCTGTGGGATGAAATGAAATTGTGGTTACATTTCCAAATGGGTTATAAACCCAATACAATGCTCCTCAGAGACCCACAACTTACACTTCCCTATTTCCTGATATGGTATCGCATCTTTAAAGCTATGCTAGGCATACTAGATAGAGCAGAGGGCCTTGGGGAAAAGGAGAAAGTGGGAAAGAGAATCTGACAATGTGTGATTGAGAGCTAGGAGGACCTTATTAAACACACACACACACACACACACACACACACACACACACAGGCACACACAAGGGAGTACACATTCACACTTCTCTAGCCCTGCATCCCTGATTGCTGCTTCCTGGATAACTCTGTCCCATTATATGCTGATATAATGGCATGCTGGCAAATAGCTAAATAACAGTTCTCCACCCTGACAGGGAATTTACACCCTGTGAAACCTCCTTTTTTTTTTTTGACTACTGAACTCCCTTTCCAAATGAGGCTTCCCTTTCCAATCTTTCTAAGAGTATTGGTTGGTTTGTGTATTTATTTGTTTTCTTCATTTTTTTTTTCATTTTTCTTTTGGCATTGCACTTTAAATATAATGTGTATGCTCTATATATGTATATGGGCTTGTGTGGGTTATGCATGCATATGTGTTTGCACATGCATATAGAGGCTAGAGGTAGTTGTTGGATGTCTTCTTCAACCAACTTGTCCATCCTATTGTTTAAACATGATCTCTCAAATCTATAATTCACCAAGTCGATAAATAGGCTGTCTAGCTAGTGAGCTTCAGGGATCTGCCTGTCTCTGCCTCCCTGGCATCTGCTACCAAACACTGGGATTACAGATGTGTTGCACTACACAGTTTTTTCATGGGTGCGTGGGGTCCCAACCTAGATACTTATGCTTACAAAGCAAACACTTTTCTCTCTTAACTATCTTCCCAGTTCCTAACTTGATTTTTGTCCAAAATTTTTGATTGTATACTTATGTGAAGCACAGAAGGGTTTCCCGGGAAAGATACATCCTACCTAGATGAGATCCACTGCTTGCACAATCCCAGAAATGATGGTAAGAACCCCAAAATGGCAAATTTTGGCATCCTTTATTATACTCAGGGAATTACCCAGAAACATAGCCTGTGTCTAGGTATTTTTAGAAAACAGGCAACAACCAAGAAATAAAGACATTGACTAAGTGCACACGTCTCTGGGATGATAGGCAACTTCAAAACTCACTTCCAACAACTAATCTTCTCCTACTGTGTCTAGGCACAGTACCAGCAAGAAATTAATTGCCTAGAAGAAGGGGGAGAAATGTAAGTAAACTAAAAACTAGTAGACTCCTCTTTAAACACAATAACACATATAGATTTTTTTTAAAGAATATTTGAAGATGGCCCCATAAACAGAGTCACGAGGCTGAACTTCAGCAGTCTGAGACCAAGTCGATACGTGAAGCACTGCACCCAGCCTCTCTCTGGAAGCCTCCATGATATATGCACACTTCTACTTATGAGGAAGCTTTTAATTAATGTTCAGTTGATCATCCTTCTCACTAATAGACCAAAATATTTCTCATCAAGGAATAAATGATCAGACCACTGCTACACGTGGCTTTTGAAGACTCCATTTATGACTTTGGACCTTCAGCAAGAAAAGAAGCTCATCCTGGGTGAGCTAACCCAGACTTATAAGGATGCACATGGCATCTATTCACTTATAATCACATTTTAGCCATATAGTACAGGATAACTATACTACAGCCAATGCACCAAAGGGAACAGGAACATAGACTTTGTTACCTGTCAGTGAGACACTTTTCCCTAATGGTGCTGCTTTGTATGCCTCCAGTGTATGAGGAGGCTCTTGGCCCTCATATGACTGCTGAACTGGGGCTGGGGACTGATATGTAAGGACACTCCACTCCGGAGGAGTGGCATTGAAGGGATGGGGGTAGAGGGTAGGAGAGCGGAACTGGGAGGGTTTGAAAGTGAGTACTGTGATGGAGATGTAACCTGAAGTAATAAATAAACATAAAAAAAAGAAAACCTACAAAAAAAAGAATTCTTGATGCAAAAAAAGGCAGAAACAAAAATTGATATGTTTAGACTTTTACAATTGTCTTCCATGCCTTCTTTCAGACACAATTTTTGTGGAATCTCATGAAACTGGCAAGAAGAAAAAAAGATACAGGCAAGGACTAAGCCAAGAACATTTATCAGGAACTCACACAGTGGCAGTCCCCATAGAGGACAATGAATTATATACCACCTTACTTAAATATCATGTCAACACTCCATAACAAGCCTCGTTATCACAGTTTTGCTACTGAATAAACTAAGTTATACTGACATAGTCCTATTCCACACAGGTAGCAAGGGCATAAAGCCAACTTGTAATTATATTCTATCTGACCATAAATTCTAAGCTGTCAGTGCACCCATAGTATTTGTGGTGGTTATTGTTGATTATCAGCTTGACAAAGTGTGGAATCACATGGGAAATGGCCTCGGGCCTTGCCTGTGGAGGAGGTTATCTTGATTATAATAACTGATGTGAGAAGAATCACCTTGTGGGTGGCATCATTTCTTACCAGGGATCCTGAACCATATGAATGGGGAAAGTGAACTGACCATCCCTCTCTGTTTCCCAGTGTTGCAACCAACTGCTTCAAGCTCCCAGTGCCTTGAATTCTCCGTCATGATGAACTCTGACTTGAACTGTGAGCTAAACAAATCCTTTCTCCTTTGAGTTGTTTTTGTCAGAGTATGGTATAGCAGCAACAGGAAAAGAAATGAAGATACTATTAAACATCTTCATATTTGTCATAGAGAAATCATGTGATTCTCTCATTAGAGATGTAATTGTCCACCAAATTCTACAAATATATATATATATATATGTATACATATATATGTATATATATATATACATGATCTGTTTCTCAATTAGCTGAATGGAAGTGCTGAGAAATCCAAAATATATTTCCTAAAGAAAGTAGTCACATGAGATGTGTCCCTCCACAAGACACTAGAAACCCCAAAAGACAGACAGGTCATTAGCCAGAAGGCCAAAAGTTTCCAGCTCATAGCACACAATCTGGTATCAAGTAGATCAGTTATAAAACTGTTGCTTAGATCCAGTTCATTCAATAGCTGGGAGCCACCACTGAGTTTCCATCAGCTAAAAGCCTTTTGGTACAGAGGCCACAAATGGGGGCCAAGGTGAGGAACACAGACTGGCCCAGGAAAAGACAGCCCAGCCTTGAGGAGCTTGACATGCTTGACGTGGCAGATAGGCACACAAAGATTACTCAGAATTAACAGTCAGGAAATGCAAAGTCTAGGTCTAATTCTCATTTGTGTGAGAATTCCAAACATGTCACTTAACTACTGTGCTTTGTTTCCCAGTCTCTTAAAAAGAAATCCTAAATTAACTATCTCCATCGATCCTGGGCAGACCATTTTATGCTTTTAAGTTTGTGTTCAGCAAAGTGGAACTAGAAGAGAATTTAAAGTTAGAAAAAGACTATATTGAAGTTCAGAACTGCAATATAACAACAAATGGGGACAAAACACAAGACTCTCCATGTTCCAAATGGAGGGATCAAAGCAAAGAGGAACCAAAGCCTAAACACAACAGAATAAGACACTAGCAGAAAGACAGTCCTAAGGGAAAACTCACTAAACCTTAATCCCAGGCTCTTCCTAAGAAAAGTAACCCCGCCCCTATCAGGAGCTAAGCTGAAGATGGCAGGCAGAGGCAATGGGTGCACCTGGTGAGAATGAGATTCAGAATGTAAAGTCCTGTGGTACTCTTATTATTTCCAAACACAGTCTTGAGAAGAATGACCTAGAATTGGCTTAAGCAGAACTAAATAAATCAATAAACCACAGAGACATTTTAACAACATCCTTCTAAGAAAGGAACTTGGGTTCTTAGGTCATTTTCCCCTAAGGAAGACTTATTTAATGGTAATAATGGCTTGATCCATGAAGATTTTTTTCAATTTGCACTATTTTTTACATCAGTTTTGCTAATAGCTACCATCCTCACCTGCCCATCTTTAAATAACATAGCCTGTCCAAGTGTGGTTTTGAAGGAGTGATTTGATTTATTTTATGATGCAATGGAAATGAGCAGACAGATGACTTGGAGGTTGTGGATATATATTATATGTAGTGACTACTATATTACCTGTGTGTGCGTGTGTGTATATATCAGCCCATATGCTTTGATGTTGAAAATAAAACAGGAAATTCTAGGATATGAATATGGTGCATTTTAATATACATTTACAAGATCTAACCCTAAATCATTAACACAAATATTAAATACAGATTGATTAAGCTGCTGTTAAACCTTACAGCAAGTACAGTAAAGTTGTTAAAATGTACAGGTAGACTTGAGTGTGTGGACATGAAAAGATAGTGGACTTTATGATTGAAAGACCAAGCTGCCATAGCACAGTGCAAATCTTCGTCCCATGTTAGTACACAGACACAAGAAAGCATAAGCCTGATGTTAGCAGGTGCCTCTAGGAATTCTCTGTATGCTTTTGTTTTCTTTTTCTTTCTTTCTTTTTTTTTTTTTTACAAATTACTTGCAGATATTTATTAGTAATGAAAAAAAGGTAAATCAAGAGAAAAGAGAGGTAGAAGCAAACTTCCCACAGCCCAGGATACTTTTCTCTCAGTGTTGCTATGGAAGATAACCATTAGGGCACAACTTGGAAACATGCCAGTTAGTGTCTTATTCATGGGACTAATTGTATTTTAAATTAGTACGTAAAGTATCTGACACATATCACTCATGATCATTGACAATGATAATAATGTCTGGGGATGGGAATGATCTTGGCTTTTAAAACCCCATGTTGAACATATTCCTTGAGAAAGCAGTCAAACAAGGAAGCTGGATTGAAAAAAATTCTGGGGGGCCAAGATGGCGGTGACCTACACTGAGGCATTTTGAATGCGGGGAAAAAAGAGCCATAAAAAACACAGAGTTATTGGGCACTGTGCAAAAACCGGAGGTTCTAGACCCCCCCTCCCCCCCGGGAACACTCACAGCTACCAAGGGACTGTTAAAAGTCCCAGAGCAAGGCTCTCCCCATCTCTCACAGACACGGAAGCCACTAAACCTGGGATTGGGAACTCCCATTTGGAGAGGCGCCTGGTAAGATGGATCCCAACTTACAGCAGGCAGAATCAGGGTCCACTTGGCCATAGATCGCTGGCCTATTGGGCTCCCCACACATCAGGTTGAACTTATACCCACTTAAAAACCTTTGCGAGATAGTGGAAGGCATAGCAAGGAACAAACAGGGGGCTCAGCAGATAGTCCGCAGCCACTCGTGAAGCGGAGGGCGGGAGGTTCCGAGAGAGCGCGGGAAGCTGGGAACACAAAGGCGGGCGGGAGGGGCCGAATCCCGCACACTTACGGTAGCGCAGCTGGGGAGCGAGCACGGCTGGCAGGGCCAAATCCCCACAAACCCACGGCAGGTCATCTGGAGAGAGAGACAGGCGTGGGCGGGGCCAGGGATCCGTGCACCCACGGCTGAGCTGCTGGGACGAGAGGTCCACTCAGGCAGCCGGAGGATCTGGGGCTTGGGGAACCCACGGGACCCGTGGCGGCGCAGACAGGAAGGGAATCAGGCACAGAGTCCAGCCCTGTGGCGAGAAGCCTAGAGAGAAACCAGAAATCGAGACCATAGCTGTATCCTGGAAAATCCAGACATATTAGGTGTGGAGCCAGACCCTGTCAGCCTCCGTGATGACAAACAAAGCCCACAGAATCTGTGCCTGGGCAAACAGGCCCATACCATCAGAACCATTACAGGCTGATAACTCAGAGTGCAACACAGGGAAGTCTGAATTGGGAGCAGTGAAACAATCCTGGTCCATTACTCACAACCTGGGAATAGGCTGCACCAGCTCACAGTGCCTCAGGCGATTAAAACCACAGTGACCTTGAAATCCCCCTGTAAGCAACGACAGATAGCCAAGTAACTCGTCCCCAGCACCAAATCATCCACTGTGGTTCCAAGCACAGAAAACAGACAGCTAAATGCATCCAATGGCGAAAGGTCAAAAAAAAAAAAAAAAGAAATCAAGGAATTATGACTCCAACAAAGCAGAATCATCCTAGCTCATCCAATTCGAATGACCACACACCAACAGAAACACATGAAAACATTGACAATTCTGCATTATGGAAAGTGACAGAGTCCCTGCAAGAAGAACTTAAATCTATGAAGGAATTCAAAGAAGCCACAATTCTACAAATCAAAACAAGGAACAACACCATTAAAGAGCTCCAAGCCAAGGTGACAGAGCTTGAACAGGAAAAGGAAAAAGCCATGAAAGATTTTCATACAAAAACTAGCAAGCTGGAGAAGGAAATGTACAAAACGAACAAAAACATACAAGACATGAAAATAGAAATAGAAACAATAAAGAAAACACAATCAGAGTTAAAAGAGGAAGTGGAGAGCCAAGGGAAGAGAACAGGAACTACGGATGTGAGTATCAACAATAGGATGCAAGAGATGGAAGACAGGATCTCAGGCATGGAAGATTCAGTGGAAGAAATCAGTACAACATCCAAAGAAAATGAGAAGGCTAAAAAATCTCTCACCCACAACGTCCAAGAAATCAGGGACTCAATGAAAAGACGGAACTTAAGAATTAGGGGTATAGAGGAAAGAGAGGACTCCCGACTCCAAGGTCCAGGAAATATCTTCAACAAAATCATAGAGGAAAACTTCCCAAACCTGAAAAAAGAGATGCCAATAAAAATCCAAGAGGCTTACAGAACACCAAACAGATTAGACCAGAAAAGAAACTCCACTCGCCACATAATAATTGAAACTCAAAATGTACAGAACAAAGAAAGAATATTAAAAGCTGTAAGAGAAAAAGGTCAAGTCACATACAATGGCAGACCCATCAGAATTACACCTGACTTCTCCCCAGAAACGTTAAAAGCTAGAAGGGCCTGGTCAGATATACTACAAGTCCTCAGAGATCATAGGTGCCCAGCCAGACTACGTTACCCAGCAAAACTCTCTATCAACATAGATGGAGAAAACAAGATATTCCATGACAAAATCAAATTTAAACAATATCTACCCACAAACTCAGCCCTACAGAAAATCCTAGAAGGAAAATCCCAACCCAGAGAAGAAAACTCCACCCAAGAAAACAAAGGGAATAGAAAACCCCTCAGCAACTAAACCGAAAGAGGCACAGGACCACCACCTATACCAAACTAATGGGAAATAACAACCCCAGGTCACTAATATCCATCAACATCAATGGACTCAACTCCCCAATAAAAAGACATAGGTTTACAGAGTGGATCCGCAAGCAAGACCCTTCCTTATGCTGTATACAAGAGACACATCTAACTACGAAAGATAGACACTGCCTCAGAGTAAAGGGTTGGGAAAAGGTTTTCCAAGCAAATGGACCCAGGAAGCAAGCTGGAGTAGCCATCCTAATATCACCCAAAACAGACTTCCAACTCAAGTTAATGAAGAAAGACAAAGAAGGGCACTATATACTCATTAAAGGGAATATTCATCAAGAGGAAATCTCAATACTGAACATCTATGCCCCAAATACAAAGGCACCTACTTTCGTAAAAGAAACACTTCTAAAACTTAAAGTGCACATCGATCACAACATATTTGTAGTGGGAGACTTCAACACCCCACTCACAACAAAGGACAGATCATCAAGACAGAAGACAAACAGAGAAATATTGAGTCTAACAGAGATCATGAAACAAATGGACCTAACAGATATCTACAGAACGTTTCACCCAAACACAAAGGAATACACCTTTTTCTCAGCACCCCACGGAACCTTCTCCAAAATCGACCACATAAGTGGTCACAAGGATAGTCTCAATAGATACAAGAAAATTGAAATAACACCTTGTATCTTATCAGACCACCACGGAATAAAGCTGGTCTTCAACAGCAAAAGAATCAACAGAAAGCCTACACACACATGGAAATTGAACAGCTCCTTACTGGATGACCACTGGGTCATCGAAGAAATAAAGAAGGAAATCAAAGACTTCTTAAAATCCACCGACAATGAAGACACAACATACCCAAATCTATGGGATACATTGAAAGCTGGGCTACAAGGAAAGTTCATAGCACTAAGTGCTTTCAAAAAGAAAATTGTGACAGCTCATATTAGTGAACTAACAGCTAAGCTGGGTGAATTGGAAAAAAAAGAAACAAACACTCCCAAGAAGAGCAGAAAACAGGAAATCATCAAACTTAGAGCTGAAATCAACAACTTAGAATCAAAAAGAACTATACAAAGAATCAATGAAACCAAGAGTTGGTTCTTTGAAAAAATCAACAAAATAGACAGACCCCTAGCCAAATTAACTAGAAGGCAAAGGGAAAGAACACAAATCAACAATATCAGAAATGAAAAGGGAGAAATAACAACAGACATTGAGGAGATCCAGAAAATATTCGGGCATTACTTTAAAAATCTATATTCCACTAAATTTGAAAACCTAAGCGAAATGGACAATTTCCTCGATAAATTCCACCTACCAAAACTAAATCAAAATCAGATTAACAGCTTAAACAGCCCAATAACACCTAAGGAAATAGAAACAGTCATTAATAATCTCCCAACCAAAAAAAGCCCAGGGCCAGATGGCTTTAGCACGGAATTCTACCGGACCTTCAAAGAGGAACTAACACCATTACTTTTCAAACTCTTCCACCACATAGAAACAGAAAGATCACTGCCAAACTCATTCTATGTGGCCAATGTCATTCTGATTCCTAAACCACACAAAGACCCAACAAAGAAAGAGAACTTCAGACCAATCTCCCTCACGAACATAGATGCAAAAATACTTAATAAAATACTAGCAAACCGAATTCAAGAACACATCAAAAGTATCATACACCATGATCAAGTAGGCTTCATCCCTGGAATGCAGGGATGGTTCAATATACAAAAGTCTATCAATTTAATTCACCACATAAACAAGCTGAAAGAAAAAAACCACATGATAATCTCGCTAGATGCAGAAAAAGCATTTGACAAAATCCAACACCCCTTCATGCTAAAAGTTCTGGAGAGAACGGGCATACAAGGACCATACCTAGAAATAATAAAGGCAATATACAGCAAGCCAGTAGCCAACATCAAATTAAATGGAGAGAAGCTTGAAGAATTTCCTCTAAACTCAGGGACAAGACAAGGATGTCCAGTTTCACCATATCTCTTCAATATAGTACTTGAAGTCCTTGCTAGAGCAATAAGACAACTAAAGGAGATCAAAGGGATAAAAATTGGAAATGAAGAAGTCAAATTATCGCCATTCACAGATGATATGTTAGTATACATAAGCGACCCCAAAAACTCCACCAAAGAACTCTTACAGCTGATAAACAACTTCAGCAAGGTGGCTGGATACAAAATTAACTCAAAAAAATTAGAAGCCCTTCTTTATACAACAAACAAATATACCGAGAAAGAAATAAGGGAAACAACCCCCTTCACAATAGCCACAAACAACATAAAATACCTGGGGGTAACTCTAACCAAGCATGTAAAGGACCTATATAACAAGAACTTCAAGCCCCTGAAGAAAGAAATGGAAGAGGCCTTTAGAAGATGGAAAGATCTCCCATGCTCATGGATAGGTAAGATCAACATAATAAAAATGGCTATCCTACCAAAAGCAATATATAGATTTAATACAATTCCTATCAAAATACCAACACAATTCTTTATAGACTTGGAAAAAGCTATTCTCAACTTCATATGGAACAACAAAAAGCCCAGAATAGCTAAATCAATCCTGTACAATGAAAAAACATCTGGAGGTATCACCATCCCAGATTTCAAGCTGTATTACAGAGCAACAGTAATAAAAACAGCATGGTACTGGTATAGAAACAGACCAGTGGATCAATGGAATCGAATTGAAGACCCAAACATTGATCCACACACCTATGGCCAACTAATCTTTGACAAAGAAGCCAATATGGCACAATGGAAGAAGGACAGCATCTTCAACAAATGGTGCTGGTCCAACTGGATGTCCACTTGCAAAAGAATGAAATTAGACCCATACCTATCACCTTGTACAAAACTTAATTCCAAGTGGATCAAAGACCTTAACATAAGGCCAGCCACACTAAAGATACTAGAAGAAAACTTAGGAGAAACCCTCGAACTCATTGGCACAGGTGACAACTTCCTGAACAGAACACCAACAGCTCAGGACCTGAGATCAACATTCAATAAATGGGACCTCATGAAACTGAAAAGCTTCTGTAAGGCAAAGGACACTATCATTCGAACAAAACGGCAACCAACAGACTGGGAGAAAATCTTCACCAACCCCACATCTGATAGAGGGCTATTATCTAAAATCTACAAAGAACTCAAGAAACTAAATAATCCAATCAAAAAATGAGAGATGGAGCTAAATAGAGAATTCACAAAGGAGGAATCCCTAAGGGCTGAGAGACACCTGAAGAAATGTTCAACATCCTAAATCATCAGAGAAATGCAACTCAAGACGACCCTGAGATTCCACCTAACACATGTTAGAATGGCTAAGATAAAGAGCTCAAATGATAGCACATGTTGGCGAGGGTGTGGAGAAAGGGGAACCCTACTCCATTGCTGGTGGGAGTGCAGACTTGTGCAACCACTATGAAGGTCTGTCTGGCGATATCTTAGAAATCTAGGAATAACCTTGCCTCAGGACCCAGCTATACCACTTCTGGGTATACACCCAAAGGACCTCTCACAGAGTCATAGGGAAGTCTCCTCATCTATGTTCATAGCAGCCTTATTTGTAATAGCTAGAAATTGGAAACAACCCAGATGTCCCTCAACTGAAGAATGGATTAAAAAATTGTGGTACATCTATACAATGGAATATTACTCAGCTATAAGAAACAATGAAATCATGCAATTTGCAACCAAATGGATGGATCTAGAGGAGCTCATCCTGAGTGAGCTAACCCAGTCTCAGAAGGATGCACATGGCATCTATTCCCTTATAGTAGGATTTTAACTATATCTTACAGGATATCTGTACTACAACCAACACACCAAAAGGAACAAGGACATAATTTTTTTTATCTTTTTCTTTTTCCTTCTTTTTTTCTTTTTTTTTTCCTTTTCCCTTCTATTTTTCCTCTCTTTTTTGTTGATATTCTTTGTTTTTGTGGGTTTGTGTGTTTGTTGGTCTTTTTTTTTTAGTATTCCTCCAGTAGCAAGGAGACACCTTTCACTGACAGTACTGCCTCGTAGGCCCCCGGTGAATGAAGAGGCTCTTGGCCCTCATATGACTCCTGATCTGTGGTGAGAGAATGTTAGGCAGGGACACTCCACCCCAGAGGAACAAGACAGAAGGGTCAGGGGGTAGAGCATGGGAGGGCCGGGCTGGGAAGCGGGAAAAGAGGACAATATGATAAGGATGTAACCTGAAGCAACAAACAAATAAATTTATTAAGTAAAAAAAAAAAAAAAAAAAAAAAAAGGCAGGGGGCAGGGCTGAAACAGTGTGAATGGTGAATGGAATAGAGGATACAGCCATTCGGCCTGGTTTTGCAGACCTCCTGGTGTAGAGAAGACATGGAGCTAAGGTAAAATACAAGAGAATTGTGGTATTGGCCCATGCCTTTGACTTCAGCGGAGGTGGGGGGGTGGAGCACCGTAGAGTTGGTGGTCTTATGTATTCTGGAATCATATGGAGCGGGGTGGTGAGGGTCCCACCATTCAAGAAGAGTACACCCTTGGTCCCAGCTCCCAGCACACTGGAGACAGAAACGGGCAGATTCCGGAGCTCAGGGTCAGCCTGATGCAGGGCAAACTCTAAATAGAGAAAGACTTCGATCCAAGAGTGGTGGAACACATCTTTGATCCCTTCAGATGGGAAACACAGGTCCCTGATCCCAATAATTAGAGTTCAGAGACACACACATGGGATTTGGAGGGACCTAGGTTTGGAGGCTACTTACAAAAGGCCTTCTTGATGCAGGCAGATTGTCCTTTGGGATCTCAAAATATATACACTAGAGCTGGTTTAGCTCCAAGGTGACAGAATGATTTCTTCTTTAACCCGGATTGAAAGATAACGCTTTGTATGTTGTCAGAAGGCCAAATTTGCTTCAGGAGAAGTACTACCTAGCCCCCGCACCCCCCCCCCCAAAAAAAGGAGGGCAATTGTCCTAGGGTTGGGATTGGGGCAGGGCTCTGTTCTTATCGTTCCAGGAGAATCGAAGCGTCCATTAAGGGAGTCCGGGGACGGCTGGACAGTGGAATCCTCAGCAGAGAGCAGAATCAGGCACCAAGGAGGACGAGTGACCCAGTTGATTCTGCCTGGCAGACTTCCTCAATAGCTGTCTCCATTGGGGGCCTGCAACCACCACAGCAATCCAATGTCACTGGGACCGCTCAGCTCTACACAATGCCCCAGCAGGAACCTCAGTGAAGCCTGCAAGATCAGCTTCTGCCTACAAACCCCTTAGGTCATCTAAACAGCTGAGAACAGAAGGACTGAACATAAAAGGAGTGTACTAACATTTTTAATCATTTCTCCCATTTGGGTTCGGGCCCCAAACAGGTCTACTACGACCCAAATCAGCAGGAAGTCACTTTAAGAGAGCGACGTCCCATGGCCAGTGGATGGGGAAGGTGTTTTTCCGCCCTTCTTTTAGGTTATTTGAAGGATAACTGAAAACTCTGATATGTAGGGGAAGAGACTACAAGCTGACAAATGGTCCTGTCTTAATGGGTTTTGGAGGTTAGCCCCAGGGAATTCCTACTTTTCCTTTTCTCTATCCTTCTTCCTCTCCTATGTAGGAGTGCATGGGCTTGAGAAAAATGAGATATAGACATAGCACAGGAAGGTCCAAGAAGAAGGGGCAGATTATTGAATATGCCCTTATACCTTTGTATATTGATACAAAATTAGTAGTTTATTTGGCTAAAGTGGTATTGACCATTGTTTATTGTGCAAAAATAAGATTGTATTGGATTACATCGGTATTGATCTTTGTATATTGATACAAAATTAAGATTCTAGTTGGCCACAATGGTATTGACCCTTGCATATGGACGTAATATTAAGATTATATTGGGCTACATAGGCATTGATCTTGGTATATTGATACATAACTAAGAGTATATTTAACCACAATTGAATAGATCTTTGTATATTGATACAAGTTTAAAGGTAACACTTCCTAATGGTATCATACCTAGAGATACTTAAAAATAAAATGTGAAGCTCTGACCTCTTGATACCAACCATCTAAAACGGTCTAGGATATTTAAGTAAAACAAACTCCTAGTCATGCAAACATGTCACTTTGTTAGCTACTATGACAGTCTATCACAGATATTCTCTAAACTACCCAGTAATCAAGTTGCTAAGAGACAAGCAACATTTGCTTATCTAAATACAAGAGATGGATAGGGCATCTTCAAAAACCCCTAGAGATCTGCAGAATATGGCATTCAAAGATGTTATCTTAAATCAAGATTTTTTTTGATATCGAGACATATCAGCGCTGACAGCACCCCCTATTCTACTCCAAGTAGAAGATAAGCATCGAAGAACCTCCAATGTAAGATGGTTGAATTAGTGGCAAGCCTATCTCTTGGCATGAAAAAACCCTTTGCACCAACTGCAGACAGACTGCTGTCCAAAAAGGACAAAACTTGGTAGCAGGGAAGTCGACAGCCTAACTCTGCCAAGACAGGGTAGGTAAGTCCTTCATAATCCCTGCTCTACAACAAATGTCTGTCAGAGAAACAGGACCCAAAGGCTGAAGACTGATGCAGGAATGTATGGAGAGAAAATGGGAACTGTCCAGGCAGTCATTGGTATGTCCTTTCTTAGTTTTGGAAGCTGCAGGCCCTGTACTTCCTATATAAGCAAATATATTTATCCCTGTCAGGTCTCTGAGGTGGTTGAAGAATAGACAGCTAGAGTCTCATAGTTAAATTTTGAACTGTTTAGGAATCAAGAGGGTGTTATAGATCTAAGAAGACACTCTTAAAAGTGTGTTGCAAGATAGTATGAATGTTGAGTCACATATAGACCTTTAAACTCATGGAGTTGGTTAGATAGTAGAATGTTAAAGTCAGGGGCCAAATATGTATAAACTGGACATTGGGAAGGTATACTGGGCCATTTAACCTTCAAAAATGTGGCATATTTATATCTATTGTTTTGTATAATACTTACTGTTATAAGAGAAGGAACCATCTGTTGGACTGAAAGGGTAAACTTCTGGGGGGAAGAGGGTGGAAGGGCGGTATAGGAAGGGGGAATAGGGAGGTGTTTGTTACTGAGATGTAACTTGAAGAAAAAAAAATAAAGTATTTTAAAAAAAAAGAAAAAAATTCTGTGTATTTTGAAGGTTGCAACAATCCCCAATAGAGCAGGACTTGTGACTCAAACCAATGTAATCTTCATTGTATTGATGGACGCAAATCAAAAGGTAGAATAGCTATTAGAAACCTTTAAGACCACTGGGAATGAGATGGTAATCAAACAAACACTTCACACAGCATTTCAAGGCCAATTCATGCATGCAGCTGTGTTCCAGGCACTGACCTGGGCATTGCAAAAATCAGAAGCCATCACTGACTTGGTTGCTTTTAACCAGTCCTACAAGTGGGAAAGGGCAAGCCAGCAAGTCACAGACATGCGCCTTTAGAGACAAACCTGCCTCTAACAGATAAGCTATGTGAATCTAGCCAAAGCATTTCCCACCTTCTCCGTGTTTCCATTTCCTTTTTAGACTTCCTTTTGTCTACATTTTCTTCCACTGAGTGAATCTACTTCACACCACAAAAAGGAAGTCTGAACTGCCTTCCTAGCTGATGGCTGTATCTCCAGTTTCTATAATGTTTCTGATCCAGAGAAGCTTAATACGTATTGTTTCACATGGGTAAACTCCTTAGAGTACGTTTTTCGCTTTGGGCATAACTTTAAGTAAACTGAGAGAGCACAGAACAAAGATCAGGTTCTGTTATTGGGGCAAGAGAACTTCCTTGCCTAAAAATTAAAGCCAAATCAGCAAAACCAGAAACAAACAAACAAAAAACACCATAGCCAAACCCATCCCTGAAGCTCATTATGCTTTCAAACAGCTTTGCCAACCCTGCAGAGCAGGGTGCCTGCTGGGAAGGCTACACACACAAACAGAGCCCACTCAGCCAGACCCACTCAGAGCTCAAATAATTGGCCCCTTCCCCCTTTTTCATTCCTTTCCTCCCTCTCTTACTGTCTCGGAAGCCTGCCCTATAAATCAGATTTAATTATCTATAAAATTTGGTGTAGAAAAGGATTTACTCATTAAAAATGTTCATCAGCTTGCTACCCACGTTCCAGACTAATAGAAGCGGAAAAGGGACACCATGGAAACACCAGACGGGCTGGAGAGATAAGCAGGCTTTGAAATACCTGAACCTCAATTAAATAGCAAGTTCCTGCTTCTGTATTTGCCTTTTAAAATATCATGTCGGAATAAGTAAATGTCACCAAATAATCAGCATGCTTCTGCTTCCTTTCTGTTTTCGTTAGTTGCTTCAACAGGTTTTAAGAGATATTTTCCCCCCTAAGTTTATCTCCTTTGCCTATGTGTTACCCAAGATATTTCCTCAGTTTCTCTCTCTCTCTCTCTCTCTCTCTCTCTCTCTCTCTCTCTCTCTCTTTCTCTCTCTCTCTGTGTGTGTGTGTGTGTGTGTATGTGTGTGTGTATGTGTGTGTGCATGTTTGCAAAATGTCATAATCCTCTCTATAGCAAAACACAACGGCTCTCGTTTAGTCACACAGCGAGGAGCAGTTAATTAGTGAGTGCCAAGGGAGGCACGGAGAAAACATTGGAGAAGAAGGCAGCCAGTAGAAGAGCAGAGGGGAATGTCTGAAGTGAGGCCAAGATAAATCTTCAGTCCTAGGAGAAAGCCCTGGGAGAGACGAAAGAGATGCTAGCTGCTAGCTGAGATGGATTTGGGGGCGGGGGCTATGGGGAAAGAATTGTTTGTTCTCACTGTTTGTGCAAGTTATAGAAGCCAGAAGTGAAGGAACTTGGAGAGAATGCCTGAAGATTCTTTAATGAGGCAAAGCTCCTAAAATCTAAAATCTCACATCAGTTTCCATGAAAGGGTTCCATGGGAAAAGGGAAAAAAACGCAACAACATAAAACTAAAACTTTTTTTCTCATCTTCTGTTCTGTCACAACGAGGGGATTCTTGTCATGCCTCTCTTAAATCCTCATTGTGCTACAAAAGAAACACAGTGACCATAGGAATGGGAGGGATAAGACACATGGTAAAGGCCAGGAAACCGGCCTGAGGAGCCAGCTCTCACTGTCGGGCTGCCTTCTAGAGACAGCACCTTTCCTAACAGTGCCTGCTTCATTCCATCTTACAACCCAATCTTGGGAGCTGGGATTTTCTTTTTTAATAAAGTGTTTGAAGAGAGAAGTAGACAACGGATAACAGAAGGGGACTGATAGACAGGACTCCGTCCTATGTTCATCGTGTTAGTGGGAAGGCCCACTTAGCTCATTTTTAAAAGGAGGGACTGTCTCACAGACCTTGTACATTTCTTTTTTCTTACTTGTTTGTCCCTCAATTTCTTGCTGAGCTTTCCAATCAATCCCTTTAACCTCATGAATTCACCAAAGTTCACCCAACTAAAAGTTTGGGATCTAGTGTTTGATCATTAACAGGATACCCCCACCTTCTCGGCCCATAGAAGATCTCTGAAGACTTGTGCCTTTTATCACACAACTATAAGAGATTATGGAGCCAAAACACCCTTGACTGAGCAAGAGATTTGGTCTTGACCCAGCATTTACCTCAGAAGACAGAAGCAGGGTCAAAAAGGAAAGGATAAAGTCAACTTTGTGAAGGGTGCTGTCCCTTTGAGCTACTGATTTGTTAATGCAGTGCAGCTATTTACACATAGGGCTCAGCTAGACCTAGAGATCTTGCCTTACTTCACATTATCAATGGCTGAATCAGTGCCTGCCATATGGAAGGGTTACAATAATCGAAAAAGAACTAATGAGCAAATAATCTTTTGGTGTTCAAGCTACAGTACCATCTGATTCAGACACAAGAGCTAACATTTTTAAACCGTTATCATTCTGCCTTTGGGCTCTCCAAAGTGCAGTAGCAGGAGTGATGGCCCAGGAAGTTTCCAAGAACAGCATTTTATCCATCCTTTGCTGCTCGTCATTGTCTCTACTACTGTCCCAAATGCCTAGAATAGTACACCTACTCAAGTCCCTGTCCTGTCAGTGATGGGAGGATATGGGTTCCACTGAAGTGAGTACATTTTGAACCTGACACTCTGTGCCACACAGCTTGTCCTAGAAGCGGGAAGGCAGAACAAAAACCAGAGGGAGGAGGAGGATGGGAAGAGGAGATGGAGAGAATGGAGAATAATGATAACCTTGTTATTCCATCAAACACTATTTATCATTTACTTCCTTAGACCAGGAATTATTGAGCTCTTTTCCTATAAGACAATGATAAACAAGGCAAAATTACTAGTTTTTAAAGAGTTAAAAGTCCAGTGGGGGCAGTTAAGCATGAATGTGATAGCCCTACTGATTTCACTGCTCTGATAATCATACCTTGTAAGTGGTTGTTCGGCCTCAGGCTGTGCTAGTGTTGACTGTAACTGATAATGGGTGAATAACCCAGAGCCTGAGCTATGAGCTTCATCATTAGCTCTGCACCGTTGAGTACTCTGATCATTCTTCCATGCCAATAGGCTTGCTACCACCATCTGAGTGAATACCTTAGGCAATGGGAGAAGACCATGAAATCCAACATATGGTCAGTTAGAAACAGTAGTCACCACTGGCTTTCTTTATTATGCAAATGTGGTGTTTAATATTCACAGATAGCGAAAGCTGATCCCTCCACTGAAAGACTGAAAGATCGATAAACCTTGCCTTTTCTAGGAATAGTCCCTTCGAGTCAGCCACAAAATTTTTTATGCCCATGTGAGAAAGACACATGCCAGATTATCTCATCCCATGCCTGGAAGAAAAGAACAAAAATACATGAGCAGATCTTACCTACTACCAGAAATCACCTTATTTGTTAATCCATTACCTTCTCTCTGCTGAGAGACCCCTTGTCACACCCCAACCCATGCTCACATCTATCTTTGTTCAGATAGCTGTACATCCAAGCCTAGAGAGTACAATGCTTAATCTTTTATGGAGAAAATACTTGTGTTTATCTCAGGGAGCCTACAACAAGGAGCCCTGTTTTTGTTCCTGTGACCCACCAAGAAAGTTTTCCTATATCATGACTTTGGAAACTGCTGTGAAGGCAGTAGCTCTCCCCACCCCACTCAAATCTCAGCTCCGACACAGACCTCTCCAAAATGTCTGCTGCAGGTGTGAAATCCCCACTAAGACGCTCGACAATCTGATTAACTCATGCCATTCTTCTCTCCGAGGCAACTACACTAAATGACATCCCCACATCAACAATGAGGAAACATCTGTGCGCGCACACACACACACACACACACACACACACACACACACACACACTAGCTTTGAAACATAAAGCACTGGAGGACTTCAGAGCTGTCAATCACTATAGCTGTTCTGGCCTTGTGTTTATTCAGAAGTAATTTTCAAGGCTACAGGAAGTGTTGTTACTAACTGATGAGCAAGTCTGAACACTGAAAATGAAGAATGATTGATGCCCCTTTAGGTAAGCTGAGAAAATCTGCATCAACTGGAGGCAGATGCTCGGGATGCTGATAAGGCCCTGAAGGGGTGTGTGAGTGATGAGTGGTGTGTAATATCTACTGAAAAACAAACACCTACAATGGTGAAGAAAAGTCCTTTGGGCACAAATCCACCAGCTCCATACAGAAAGCTAGTGGCCCTGATATCTTTACTTGACCCACAACTGACCCTCCTATAAGCATTACTGTTACGTTTCTGATGAAACAAACCACAAAAGAAGAGACTAATTGCTTACAAAATCCTCTTTGATTTACTAATTGGCAGGTAATTTTCAAATTTTCTAATATGAATGTTTAACTCAGTGTATTTTCCATCCTGTCATGTTTCAGTATTAATAGCTGAAATAAAGGTTGGGAATATGAAACATTAGAAGCACTGAAACCACAAGAATTGATTTGTAGACTCATGTCATGAAGTTAAAAGCCCTACAAAATTCCCCACAGTATCCTTCCCTGAACCCTTATGGAAGGATTCAGAGTGCCATTCTGGTCAAAAGGGATAGACCATCCTTTTGATCACTGGTCTATGGATTGACTTGCTCACAAGTGAAGCCCACTCTCTGTAGAAATAATCAATTAAATTATTTGTCAGTATTTATATTATATTTAATTGGTTGGCAGTGTTAATCCTTAACCCACCTTTACAAATAAACACACAGACACCTGATGGATTTTAACAAGCCTTGGCCTGGATTAGCCCATCTAAGCTAGCCCTTAATTCTATTCCCCAAATATAACCCATATATATATATATATATATATATATATATATGCCCCCTGGACTGTTACTCTCCATGCTATGCCCAAGTTCCAGGTCACGTGGCAGGGTCTTCTTCCTTCTCTAACTCATGGCGTGTGTCTTCCTAACTGCTCTGGGTTTCATCTCCTTCTTCTTCTAAAGACTTTTTCTACCCATCAACCTCTCTGCTTCAGAAACCTGAGCACCTTAGTCCCACCTACCTCTGTCATTGCCCAATCTCAGGCCTTAGCATTTATTTAACCAACCAGAGACAAGCAAGGTAACACAACATTACTTGATATACAGCAAGCAAGCTTCTGGGAGCTTATGTTAACCTTAATTAACATTTAGAATGCATAACATCACCCTATCAACTCCCTCCTTTTGTCTAATAAAAAGGCTAATTTTTAAAAATCACGTAGTAAAAACAGTAAGAACAAATATATCCTAATCTCATCTTTCTCAAAAAGGATAAACAGAACCATAATTGTTGCTGTAAATATCATTTGTATGCCAAGAGAAACAAACTCAAATTGAATCCAAATGTATTGAGACATTATGAATTCCTCCATTTTTAATCTAGGTGCTTAATTCTGCTCCCAAGCTCTGTCTACAAGACTGCCAGTTTTTTAATACATAAGGACAGTCTTAGCTCTCCACCTTTGCTGCAAGGCAGTAACTTTTGTTAAGGGAGCAGCACCTTAGAAATGAATTTGGGTTCAGTTCCCTGCTCTTCGGCTAGGAAACCACCTTTTACTATTGCTTTCCTCAAACTCAAGAGCAAGGTAGCCACGCGCCCTTACACTCAGCAGATGAATGATACACCCATTCAGTAACGTACAGATGAGCACGTTCTATGAATGACGTAATGTAGGTGCCAAGGATACATAGGTGAGTGAATTCAAATTCTCTATGTCCAGAACCACTGAGTGTAAAATACATATTTCAACAAGTGCCATTGAGGATAAGTGTCCAAGTGTCCATTGGCATGAAAGAGAATGATAGGCACATAAAGAAGCTATGGATGGCTTTCTGTAAGTATCATGTTCATGCTGAAACATGAAGATAAAATAGGGAAAAACAGGAAATGGACAAAGGTATCCTGAAAGGACAGGGGGCTATAAGTAACCTAGGCAGACAGAACAGCTATGATAAATCTGTAGCAGATTGAGAGGACGGAAACACAGCCTAGTATGATCAGTGTTTACGCAATGGAAATGATTCCAATTCATAAATATATTCTTTATCTTAACATATTCTGCCTCTACCTTGATTATCCATTAGGACTTATTGCAAGTCAGGTCTACTCTCAATTACTCTGAGTTCTCAATACCGCATTTACTCACTGGTATCTTTGGATTTTTCCTATCGTTTTCAGCACATCTGAGAATAAGGCAGATAATCTGCTGGGATGTTGACCTGCGGCTTGTGCTTGTGATTGTGCTGTAGAAGCTTGACAGATCAAGGGGACTTTCGGATCTCCCCTACACAGGAAGGACAGACAGCCTCAAATATCTAACATTCCTTTTCTACCTGCTGGCAATGAATAACTTCGTTCTGTGTGAGAAGCCCCCTGGAGGTCTGTTATGCAAAATGTCCCATCAAGAGAAAGGGCTTGAGATAGAGCCAGAGAGCTGTCTTGCTGACAGCTGATTAGCATGTCTTTGTCATTTTTCTACTCAGGAGTCTACAAGAGTCTAGAAAAGTCAATCAACCTGGATTTCAAGGGCTGAGATGTATCTCAGTTGGCAGAGCGCTGGCCTAACATACACAAGGCCCTAAATTTCACACCCCTGTACAGTGAGTGGTTCTCAGCCTTCCTAATTCTACAACCCTTTAATACAGTTCCTCATGCTGTTCTGACCCCCAACCATAAAACTATTTTCGTTGGCGTTGGCACTTCATAACTGTAATTTTGCTACTGTTAAGAATTGTAATGTATTTTTGGAGACAGAAGTATGTTAAATGGGTCCTGATAGACAGGCTGAGAACCACTGCTCTAGCGCCACATAAATGGTCTTGAGACACATGCCTGTAACACTGGGACTCAAGAGATAGGGTTTGGAAGGACCGGGGGTTGAAAATCATCCTCAGCTAGGTGGGAAGGCCAACTTGGGTTATATGAGACCCTGTCTGAAAAACAAACAAAAACCTGCACCCTTACATCACCTCCCTGAACAGCCCTACCACTGCCAAATTCATGTGCAATACTAACTCCTGCTGTACCAACTTGTCCTATCCTAGGATTCACCTCAAATCTCTTTCACACACGTTTTTCTAAGTCCAGTTCTCCTCCGCAACCTCATTTTGATTTTTCACTCTCCTGGTGTCGTATAGAGCTTGCTCCCCTACTGTACATATGGCTATTAATTATATCCTCTTGTGTTCTAACAATTACAGAACAATGTATGCACGTTTTCATGACTATGAAATGCATCCAATTGCCACAGCAAAAATAAATTTGTGGTGAGCACTCAAAACTTTAAGTTGACAAGATAATAGAGAAACAAACTAATTAATAAACAAACAAACTAGTAAAATCTTTTGGAACAAGCTTATATACAGTGCCATCCTGGAATATGAGGATGTGTAAATGACATGTCAGCCTACCTCGCTCCTTGTCAACTCTCCAGGCTCAATTTATACACACTGCTTTTCTCTTGCTGGTTTCGATGACCCTAAATATAGCTTAACCTTCCCCTGTGTGCTGCTAAAGTACCCAGTACAGCTCAGAACACACCATTTTCTACATGAGCCTATCCTTAGTCTCTTCCCCCAAGCTAAAAGCTATTAGAAGTTAGGGGCCATGTTTGAGTCACTTATCACTGAGACCAATGTCCAGTTGTTCATCCCATTGCAGTCATTGCAATAAATATTATTGAATAAATAATCAAAAATTTACTGATTTTAAGACACAAGTGATCTAATTATTGAAATAGAAGATCTATAATACGCCCACGTTTATTAAAGCATCTCTTTATTTATTTGCTTTAATGAGTATTATAGTTTGATCAGTCTTCAGAGATGGTAAGTCTGAAAGCAGTCATTATTAATACAGCATGACAATATATGAATTTGTAGTTTTGCCATAGATAGTAGCAAATCACAGAACCTCTCCAGATATACAGCTTGTGCTCTCCCACATTCAGTGTGATGATTAATATTGATTGTCAGCTTGTTAAGAGCGAGAATCACCTGAAAAACAAAATAAGCCCCTGCTCATGTCTATGAGAGACTATCAGATTAGATCAGCCTCTGGGCACATCCATGAGGGATTATCTAGGTTGGGTTATTTTAGTTGGGAAAGGCCACTCTAACTTCCAGACAAAAAAGATGGAGCTGAGTTTTCATAGTCTTCTGCTGTCTCTGAAATTAACTAGGTTAGGGTAAATGAAACGGGAAAACCTGTACAGATTCTGTAAACATGGAACCAAGAGAGCTAAGGATGTTATGAGCTGTGTCTCCTTTATTTCTGAGTCAGGCCACACTAAATTCCACATTCTGAAAGTGTGCATACCACATACAATATAAAGTATTTGAGGTTGCTTACAGTCTTGAATCCCTGCCTGTTTTTGTTTGTTTAATACTCCAAATTATATCTCCATCACAGAACCCTCCTTCCACCCTTTCCGGTTCCACCCTCCCACCCTCTCCTCTCTCTCCCACCCATCCCACTCCTCTAATGTGGAGTGTACCTATATATCAGCCCCTCTCAGTTCAATAGTCATATGAGGGCTAACAGCTTCTTCTTGCACTGGGGGCTTACATGGTAGCACCCTTAGGGCAAATTGTCCCATTAATAGGTAACAAAGTCTATATTCCTCATCCTTTTGATGTGTTGGTTGTAGGATAGTTATCTTGTACTATATGACTAAAATCCATTTATAAGTAAGTAGATGCCATGTGAATCTTTCTGAGTCTGGGTTAGCTCACTCAGGATGAGCTTTTCTAGTTCCATCCATTTGGAAATGACAGCAAATGCTGGCAAGGCTGTGGAGAATGGAGAACAGCCCTCCATTGCTGGTGGGAGTGCAAACTTGTACAATCACTGTGGAAATCAGTCTGGAGATCTCTTAGAAAACTTAGAATAGCCCTACCTCAAGACCCAGCCATACCACTTCTGGGTATCTACCTGAACAATTCCTCACCAAACCACAAGGACCTTATCTATGTTCATAGAAGCCTTATTTGTAATAGCTAAAAACTGGAAACAATCCAGATGTCCCTCAACCAACGAATGGATAAAAAAAAAAAAAAAAACAAAAACAAAAACCATGGCACATTTACACAATGGAATACTACTCAGCTGTTAGAAACAAGGAAACCCTGCCTACCTTTTAACTCTCATGGTCAGACACTTAATTCCTCATGACTGGACCATAGATGCCAGTCATTACTGAAAACTACTCATTACTTCCTAGGTGTCTATCAAGACTGGATATCTTTAAAGATTATTAATTCCCACCTTGAGGTTTCAAGAATAGTTCGGGATTTTAGCAGATTAGCATTTCATCTGTGCTTTGTTCCACTGAATAAGTATTTCAGAAGCATCTACTATGTACCAGGTACTGTACTAAGTGATGCGAACTTAAGAATAGGTGAAAAGAAATCCCGCACATTTTTTGTAAGTTTCCCACTCCAAAACAGAGGGATAAATGCAGATATTCAGTTTCTCTTCTTTACCAGCATTTCCATAGTTATAAAGTTCCCCATTGTATATGACTATGAAGACATGTTCCTGGAACAAATTAGAATGTTGTCATTGTGTCTGAATTTCTCTAACTTGCTTTCCATATCTTTCATTTGGACTACTTTTCCTGTTATTTTACTACTAGGTATACTTCTTGCTTTTGTTTTATCTACTGAAGAAATAATTAAATCATAAAAGCATCATTGTGCTACCACCAGACACAGTGTGCTTCCAGTGTTTCTGGGTTTTACAGAATTGTCTTTCTTCCTTTCTTTCAGGACTCATTCTGAAGCTCTCTGCTATAATTAATACATAAACAGGGGTTTGGTTGACTGAATGAGGTTCTTGCATAAATGCGTGTGAATTATAAAAATTAAAATGAAAAAAAATATCTCTAACTGACCCTATTAAATCCCACTCCTGGAATTTCTACACTTTTCAACATCAAATAAAAACTATGCATCTTATGACTACCAGTGAGGAATCATCTAAAATAAAAAGGACACAGAAATGTTCTCAGAATTATATTGATAAATGACAAGTAGGGATTCGGGAAGCATGCCAGCCAGAGATGAAACACCAGAAAGTTCACTTGCTCCTTTTACATGACCTGGCAACAAACGAAAGGCAGATGAGGAGAACTTCATCTCGTAGGGATAACAGGGTGCCGCCATTGGGACAGTACTGCCCCCATTGTTGCATGTGGACTGTGGGACTCTTGATCTTCCAAACTCTGGAGTTTTCATATATAATATTGAGGAAGGAGTGGTGTGTGTGTGTGTGTGTGTGTGTGTGTGTGTGTGTGCGTGTGTGTGTGTGTGTGTGTGTGCGTGTGTGTGTGTGTGTGTGTGTGTGTGCGTGTGTGTGTGTGTGTGTGTGTGTGCGTGTGTGTATTTTAACTATGATATTCTCAGCAATGCGTTGACTGGAAGTGATGGACAGAAGTAAGCTTCATTATAAATACTCATTTACCCAAAGGACTGTTGTTACTGGTCATTCTTTTTTCTCTTCCTTTTTTCCTGCGAAAGAATTATTAAAATATTATTCTGGCATCTGAATATTTAAAGTTGTCTTTTTAACACTCTGCTCCTGGGAGCCTTAAAATGTAGCAAATATGACTGTTCCCCTCTGAGCCCATGAAATATAAGGTAGCTTTAGGGCAGTGGTTGAGGATTCTCCAGTCTTGACACACCCTTTTCAACTTGAGGGGCCCTGTCTGACATCACTGTTGTCTAAAATTTAGAGTGTAGTATCAAAGAGGTTTTCTTTGGGAGATGGGGATGAATTTTGCAGCCCTTTAAGTATATAAACCAGTGGCTGAACAAACAGAAAGCTGTGGTATAGTCACATGGTTTTTATCTATTTCTGTTTGAGAAGCCTATTGGATTTCAATGATGTATGGCTCTGGATACAAAATTTGTTTGTCTTTTTGTTTGTTTGTTTGTTTGTTTGTTCTTTATTTATACAAATTAGTGTCATGAAGATTACTTCTTCGGTAGGTCAGGGCACTAAGTGATACTGCAGAATAAGCATTAAGGAAATCCAAAGCTACTTGTCAAAACAGCTTAACATTGTCCCATAATTTTTTTCATGAAGGTCCCGTGAAGCTGAATGCCAATGTCAAATGCTTGTTTCCTCACACTGGAAGTCAAAACCACACTGAAGGAAAACATATAACAATTTTGACAGAAAGTTGAAATATAGAGTGTTTATGTAAGATAAATATGTGCTCAAATCCAAAGACAGCTTGAAATGCAACAAGACTAAGAGACCGCACTATTAATCATTTGAATTCTATTTTAATTTATTGTTTTAATTGATAAGATGACATGTATGAATCTTGTATGATCAAATTCTTTGACACACACACACACACACATATATATATATATATATATATATATATATATATATATATATATATAATGTACTCCAGAGGAAGTAAATCCAATTAACTCAGATATCAGCTCCCATAGCTTTAGTTCTTTAGGTCTTTGAAAAGAACATATCCTCTCCTTTCTTTGCATTTTCTAAGAATATGGTGTATTATTAACTACTGTCACCATATTGCACATTATCTGAGTTCTCTCCTGTGTTTTCATATCATCCTGGTGCCCACTGTGAGCCACTGCTATGGGAAAATTTAGATGTGTAATTCACATTAACAACGCGACAGGAACAGCAACTGTGTTACTAATTTCCCACATTGTATGGTGTCTTCTGCTCACACTACATTGAACACATTCCCTTGTGAGTCTGACAGGAAGTAAACATCTCACCACTCCTTTGAAAAGCAGAATCCAAAGAGTCCAGCAATTGTTCCAGAACAGAAACAGAAAATTGTACCAGAAACAGAGTCTAGCCTTCGATGGTATGTTCGCCTTCGATGGTATGTGTGCTTTCTATGGTATATGCGCTTTCTATGGTATATGCGCTTTCGATGGTATATGCGCTTTCTATGGTATGTGCGCTTTCGATGGTATGTGCGCTTTCTA
>CAJQZJ010031998.1:9976447-10004641 GCA_907164525.1 Lophiomys imhausi | reverse complement strand
GTGCGCTTTCTATGGTATGTGCGCTTTCTATGGTATGTGCGCTTTCTGGGCTGGAGTCATTATCTCTTTGTACACATGGGATACTAAGGGTGACATCTAATTAGCATTCTGAAACTGATGAACTCTCAATATGGCCAGCACAAAGCAGAGAAATACATCTTGATGCAGTCTATTAGGTCAATTATTTAATGAATTAAAATACTTGAGGAAAAAAATCAGCCTGGCCTTTTCTCCAATCTGTTCTTTTTGGCAAATGACTGAGATTGCAGAGCAAATTCTAAGAGAGTGGAGGCAACACTGCATTAAAAGCTCCGTAATCAAAACAGAGAGCATAAAAACACTTGAACGTTGGCTAATGGACAGTTTATCATCTAAACAGATGCATTCATTAAGAGAAAAATTACCTTCAAATATCAGTAAAATAAATTGGGTCTGTTCTGAGTTCTTATTTCTGCAGCAAGAGTGTTGAGAACTACAGAAACAAGAATATAAAAGATGTTCCTATGAGGAGGCAGGGCAGTTTGGGCATTTAAGTTTATTGGGCGAGGCTGTTTGAACTGCTTGAAGATGGTAAATCAAGCAAATATGGAACCTTCCAGCTGATAATGTCTTTCTGGGCCAATTACTTCTCTTCTATATTTCAAATGCAGAGACTGTTTTGTTACATTGTGGCTATTGCTATTACTAATGCTACGGATAGTGATAATAAGAAATCATTTCTGCTTTGCCTGAGCAGTGTGCATGCAGTCCGATCACTCACCGCTGTATCCCCTCTGTGGCAGGGAGCCATACCTCTCCAGAGTAGAACTGGGAGACTGGCCTCCTGCGCTGTGAGTTCACATTGAGAAGGCAAAGGGAACTGCTCAGTGCACATGGTGGCCCGGGATGAGAACTCTCCCATTTTGCCTCATCATTCTGAAATTAACACCGAGAAGTAGGGCTCTGGGTGCCCCAAGGCTGCAATCCAACCACTAAATGCAATAAAGAACTTTCATAAATAAACAGGCTAAGCAGTAGCTCACTGCGCCATGGCCCTCAGGCACGTGGAAAGCTCTTCTTTGGCCTATGAGATTACAGATTTTCTGGACTTCCTGGTGCTGTGGCAGTCACAGTCGATCAAAATGGATATGATAATTCCTTTGCAAAGCACCTACTGTGTGATGAGCATTTGTAACTGCTCATGCATCTCAGGCACCCACAGCAATCCTGTCTATAGATATCATTGCCACTGAGAGGGTAAGGAAACTGAAGTGCAATGTCAGCTAGCAAAGTCTTTGATGTGCAGATATTGCCTTCAGGTCCTGAATCCTGAACATCGTAAACCTCTTCTAAATGCTGATGACAGGATAAAAGGTAGTTGGGTCCTTTTATTTTGCATAGGATGAAGTGAAGGCAACAATAGCTAAAGTGAGCACGGCAGGTTAGCAATGATCAAGGAAGTTACTATTTGGACAACTCACCCATGTTAGGAGTCAATGTTTGGAGTCAAGCCACCTCTGTGCAAATCTGACCTCAGGATGTGGCTGGTTGTATCATCTTTGGGAAGCTAGTTAATACATCTTTTTATTTTTTATTTGTGAAATACTAACAATAATAACAACTTGGACAGTATTCAAACTTTATTAAGCACTTACTATGTATGAAGCATTAAGTCTTCACCATTACCTCACCTTACTTAATCCTCAGAGAAACTATATTCATAATCTGTAATGGTAAAACTGGGTTATATAGAGGCTGAATAATTTGCCTAGGGAGAAATAACAGGAGGTGTTATAACAGATGCGGCAACACATGTATTCAGACCCCAGATTCTATAATTGTACGGTTTCATTCTTCCCTGCCTCGCTTGGGTGATTTCAGCATCAGAAAGTACATATGTTGTGATACACACACACAAACACTAATATATATATATATATATATATATATTAGTGTGTGTGTATATAAAGTATAATATATGACACTATATAAAATATATTGTAGACCACCTGATTTGTGGAAGCCACATATTACGTGGTTTTAAATGTTAGTAAATCACACATAATGATAACAACATTGTTCAGTAAAGACTGACTTTAAGACATTAAGTATATGCCACAACCATAGCAAACTATTAAAGATAGGGCAAGCTGCCTAGAAGAAATCCTCAATCACAATGTATATGTAAATGAGATAGAATGGTGTGGTCTTAGAGGAGGAGGTAAAACTTAACCATCTTGTTAGTCTAGAAAATAGTACTTTGCATGTAGAAAATACTCCTTTAAGTTGACTCAAATTGTTACTGTAAACGGGAAATGTAAGCTTAATCATTGTGTTTCTGATGAAGTCATCTCTTCATTTAATTAGAGACAAAACCCTAACCAGGACATTGAGGATGCTGAGATATGGTTCTGCAGATTCCTGGATCCGAAGAATCAGTTATCTATTGATCATAGAGAAGTAGATAATATAGAAATCACACTCTTAATTGATAGCTCTGTAGCAAACCCTACAGTGTAGGAAAGGTATATAGGAATGGGTGGCATTCTCCATCTACAGATGTTGAAGAACAGCTCTTCAAGAAGGAAAATTTTAGGAATTATAAAAAAGGATGATTAAGAACTTAGACAAGAGGACTCTCTGTGTAACAACCACATAGAATCAGAGAAGTTCAAAATGTCAAAAAATTTTAGACAATAAGAGGCTGCATTTAGGGCATTTTGAACCCAATCTATATGCATTACTAGAATAGATGTATACTGATTGTGGAAGCCACTATGAAATTCAGGAATGGAGGCTAGAAAAGTAAACCATGTTTAGGTTTAGGAAAACTTATTGTTGCATTTATATTTAAACTCTACGCATTAGGAAAACACTGACTATTCTACTTAGGAGATTGATATGGTAAGATGATGTTTTGTTTTGAAATTTATTCTGTGTGTGTGTGTGTGTGTGTGTGTGTGTGTGTGTGTGTGTGTGTAGAGAGAGAGACTGTGGAGGAAGACATCATCTTTCTAGACTGAAAACTCTTGTTGGTGTCAAACCCTCCCTTTATGTAGAGGTCAGAGGACAACATGTGGGAGTCTACTCTCTTCTTCCAACAGGCTTGGTGCCAAGCGCCTGTACCACAAAGCTCCTGCAGAACAAAAATTCATATTTTATCAAAATAATTGGCAAAAGAATCAGCTAAAGAAGCTATGAAGAAAAATAAAATAGAGATCTGCACCCAAGACAGAGCATGGTATCAGAGCATTGTTAGATATAGGAACAGGAGAAGTCGAGCTTCTCAGGTGGAGACTTGGAAGAAACTACCCAGCTCAAGACCTCATGAAGATGCAGAAAGTAAAGCCCACAGCAACTAGTGCCTAGACCTGTGATTACACAGCATGTATCTGTATAAACCAGAAGCTGTACTTCTGCTGTGTGAGAAAAATTAGTCTTTTAAATTTTTATTTATTTATCTATATGTGCTGGTGTTTTAACTGCATGTATGTCTATGTAAGGGTGTCAGATCTCCTGAGTCTGGAGTTACAGATGGCTGTGAGATTCCATGTGGGTGCTGGGAATTGAATCTAGGTCTTCTGGAAGATCAGCCTGTACTCTTAACTGCCGAACCGTCTCTCCAGCCCTAACAAGACCAGTCTTAATGTTTTCAGCATGGAAGCATAATGGCCCATGAACACATGCATCACCCTTACCTAGTCATCTTGTCTTCATAGCAAAGATCACCTCATATCTTCTGGCTTCTCCTGATCCTCAGGATGTCTAGGCTGGAGAGCCCGGATAACAAGGCTGATAAAAGATGTGTGCTGAATGTGGCTGGTATATCTATATTTTTACTATTTTGTGAATTTTTCTTACTGCTGAAATTTAAAATAGAAATACAAACAAACAGGTACACGATTTAGGAATACTGAAAAAGAACCAAAAAGAACTCGTTCACTTGTGGAGAACATAGAAGAGCTCTGTGTTGGCAGGACCTTGGCCAGACTTCCTGGGTTTCTAGCTTCATGCCACCACCATTGCTGCTGAATTTCACAGCTCTACCACTCAACGACCATCTACATGCACACTGTTGGTGAGCAACTTTTTATCAGCGGGTCTTCATTTTCATGAGCTGAGGTACTCATTTTGTAGCTGAATTTTCCAGCACTGTGTTGGTAGCCAAACCCTTTATCTGCTCTCTAGCAGCTCTACATCCTCCACTGTCCCTTGCTCTCGTTCACAGTACACCATTAACACAGAATGCCATTATGTGGACTTCAAGCCCTCTTTTCAGGGGAATCACTTAAACCACAGCCCACAAGAGTCAAACTTTCCAAGTAAGTCTGCAAATTCAGAACATTAGTGCCTTCACAAACACCAAAGAAACTCTATCCTTCACTCCGCTGCATGTGTCCTCATGGATTGGCTTTAAAGATCCTGCTACTCTGGTCACTGTCACCAAAACTAGTGTCATCTTCACACTTTCTAACTGTTCTCACTCTGGAACACATGGCCAAAACTTTCCAAAAAGGGGTGTGGGGAAGAGGTTTTGAAAAGTGTGGAGCTCAATGCTCAGGTGTTACAGTGGCTTCTGCACTTTCCACTTACAACCCACTTCCCTAAAGTCTTGCTCCTGATTGTCCTGCTATAACACCAGGGAGGAACTGATTTCCTTCTGGGCCCAGAAATAAATGGACCCTTGAATCCCTCAGTATCTGAGACAAACAAACAAACAAAATAAATAAATCAGAGTATTTAGAATAGTTTGTGTTCCTAGCCCTTGGTGGAAAGTCTGTATAGGTGAACAACATAAATTGAATCTGTTTATTTCCTATTTCTCCACAGTCCTCTTGAGGAGAAAAAAATCTGAACCTTTTGGAATAATGATAGCCCAAGCCCTTGGTTTGAAGAGCACACTGCCAGCCTATATTTGTTTTGTTTTAGGGAGGTTCATTCTTTAAAACAAGCAAGCAATTTCCACTGAGCAAGGTTTTTTGTTTCGGTTCCTTCTTACTAAAGTCCATTTGTAAACTTGAAGGTTTTCTGCAGTGGGTGAGTGAACTCACACTTTAGCAATAGCTACATTGCATAACATGGAGTGCTTTGATTTTTCCCATCTAAGTTGAAAAAGTTGTCACAAAACACCAGCAGATTCAAAACAGCTCTCGAAATGACTTTTGTTAAAGGCAGATTCCTGAACTATTCATCTGTGTTAAAATGCATTTTGCCTTGAATCATATGTCATGTTCCCAGCAAAGACTTGTTTCCATGCCAACTCGTTTGCAACACAAGGCTAAAAAAATCAAAGCTACTAACATCTGGAAGATGTCAGTACTGATATCAGCCACTTACAATGAAAAACACGGGACCACGAGTGTCTACCAAAGACACACTATATACGGGGGTAAATTTTTACAATATAATTGCCTAACAATTCATGACACTTCATTTGAGGGGAGGGATTGTTTTCTTGATCCAAACCCTCTTCCAGAAAAGGCTTTCAGAAAGGAAAAATTAATATGCTTTTTACACAGTGATGTTCCTAGAGAAACTAGCACATTTTTCTGACATGAGCCTTTTAACAAGACATTTAGTTTCCTGCCCAGACATCAAAGACAGGAGCCCATCCCTTCACTCTCTACACCTTCCCTTTCACCTGTCATTCTGCAAAACTCCACTTTAAATGGAGGTTCTATAGCTGAGATCAGTGAGACCCAGAATCTCAAACAATAGATGCCATGACCAGCAATTGCAAAATGCTCCTCTTGCCATGTGTTTCTGGCTTTTTTCTTTCTTTTTTTTAATCTTTCTTTTTGTATGTGTATATGTGGGAAAATGTATGTGTGCCCATATATATTTACAGATCTTTAAATACAATTAATTCGTTTCTATCTCAAGTCATAAAGAATGACAAAGGCCAGGTGGCTTCTTAGAAATAGCATCCTAAGGACAAAGAGCCTAAAGATACTAACTTTCGAGGTGCTGTGAGTGCTGTCAGAACAGCTTGGGTCTAGTGCAGGAACAAGGACCCACTGAGTACTCTTGACTCATAGCAAAAGAGCATGATTATTTCACATCTCAACAGAACATAAGTGTTTACTAAGCCTTAACAACTTGGAAGCATTCAGAAGGGTATGGTGCCAGTAATCATCTGTGGTCCTTACTCCACCCACTCAAGCAGGAGTTCTGTCTCTGCTTGGGGTCCTGACACATCCTACTATTCCTGTGTGTAGAACATGCCTCATGTATACACACATGAGAACCCTGCTTAGAGGTACGATAAACGCCTTCTTTTGCCGCAGCCTAACTGTTATAGCTCTGCTCACCTTCAACCAAAGTAGGGACACTCTCCTGCAAGACACCAGACCACCACCAAGTCAAGTCAAAGTTCCAATATGCCATAAGTGTACTGGCATCACCCAGAAGGTAGGAAGGCCCTTGCTAATGTCTACTAGCACACTCAGAATATTTGATGGAACGATTTAAGGATTTTAATTTCAAAATTGCTTTCAGTAGGACTTACCCATGATCCTTTTGGGACTTGAGCCAGTGCCAATCAAGATAAATCCCCAGGGACAATCACTAGACAATCTTTTCATGCTGTTCCTGATGCTCTGGCATATTTTGAAAGGCCTTGCTGAGTCAACCCAACTATTGCAAGTATATTTGTTTTCCAAGAAGTTCATTGATCTTTCTTGCAAACAGATCATCTGACAGGCCTCCTCAGTCTATTGAGCAAGGTCTAAAGGACAGTTGAAATGTTAAGCAGGAATCACATACAGTCATTAGGTCTCTTACTTTTCAGAAGAACCTTGTCTTTGGGAACATTTTATTTTCTTTTTTTGATTGATTAATTTATTTATTCAAGATATATCCCAATTATAGGCCACACAGTCCCACACTCCCACCCTCTTCCCTCTCTCCCACCTCTCTTTCTTCTCAGATGAGGGAAGCACACTCACCCCATATCAACCCACCTCAGTTTATCAAGTCACATGAGGGCTAAGAACTTCCTTGTCTCTCTGGGGCCCGACAAGGCAGCCAAGCTAGGGTAAGGTGTTCAACTAACAGGAAACAGAGTCCTTATCCAAGACCACCCCCACACACTCTACTTGCTAAGGGATCTGAATGAAGACCAAGCTGCCTATCAGCTATTTATGTGTAGGGGGCCTAGGTCCATTTCTTGTTTTTTGGGTTTTTTCTTTTGTTTTTGTTTGTTTGTTTTGTTTGATTGGTGTTTCAGTCTCTGTAAGCCTCTAGGGACATAGGTTGGTTCTGTTGGTCTTCATGTGGAATTCTTGTCCCCTCCAGATCCCTCTATTCCTCCTTCTCTTATACAAGACTCCCAGAGCTACACTAGTGTTTGGCTGTATGTCTCATCATCTGCTTCGTCCACTGTTGGGTGGGGTCTCTCATGGGATAGTTATGATACATTCTTGTCTCTTTGGGTCTGTGGGTTGAAGGATGTTTATCCTGTACTATTTGGTTAATATCTACTTATAAGTGAGTATATATCATGTTTATCTTTCTGGGTCTGGGTTAGCTCACTGAAGATGAGCTTTTATAGTTCCATCTATGTGGTGGCAAATTGCATGATTTCCTTGTTTCTGATAACTGAAGTAGTATTCTATTGTGTAAATATACCACAGGTTTTAATCCATTCTTCAGTTAAAGGATATCTGGGTTGTTTTCAGTTTCTGGCTATTATGAATAAAGCTGTTATGAATATAGTTGAAATGATGTCCTTGTGGTTTGGTGGAGAATCTTTTGGATATATACCTAGGAGTGATGTGACTGGGTCTTGAGGAATAACTATTCATAATTTTCTGAGATATCTCCAAATTGATTTCCAAAGTGGTTGTACAAGTTTACACTCCCACCATCAATGGAGGAGTGCTCCCATTTCTCCACATCCTTGTGAGTATGTGCTGTCACCTGAGCTTTTTATCTTAGCCATTCTGACAGGTGTAAGATGGAATCACAGAGTCATTTTGGTTTGCATTTCCCTGATGACTAAGGGAAATGTTAATCATTTCTTCAGGTGACTCTCAGTCCTCAGTCATTAGAGATTCCTTTGTTGTGAATTCTCTAGTTAGCTCTGTACACCATTTTTTGATTGGATTATTTGGTTTGTTGGGGTTTAATTTCTTGAATTCTTTATGTATTTTTGATATTAGGCCTCAGTCAAATGTGGGTGAAGATCTTTTCTCAATCTATAGTCTACCATTTCTAATGGCAGTGTCCTTTGCCTTACAGAAGCTCTTCGGTTTAATAAGGCCCCACTTAATGATTATAAGTCATAGAGCCTGAGTTATCGGTGTTATGTTCAGGACATTGTCTCCTGTGTCAATGAGTTCAAGGCTGTTCCCCACTTTCTCTTCTATTAGATTTAGTGTATCTAGATTTATATTGAGGTCTTTGTTCCACTTGGACTTAAGTTTTGTACAGCATGATAGAAATGGATCTATTTACATTCTTTTACATGTAGACATCCAGTTAGACCAGCACCATTTGTTGAAGATGCTTTCCTTTTTCTATTGTATAGTTTTGGATACTATGTCAAAAATCAAATGTCTGTAGATGTGTGGGTTTATTTCTGTGTCTTCAATTTGATTGTATTGATAAGTCTGACTGTTTCTATGTAACTACCATGCAGTTTTTATTACTATTGCTCTGTAGTAGAGTTTGAAATCAGGGATGGTAGTGCTTCCAGAAGTTTATTGTATAGGATTGTTTTAGCTATTCTGGATTTATTGTTTTTCCATATGAAGTTGAGAATTGTTCTTTCAAGGTCTGTAAATAACTGTGTTTGTATTTTGATAGAAATTACATTGAATCTATATATTGATTTTGATAAGATGACCATTTTTATTATGTTGATCCTACCTATCCATGAGCATGGGAGATCTTTCCATCTTCTGATATCTTCTTCGATTTCTTTCTTCAAGGACTTGAAGTGTTTGTCAAATAGGTCTTTCACATGCTTGGTTAGAGTAACCCCCAGGTATTTTATGTTATATGAGGGTAGAGTGAAGGATATTGTTTTCCTACTTTCTTTTTTCACCCCATATATTTATATTTTTTTGTATAAAGAAGGTGTACTGATTTTTTTTTGCATCCAGCCACATGGCTGAGGTGTTTATCCGCTGTAGTAGTTCTCTAGTAGAGCTTTGGCAGGGGATCACTTATATATGCTATCATATCATCTGCAAACAGTGATACTTTGACTTCTTCCTTTCTAATTTGTATCATCTTTATCTCCTTTCATTGTCTTATTGCTCTGGCTAGAACTTCAAGTCCTATATTGAAGAGATATGGACAGAGTGGACAACCTTGTCTTGTCCCTGATTTGACTGGAATTGCTTTAATTTGATATTGGCTATAGGCTTACTGTATATTGTCTTTATTATGTTTTGGTAAGGGCCTTATATCCCTGATCTCTCCAAGATTTTTATCATGAAGGGGTGTAGGATTTTGTCAAATTCTTTTTCATCATCTAGTCAGATGATCAAGTAATTTTTTTCTTTCAATTTGCTCATATAGTGGTTTATATTGATGGATGTTCATATGTTGAACCATCCTTGCATTCTTGAGATGAAACCTACTTGATCATGGTGGGTGATGTTTTTGATATGTTCTTACCTTCAGTTTGCAAGTATTTTATTAAGTATTTTTGCATCAACGTTCATAAGTGAAATTGGTCTGAAATTCTCTTTTTTGTTGGGTCTTTGTGTTGTTTAGGGACCAGGGTAACTGTAATCTCATAGAATGAGATTGACAATGTTCCCTCTGTTTCTATTTTGTGGAATAGTTTGAGAAATATGGGTATTAATTGTTCTTTGAATATCTGGTAGATTTCTGCTCTGAAACCATCTGGCCCTAGGATTTTTCTGGGTGAGAAACTTTTAATGGCTACTTCTCTTTTCTTAGGGGTTATGGTATTATTTAGATTATTTACATGATCTTGATTTAACTTTAGTAAGTGGAATCTATCAAAAAACTCATCCATTTCATTTAGATTTTCCAATTTTGTGGAGTACATTCTTTTGAAGTAAGACCTAATGATTCTTTGAATTTCCTTAGTGTTTATTGTAATGACACACTTTTCTTTTTTTATTTTGCTATTTGCATATTGTCTCTCTGCATTTTAGTTAGTTTGGCTAAGAGTTTGTCTATCTTGTTGATTTTTCAAAGAATCAATTTTGGTTTCGCTGATTCTTTGTTTCTAATTTATTAATTTCAGCCCTAAGTTTTATTATTTCCTGTCATCTATTCCTCTTAGGTGTTTTGCTTCTTTTTGTTCTAGAGCTTTCAGGTGTGTTGTTAAGTTGTTAATTTAGATCTCTCCAATTTCTTTAGGAAGGTACTTAGTGCTATGAACTTTCCTCTAAGTACTGCTTTCATTGTGCCCCATAAATTTGGATATGCTGTGCCTTCATTTTCATTGAATCTTGGGATGTATTTGTTTCTTTTTATTTCTTCCCTGATCCATTGATCATGGAGTAGTGAGTTGTTCAATTTTCATGAGTGTGTAGGCTTTCTACTGTTTCTGTTGTTGTTGAAATCAGTTTTAATTCATTCTGGTCTGATGAAATACAAGGGTTTATTTCAATTTTCTTGTATTGTTTGAGACTTACTTTGTGACTGACTATATAGTTAATTTTGGAGAAGATTCTGTGAAGTGCTGAGAAGAAGATATATTCTTTTGTGTTTGGGTGAAAAGTTCTGTAGATATCAATTAGATCCATTTGGTCCATGACATCTGTTAGTTTCATTATTTCTCTGATTAGTTTCTGTCTTGAGGACTTGTCCATAGGTGACAGTGGGGTATTGAATTCTCCCACTACTAATATGTGGGGATTGATGTGTGATTTAAGCCTTAGTAACGTGTCTTTTACAAATGTGGGCGCTCTGGTATTTGAGTCATAAATGTTCATTATTGAGATGTCCTCTTGGTGTATTTTTCATTTGATGAGTAGGAAGTCTCCTTCTCCATCTCTCTTGATTAATTCAGCTTAAAAGTCTATTTTATTATATATTAGGATGGCTACTCCAGCTTGCTTCTTGCATTTGTTTGCTTGGAAAACCTTTTTCCAGTCCTTTACTCTGAGGTAATGTCTTTCTTTGTTGTAAAGGTATGTTTCTTGTATGCAGCAGAATGATAGATCCTGCGTTGCATCCATTCTGTTATTCTATGCCTTTTTATTGGGGATTTGAGTCCATTGATGTTGAGATGTTAGTGACCAATAATTGTTAGTTCCTATTATTTTGATGTTGTTGGTGTGTGTGTGTGGGGGGGGGGTGTTTAGCTTCTTTTGGTTTTGCAGAGGATTTACTTGTTACCTATGTTTTCTTGGGCAAGGTTAACCTCTTTTGGATGGATATTTCCTTCTAGTATCTTCTGTAGGACTCGATTTGTGGATATGAATTGTTTAAATTTGGTTTAATTGTGGAATATTTTGCTTTCTCCATCTATGGCAACTGAGAGTTTTGCTGGGAATAGCACTCTGGACTGATACCTGTGGTCTCTTAGGATCTGCAAGACATGTGACCAGGCCCTCTGGCTTTTAGAGTTTCTGATGAGAAGTCAGGTGTGATTCTGATGGGTTTTCCTTTATATGTTACTTGACCTTTATCCTTTGCAGCTTCTAATATTCTTTCTTTGGTTTGTACATTTAGTACTTTGATTGTTTTGTGGTGGGAGGAGTTTGTTTTCTGGTCTAATCTATTTGATGTTCTGTAAGCCTCTTGTACATGTATTTATAAGCATCTCTTTCTTTGGGTTGGGGAAATTTTCTTATATGATTTTGTTGAAGATGTTTTCTGGTCCTTGGAGTTGGGAGTCTTCTCTTTTTTTCTATTCTTAGGCTTCATCCTTTCATGGTGTCCTTGCTTTCTTGGATATTTTGAGTCAGGACTTTTTTTATATTTCACATTTTCTGGGACACATTTATCAATTTCTTCAATTGACTCTTCTACACCTGAGATTCTCTCTACCACCTCTTGTATCCTGTTGGTGATGATTGTGTCTGAGCTTCTGTTCTCTTTCCTAGGTGTTCCATCTCTAGGATTGTCTCCACTTGGGTTTTCTTTATTGCCTCCATTTCCATTTTCAGGTCTTGAACCATTTTATGCTTTTCCGTTCCCCATTTTATTATTTTTTCCTGTATTTCTTTAAGAGATTTATCTCTTTCCTTCTCATGTTTGATTGTCTTTTCCTGTATTGATTTAAGAGTTTTATCCATCCATATACTTAATCTGCTTGATCATATTTTCCTAAAATTCTTTAAGGGATTTATTTTCCTCTTTTAAGACCTCTATCATTTTCATAAGTATAGGTTTGTCATCATTATCTTGTGTTTCAGCTGTGTTAAGATAGTCAGGGCTCACTGTATTAGTATAGCTGGGTTCTGGTGGTGCCATATTGCACTGGTTTTTATTGATTGTGTTCTTATTTTTACCTTTAGCCATGTAGTTGTTCCTGTTGTTAGATGGTTGTTCCTGGCGCCCACAGGATTTTGTACCCAGGAAAGAGTCCTGGTCTGAAGGCTGGATGTTCCTGTATGATCCTGAGATCCAGAGGGTCACTGAAGGAATATTGGTAGGTCTGCAGACTGATTTGGAGCCAGGATGACATCCTCTTGGAGAAGTGGGAAGCACTTGACGGCCAAATGTGGGACACTACTTCTCTGGGAGTCCAGTGTATGACCTCTTGGAGAAGCTCTGTCAGAAATACAGGAAGCATCTAGAGGCTGGTGCGAGCAACCCTGGGATTTGGAGGAAGATCTCTCTAAGAAGCTCTTCCAGGAGCACAGGAAGCACCTGGAGGCCAGAGTGTCTTTGAGGCTAGACAGATGACCTCTCAGAAAAACTCTTTCAGGGTCTTTGGAAGTACCAGGTGTTAGAGGCTGGTGCAAGTGTCCCTGGGACTTGAAGGAAAACCTCTTGGGGAAACTCAGGGTCACTGGTAGGGCGTGGAGATCTGAGACCAGGGAGAGCAACCCAGGGGCTTGTAAGAAGACCCCTCAGGGAACTCTCTTGAGGGATCACAGGAAGCATCTGGCTGCCAGAAACTGGAGCCCTGCATCACTGGGAGCTGGGATGTGACCTTGGTAAGGCAGGCAGGGGTGAGGGGCACTAGTGGCTGGAATCTGTGCATCGCTGTAATCCAGGGGGGCCTCTGGGGAAACACACATGTGGGTGTTTCGGGGTCAATGATGTGTCTTGCTCTTCCTGCAGTTACTGAGCTCCTGTTACTTGTACACTGTGTGGATTATGTGCCACCATCTTGAAATCCCCTTGGAGCATTTTCAGAAAAGGCTTTTCCTTAAGAAGAGTCAAGTTTGTTCCTCCAAGACCTCATCCCTATAACTTCACTTTCAGTGTAAATGACTATATTCATGATTCTCTCTACACGTTATCAACATGAATGTGTTCTCTTGCTGTAAAGCTAAATGAGCAACTCTGAACATATTGTCTTTCCTGATCTCTGCTTGACAGTTGAAGTCTTAACCAGGCCTCTTGTTTGTTCTAGTTCCTTCTCTGTCTTAGATGTTCATCCCTACCTTGGGCTTTGGAGCTGAGACTGTTCTTATTGCTGAATGAGAGACTTGTTTCACTAACCCAAGAGACTCTACAACATGCTGTTGATTCTTTTATAATTATTGTGTGTCTTGCATATGTGTGTACATGTATGTGTGCATGTGTCTGTGCATACGTGTTGTCCTGCAAACAGGCCTGTTTCTACAGATAGGCTTTACAGGTAGATATCTGCTCTGTGAATGCTGACTTTTTCTTTCTAACCTGCTCCCGCACTCAGACCTCTTCCTCCAAGGACTCTCTGACACACCTGCAAGCTCTCTTAGGCGACTTTAGCTAGCTGCTGCTAAGATTGCTTTATGTAAGGGCTGGGCCTTCATTTTACTTCTAGCCTCCTACCTCATCCCCCTACCTCACTGAGCTCAGATTGCAAGTTCAGAAACTAAGTAGCTCTCTTATCAACCTTAGTATTATCTCAGTCAGTGAAAAGATGACAAATATTTCAGAGAAGCCAGACTTCTTTCACAAAAATCACTGGACCATATTCAACTGGAAAATAGCCTTTATCTATCCACATAAGGTTTCAAAAGTATTTGTGCCAACCTTGGAATTCAGTAAACTTCATATGAGACTGCTAATTTCATTTTCTCTTAAGAAATTAAAAGCACTTATAATTTGCTCAACTTCCTTCATGCTTTTAAAAAACACAGCTAGATTTGACAGTGTTCACTAAAAGGGCACATATGCCTTGGTGCCAACAGCCCTTTATGCTCCGTCTCTCTGACACAGAGGTTATTTACCATCCTTTATGCTTTCTCTGACACAGAGGTTATTTACCACCCATCACTCTGACACTGATGTTTTTCTCATAGTTCTAATGCATTTCTCTGCATCCCTGTAAAAGTTCAAAAATTGGAAGAGAAAGAGAAGTCAATCTATTTGAAAAACACACAACAGAGACTATTAGGCTTGTATGTAGAGAAATAGGTGTATCATCAGAATAGTCTTACATGCTTAATAAGTAGAGTGTATAAACTTTGATATTTTTAATACAATGCCCATATTATCAATTTATAATCATTTGATTGTACTCCTGTCCTAATTTACTTTTCTGTTGTTGTGAGAAAACACTTATCAAAAGCAACTTGAGGGATGAGAGTTTATTTCAACTTACAGATAATAGTCCATTATAGAGGGAATCCAGGGAAGCGCAACACATGACCCTAGAAGCAAGTGCCCTAGAACAGAGGTTCTTAACCTGTGAGTCATTGCCCTGTTGGTAAATCTCTATCTCCAAAAATATTTGCATTATTATTTATAACAGTAACAAAATTATAGTTATGAAGTAGCAACAAAAATAATTTTGTGGTTTGGGGTCACCACATGAGGAACTGTATTAAAGGGTCACAGCATTAGGAAGGTTGAGAACCACTGCCCTAGAGAAATACTGCTTACTGGCTTCCTTCTTAGCTCAAATCTTATAAAATCCAGGACTGCCTGGCCAGCAGTGACATTGCCCACAGAGGACTAGGCTCTTCTCTATCAATCAGCAGTCTAGAAAATGCTCCACAGACACTTCCCAGATTAATCTAATAAAAACAATTCCTGAATTGATATTTGCTCTTCCCAAGTGCACTAGTTCCTGCCAAGTTGACAAAAGCCAACCAGTACAGCCCCTAACCTGAAGAATAAATGAATTATGTGCAACTAAGACATAATCTATAAGTATATCAGTTAACAACCTACCTATAAGTCCTGATTTAAGGACTACTAATATGGTCATATTCATCAAGGCCCTCCTGAAAAACTCAGTCATGTTTCATTTGCACGGCATCACCAGTAACACAGGTGCCATTGCTATTTATTAGAGTCATGCTAACTACATAGCAACAGCTAAACCTGAAAAACAGCTTTACTGCTTGAGGAAAGCTACTGAACTTTCATGTATTTAACTCAGCCAATATTCATGGAGTTAGTTCCTCTGTGTTCTTGGCACCATATTGTCACTTTACATAATTATATTTAATGTTGTTCATGAAGAGGCTGCTATGAGCTGGGGGCTCTACCAAACCCTTTAAAGATACTGTGTGATTTTTAAGGTTCTACAGTTATGAGTATCCTCATCTTATACGAGCAGGAGATATTGAGATAGCTCTACATCTGGCTCACAAATACACTTTGTAAATGATGTACTTAGACCTAAAACAGGCCAGTCGAAGTTTAAGTAGAAAATGATGACGTCTGAGGGTTGTTTGCTTAAATAGCCAAGTCTCTACATTACTCAAAACTGTATAACATATCAATGAACAGCCAAGTTAGCTTGATTGGAAACTATACACCAAACCCTGAGTCACCCAAAGAAACTCATCTACGGATGAGTCACTGACTCACCCAAAAGGACTGAGCCTGCTTGTTCAAAGGACTTTACTTTCAATTTCTAAATCAGGCTCAGGATTTGACAGAATTGAAGAGCAGTGGCTCTGCAGTGATCATCTGGCTTCAAATCACATCTTCCACTGCATTGTATCAATGAGCATCCCAGAATGTTAGGATCAGCATCTTACAGTAACTTTAACCTCTCTGCATGTTAATAAATAGCAGCAGAAACCCATATGTAGTAGCACAATGAAAAAAAAGTAATAAAACTGTTCATTACCCTTGACTCTTCTGCTCCCTTGCCCTTATTTTCCCTCTGCATGTGGTCAGAAATTGAATTGATGCTGAATTTTCTTCCCCCCTGCAATACTGCTCGTACATGCTTTTGCAATTCATCTACTTCACCTTTTGTCATTTCAATCACTTTAAATCTGCTTTGGCCTCCTTCACATTCAGCTGACTATGTTTGTAGGCATAAGTAGATTTATTAACTTTACTTGCTTAGTTTCTGGCTACAGTAGGTGTAGTCTCTTCAGGAAATGGGTTTATGTCCTGAAATAAGGCCTGGGTCTGCAGAGCGACATCGGTCTTTCCTGGGACAGGTACACAACCAGGAAACATGTCCTACAGCCCTTAACAACAGTAATGTGATATGGCAAATGTCTTAGGACCATAATCATGTGGACAGAGTTCATGGCTATGTTCTGCACAGAAACATGGGCAGGTAAGTTAGCTCTGTGTGTGTGTATCTTCATCTGCAAAACACTTATAGCAACAGGTATTAGCTCTGTTGCTGTGACAAAATACCATAACCAAAAGCAACTAAAGGGGAAAAAAGCTTTATTCTGGCTTATATTCCAGAGGGATAGAGTCCATACAAATAGGGAAGGCATAGCATGTAAGCAGCACTAGGACACTGGCTGCTGCTGATGATGTATACAGGAAACAGAGAAAGAGAACACAGGAAGTGGGAGAATGCTGTCAACCCTCAAAGTCAGTCCTCAGTAAATACTTCCTGCAGCTAGGCTATACCTCTTACGTATTCCACAACACCCAGAAACAGCACCACCAACTGGGACCAAGTGTTCATATACATGAGCCTATGAAGAACATCTCTCATTCAAACTACCACACAGCAGTATTCAAAACATAGGCTTGTTTTGAAGTTTAATGAGAAAAATCTATATTGAGCCCTTAGCTCATAATACTTATCAATGAATATATATTACCATAATTAGCATTATTGTTATTAAGATGAAGCCATGAAGGCATAATGCTAAATTCCCTTCTTCTGGAGTATGTTGACTAAAAATGAAAAAGGTTTTCTAAATATACTACTTCCACATTGTAATGAACATAAAGATAACAGTAACAAAAAGTCATATTTAAAGCAATCATATATGCAGTCCAACAGTGTAAGGCTCACAGTGGGCAGACCAGGTTGTCCTTCATTATCACTACCCAATGCTTTAAACAGTGAGAATTGGTTTGGTTCCGTTGGCAGAACCATGAACTATCTCTATCTTAACTAAGTGTTTTGAGGTTCCCTTTCTTAGGCATGTAACCTTGTGAAATATACATCTAGCCGAGAGTGCAAAATCAGAAGCACGCATGAACATGTCTATTTATTTTAACAATGTTAGAATTTACTGAGTAACAATAAATTCACAAAGTGTTGAAGGCTTAAGGGCAGCAATTTGTCAGATAATCTCACCTACCTCACTAACCTACTTCACTAACCTACCTCACTAACCTGGCAAAGACTAATGTGTTGTTTTAATCTTGGTTACAAATGTAAACTCTCATATAACACAATGTATAGTAAACATGGCTATCTATTTGTATATAAGTCGTTTACAGCTAATGAGGCCACATGAGAGTTTCAGAGGTTTTAGAAGTGGACTCACAGTCAGTAGAGTTTGTATTGATAACAAACCAAACCCCAGGCACAGAGAAGAAGCTGTTGCTGAGAACATGGGAGAGTCGCGGTGGGGAGAGAAGCAGTGAAGTGCAGGACCAGATCAAACATAAATAGCATATCCAGGTCTAGACAGGTGAGCTGGGACACCAAAATAAGCTGAGGCCTCGGGGATTGCCAGGAATCCTATCTGTCAGTCCATTATATACACACTGTGTGTCAGATGAAAAGTCAGTGGGTGAAAAGGTACCATCATAGCATTATGTGTCTGCTGCTTTATGAGATCCAACTGAGAGATTTATACCCCTTATTTCATCTAGATGAGTTTAATATACACATGTGGCCTGGCTGTCTCCATTCACCCCAATAAAGTTATAGAAATAGGTGACACCATTTCTACTCCATGGAACCAGAATCTCTTCATCAGTTTGTCCTGCCCAGATGGTACCAAACAAACGTTGTTTACAGGTTCATCTTGGCAGATGAACAATCTTCCTCTACCCTTAAAATGCAGTTAAAACTAGTTTGTAAAAATGGAGTCTCTCAACCCAAAAGCACAACCAGAAATTTTAAAAAATCAGTTTTATACAAAAAGGAAAAACTCAGAATAGAGATTTCCTGGAGCACTGTAAAATTTGTTTTCATTTAATTATTGAATTTTATAAATTTGGTGAATGAATTACAATTTTATGGGCTTCCTCTTCATAGAAGACATTGTTCTTTTCTCTGTCTTTCATGTAAGTGTAAAGGTAGGTGACCAAAGATACCCACAAACCAAAGAAAGCTATGGCTGAAACAATGTCTTTATTGATTTTGTGTTATCAAAAATAATAGCAAGTATTAAAACGAATATCACTGGCCTGGATAATGCTTAACAGGATGAATAAGAAATGAGCAGATGCTGAAAGTAGATCTAAGTATACCTCAGAGCTGATTGGGAAGGCTAAGTTGACAAAAATGTATAGTCCAAATTGAAATTTCTTAAGGCTTCAGGCTGTTCCAACAAGGATTTGAAGGTAAAGTTACCTGGAAGTAATCTAGTTCAAGTCTATCTTGGCTGTTATTATATAACTGAATGTTTCAAGGCAGAATCGATATCCCTGATTCCCTCAGGATCGTTGACAGTTTGGTCTGTGGATAAAGCCACATGTGATAATCTGTATCAAGACTCCTTTGCCAGCCCCATTTAAGGATCCTTGCCATGATCCAATCTGAGGGAGGATACTCTCTTAGAGTCCTCATGTTACATTTATCAGCATCTTCCTTCTGTGTGCCTCACTGGAGATGTTGCCCGGCAGTTAAAGGTGTATAAGTGAGGCCATAGTGCTAGTCATTTCCATTTCTGCTTGTTGGGAAACCATTTCAGCACATTTATCAACTAAAATCTGCCTGCCTTTTGTCTCTTTCCAGGCCAGTTATAGCTTTCTGGAAATAGTGACCAGAACACGATCTTCAAGGGTAACACTATACTTTCTATTTTCATTCTCATCTCCTCCTTGGCAATGCCGAGAACACTCACTCTGGCCTTTCTTCCCCCCTGAAGTTGTATAAGGATCCTTCAAGAACTGAGACTCTATGGGCGCCAGAAGCAGTTTAATCCAGATGCTATTTACTAAGATCTTCTAGAGGACATGAAGAAACAAAGGGTTAATTTGTGACCCTCGAGGAGGTAAGGTATTCAAGAGTCTGTAAAACCATGAGTGCCTTTGAGATGACATAAATTAATATATTATGAAGTACAAATATTTGAGAAGTCAAAAACAACTCAGCTAATTTTATTTTAAACAAATATATTATTGGGGTATAATAATAGCAATTCAATAAATGGGCCATACTGAGATGAATTAGGTGATTCTTCTATTAGATGTGGTTCAATGGTAAATTATGTAGCTAGGATCTTCTTGTTATGGCATGGCATCAGGAAAGGTATGTAGAAATGACATCCAGGAAAAGGCAGATTAATACTAACTAGAGTCTTAGTGTTCCTGGTCCTGGAAGTGTGGGCTAACTTGAACGTGAGCAGCAAGAATTTATTTTACCTTACTGGCCTAAGGCTTAGGTTAGAGTCAGCAAATACAAAGCTTGTGTGTTCCTGTGCCTCTTGAAAAAGAATAACAATATTTCTCACTAAATCCAGAAACAACCACAAAATTATCTCATTTCAGCCTTTGTAAGTTAGGTCATCACCTGTAATCAGAAATTGACATCATAAACTGATACCTGCTTGCTAAATGACCTCAAGTCCAAGCCTTGCAGCTTTAAAATGGGTCAAGCCCTGCCCATATGCAGACTGACCCCATTGTCAATCTTTATGACTATAATGACTTTGAATCAGTAATCATTGTGTGCTTCATTATGGAAGATCTTTGTGGCTCAATAAAAATTTAAGACATGAATATAATCATGGTCTAACATGTCAGCTGTGACAAGTAACCCAGAAACTGGTAGGGATAAGATGAGGTTGTGACCTAATCAATCCACGTTTACTCTTTCCTGATGTTGGGCATCATCAGCAAGCTACAGCTACAATTCTAGTCTGCCATGCAATCATGAAGGGAAACAATCCCTACTCACTGAGTCCTGATGCTTAGCGGTAAAACATTTTTTGACTTATGGTATTTTCAATTAACATTGATTTATCATTAGCTCAGCTTTCTTTCTATTGGACAAGGTTATCACATATCAAACTAAATAACTTTTAACATCATCACGGAAATTAATATCAAAAATTTCAACCATCTATTCTCTACATTCAATAAAGGAGTTTGTTTAAGTTCATTAGTAAATCAAAAGACAAAAGAGTGCTGGGAGGGTGACTGAGTGGTTAAGAGCACTGGCTACTCTTCCAGAAGACCTGGGTTCATTTCCCAGCACCTCAGTGGTACTTCACAATTGTCTGTAACTCCACTTCCAGAAGGACTTATGGCTTCTTTTGGCCTCTAGAGGAACCAGGCATGCACATGATACACATACAAACATGTAGACAAATACTCATACATAGGGAATAAAAATTAATAAATCTAAAAAAGAAAAAGAAGGGCAAGAGGAACTCACCTTCCAAATGGTGGACTCATAACCAAAAAGGGACTAAAAACCTTTTTTAACATACTGACTTTTTGTGAATTGTTTCTTTTCAAACACTAACATTAAAATATTAGCTGGAATACAATCTAGACTATAAGAGTCCCCTGAATCGGTAATAAAATCATGAAACAGAAAAACAAATGGAAGAAGATAAAAGATTTTCTTTTATCTTCACATAAAAGAAAATTCAGATGACCAATTAACATAATGACAACATGAAAGCCCATCAGTGATCAGAGAAACTGAAACCAAACCACAGTGAAATATCACGTCACTTCAGAAATATTATTAGAAGTTTAAAATTTTGGTGCCATCCAATGTTGGAAAAATGTGTAGTTGCAGGAATGTTTTCATGGAGTAAAAACTCATTAAGTTCAGTTTAGTTACATCAAGTGAAGATGAAGCTGCACAAACTTTGGTCAAGCATGGCTAAAAAACTCTTTTCAGGTGCACAAAGATGCAACCTGTGGCATTTAGGCAGTATTTTTTGTAATAGACAAAAAATATATTTATGGGAGTAGGGGAGGAAAGTATACACAAATGCTAAGACATTTCTATAGCAGAATGCTGTTTGGCAGTTTGTTATGTGGCCTAGAATCATGTGTCAGTTTTTTTGTTTTTTGTTTTTTGTTTTTTTAAATCTCTGGTAGAAAAAAACAGAAGTGAGGAGGGGGAGAGAAACAGAAACGGCAGTCAGCAGGGACACATTTTGAGCTGGGGGTTGGGAGGGATAGCTACAGCATCACAGAAATTTAAACAAGCTGAGCAACATCCTGAGAAGCGTGAACCCACAGGGTCATACCTGGAGAAACCAGGGACTAGTGGAGTTCCCTGGTGGGACCCTAAGACACTCCCAGGCAGTGGAGAGCAGACAGACCCAAGTGGCAGGAAGCATGGAAGGCGGTGTGGCAAGGCGCGGAACTCAGGCTGAGGAGTGAGCAGCGGAAGTGGGCAAGAGCCACTCAAAAACCCAGCAAGTGGACAGGGTCGGGGCCCAAAGGGGCCCAAAGCAGAGGTTGGTGGCGAGAGACACAGATTCCAGTCAAAACCGAAGACCTGAGACCAGCGGTGTGGCGCAGAATTCCAGCTTACAGAGCAGAGGCCACTGACTTAGGACACAGATCAGAGGCCAGTGCAGACCCTGCTGCAGAAGTGGGTAAGAGCCACGCAGCGGCTGGCAGGGAGGCACAAGCATATCTGGGCTTACCCAGAAAGGTGCTGGACAAAAAGGTCCCTCTACTGGATATACAATCACTTGGAAGAACATTGTGCTCGGACAGGGCAGAGGGCTGCTCTTCTTGCACCAGTACAGTCTCCTGCAGGTCTGACTACTGCAGAGTCTTGAGAGGTAGCACCAACAGCCAGATAGAGGTCCATGTTCCCCCCACCCACCTGAGTGCCCAATATTCATACAGTTATTGCAACACCCTAAAGAGGACTGGCAGTGCCACTTAAAGAGTACAGAAGACATCAGGAACAATCAGCTTAGGGCAACCAGATGACTAAAAGTCAGTGAAAGAACAAACCTGTCAAAAATCAGGGAAATATGACTCCAACAAAATTCAGCGAGATTAACACAGCAAGCCTTGAACATCCCACCACAGCTGAAACATATGAAAAGGATGACAATCTATACTTAGGAAAATAATGGAGTCATTTCAAGAAGAAATTAAAATGCTGAAAGAATACAAAGAATCCTCAATTTTACAAATAAAAGTATTGGAGAATACCATTAGAGACCTCCAAGCCAACACAGCCCAACATGAACAGGGAAGAGACAAGGCAATGAAAGATTCGAAAGATTTGAAGACAAGCAAATTGGAACAGGAAACATATAAAATGAATAAAATGTTTCAAGACTTGAAATTGGAAGTAGAAAAAGAAAACACAATCACTTATAAAAGTGGAAGTGGAGAATCAAGGGAAGAGAACAGGAAATACAGATATGAGTATCAAAAATAGGATACAAGAGATGGAAGACAGGAACTCAGGCGTGGAAGATTCAATGGAAGAAATCAGTACAACAACCAAAGAAAAAGAGAAGTCTAAAAAAGTTCTCACCCATAACATCTAAGAAATCAAGGACTCAATGAAAAGATGGAACCTAAGAATTACAGACATAGAGAAAAGAGAAGACTCCCAACTTCAAGGTCCAGGGAACATCTTCAACAAAGTCATAGAAGAAAACTTCCCAAACCTAAAGAGAGAGATGCCAATATAATCCAAAAGGCATGCAGAACACCAAACAGATTAGATCAGAAAAGGAACTCCTCTAGCCACATAATAATTGAAACTTCAGATGTACAGAACAAAGAAAGAATATTAAAAGCTGTAAGAGAAGAAGGTCAAGTAACATATAATGGCAGACCCATCAGAATTACACCTGACTTCTCCTCAGAAACCTTAAAAGCCGAAGGGCCTGGGCAGTTGTCCTACAAGCCCTAAGACAACATAGGTGCCCAGCCAGACTACTATACCCAGCAAAATTCTCTATAAACATAGATGGAGAAAACAAGATATTCCATGACAAAATCAAATTTAAACAGTATCTGCCCACAAATCCAGCCCTAAGGGGGTTTTAGAAGGAAAATTCCAACCCAGAGAAGATAAATACACCCAAGAAAACAAAGGAAGCAAAAAACTCCACTGCCGCTAAACCAAAAGAAACACACAACCACCACCTACACCAAAATAACAGGAAATAACAACCTTTGGTCATTAATATCCATCAACATCAGTGGACTCAACTCCCCAATAAAAAGACACAGGCTTGCAGATTGGATCCATAAACAAGACCCATCATTTTGCTGCATACAAGAAATGAATCTCACTAACAAAGATAAATGCTACCTCAGAGTAAAGGGCTGGGGAAAGGTTTCCCAAGCAAATGGACCCAGGAAACAAGCTGGCGTAGCCATCTTAATATCAAATAAAATTGACTTTCAACTGAAGTCAATCAAAAAAGGTAGAGGGCACTACATACTCATTAAAAGAAATATCCATCAAGATGACATCTCAATATTGAATATTTATGCCTCCAATATGAGGGCACCTACATTTGTAAAAGAAACTCTTCTAAAGCTTAAACTACACATTGATCCCTACACATTAGTAGTGGGAGACTTCAACACCCCACTCACAACAATGGACAGATCATCAAGACAGAAAACAAACAGAGAAATAATGAGTCTAACAGAGGTCATGAAGCAAATGAACCTAAGAGATATCTACAGAAAATTTCACCCAAATACAAAAGAATACACCTTCTTCTCAGCACCGCATGGAACCTTCTCCAAAATCAAGCATATAGTCATACAAAGTGTGGATCAACAGATACAAGAAAATTGAAATAACCCCTTGTATCTTATCAGACCACCATGGATTAAAGCTGGACTTCAACAACAACAGAAATAACAGAAAGCCTACACACTCATGGATAGTGAACAGCTCTTTACTGGATGACTACTGGGGCAGGGAGCAAATAAAGAAGGAAATCAAAGACTTCTTAAAATCCAATGAAAATTAAGGCACAACATACCCAAACCTATGGGACACAATTAAAGCCGTGCTATGAGGAAAGTTCATACCACTAAGTGCCTTCAAGAAAGAAAATTGTGACAGCTCACATCAGCGAATTAACTACTGAACTGGATGAACTAGAAAAAAAAAAAAAAAAAAAAAAGAAGAAGCAAATACTCCCAAGAAGAGCAGAAGGCAGGAAATTATCAAACTTAGGGCTAAAATCAACAACATAGAAACAAAAAGAACAATACAAAGAATCAATGAAACCAGGAGTTGGCTCTTTGAGAAAATCAACAAAATAGACAAACTCTCAGCCAAATTAACTAAAAGGCAGAGGGAAAAAACACAAATCAACAAAATTAGAAACTAAAAGAGAGAAATAACAACAGATATTGAGGAAATACAGAGAATCTTTAGGCCCTACTTTTAAAAATCTATACTCTACCAAATTTGAAAACCTAAGCAAAATGGACAATTTCCTTGATAGATTCCATCTACCAAAGTTAAATCAAGATCAGGTTAACAGATTAAATAGCCCTATAACCCCTAAGGAAATAAAAACAGTCATTAAAAATCTCCCAACTGAAAAAAAGCCCAGGGCCAGATGGTTTCAGCACAGAATTCTACCAGACCTTCAAAGAAAAGCTAATAACACTACTCTTCAAAATCTGCCACAAAATAGAATTAGAAGCAACACTGCCAAACTCATTCTTATGAGGCCATAGTCACCCTGATTCCTAAACCACACAAAGACCCAACAAAGAAAGAGAACTTCAGACTAATTTCCCTCATGAACGTAGATGCAAAAGTACTTAATAAAATACTGACAAACCGAATCCAAGAACACATCAAAAGTATCATACACCATGATCAAGTAGGCTTCATCCCAGGAATGCAGGGATAGTTCAACATATGAAAATCCATCAATGTAATTCACCATATGAACAAGCTGAAAGAAAAAATAACTACATGATCAGCTCGATAGATGCTGAAAAAGCATTTGACAAAATCTAACACTCGTTCATTCTAAAAGTCCTGGAGAGAACAGGCATACAAGGACCATACCTAGAAATAATAAAGGCGATATACAGCAAGCCTGTAGCCAACATCAAATTAAATGGAGAGAAACTTGAAGCATTTCCTCTAAACTTAGGGACAAGAAAAAGATGTCCACGTTTGTCATATCTCTTCAACATACTACTTGAACTTCTTGCTAGAGAATAAGACAGCTAAAGGAGATCAAGGGGATACAAATTGGAAATGAAGAAGTCAAATTATCCCTACTTGCTGATGATATGATAGTATACCCAAAAAATTCCACCAGAGAACTCTTACACCTGACAAACACCTTCAGCAAGTGGCTGGATACAAAAGTAATTTAAAAAAAAATCAGAAGCCCTTCTTTATACAACAAATAAATGGTCTGAGAACGAAATTATGGAAACAACACCCTTCACAATAGCCAAAAACAATATAAAATATCTGGGCATAACTCAAACCAAGCAAGTAAAGGACCTGTACAACAAGAACTTCAAGTACTTGAAGAAAGAAATTAAAGAGGCCATCAGAAGATGGAAAGATCTCCCATGCTCATGGATAGGTAGGATCAACATAATAAAAATGGCCATTCGGCCAAAGCAATAAACAGATTCAATGCAATTCCTATCAAAATACTACCATAATTTTTTATAGACCTGGAAAAAGCAATTCTCAACTTCATATGGAATAACAAAAAACCCAGAATAGCTAAATCAATCCTGTACAATAAAAAAAAAAAAAAAACCATCTGGAGGTATCATAATCCCAGATTTCAAGCTGTACTACAGAATAATACCGATAAAAACAGCATAGCACTGGTATAGAAACAGACCAGTAGGTTAATGGAATAGAACTGAAGACCCAGAAATGGACCCACACACCTATGCCCACCTAATTTTTGACAAAGAAGCCAAAACAGTACAATGGAAAAAGGACAGTATCTTCAACAAACGGTTCTGGTCCAACTGGATGTCCACATGTAAAAGAATGAAATTAGACCCATACTTACCAGCTTGTACAAAACTTAAGTCCAAGTGGATCAAAGACCTTAACATAAGACTGGACACACTAAATCTATTATAAGAGAAAGTGGGGAAAACCTTTGAACTCATAGGCACAGGTGAAAATTTCCTGAACAGAACACCAACAGCTCAGGATCTAAGACCAATAATCAATAAATGGGAACTCATGAAACTGAAAAGCTTCTGTAAGTCTAAAGACACAACCATTTGGACAAAATGGCTGCCTAAAGATTGGGAAAAAAATCTTCACTAACCCCACATCTGACAGAGGGCTAATATCCAAAATTTACATATGCTCAAGAAATTAAATGCCAAGAAACCAAATAATCCAATCAAAAAGGGGGGGGGGACAGCTAAACAGAGAATTCACAAAGGAAGAATCCCTAATGGTAGAGAGACACTTGAAGAAATGCTCAGCATCCTGAATCATCAGTGAAATGCAACTCAAGACAACTCTGAGATTCCATCTCACACCTGTCAGAATGGCTAAGATCAAAAGATCAAATGACAGCACATGTTGGCGAGATTGTGGAGAAAAGGGAACACTCCTCCATTGCTGGTGGGAGTGCAAGCTTGTACAACCACTATGGAAATCAGTCTGGTGATATCTTAGAGAACTTGGAATAGATTTACCTCAATACCTAGACGTACCACTTCTGGGTATACATCCAAATGATTCGTCACCAAAACGAGGAAGTTTCCTCATCTATGTTCATAGCAGCCTTATTTGTAATAGCTAGAAACTGGAAACAACCCAGATGTTCCTCAACCGAAGAATACATTAAAAAAAAAACAAACCTGTGGTACATCTACACAATGGAATACTACTCAGCCATCAGAAACAATGAAATCATACAATTTGCAGCCAAATGGATAGAACTAGATAAGCTCATCCTGAGCGAGCTAACCCAGACTCAGAAAGATGCACATGGCATCTATTCACTTATAGTTGGATTTTAGCCATATAGTGCAGGATAACTATACTACAACCAATGCACCAAAGGGAACAGAAACATAGACTTTGTTATCTGTCAATGAGACACTTTGCCCTAGAGGTGCTGCCTTGTAGGCCCCAGGTGTATGAGGAGGCTCTTGATCCTCATATGACTGCTGTACTGGGGAGGGGGACTGATATGTAGGGACACTCCACTCCAGAGGATTGGGATGGAAGGGATAGAGGGTAGAGGGTGGGAGGGCAGAGCTGGGAGGGGTGGAAAGAGGGCACTGTGATGAAGATGTAACCCGAAGTAATAAATAAATATAAAAAAGAACAAACACAAGAACCATAAAGAAAATATGTGTAACACAACAAACAATACTCTCTAATATCCAAAATAGGAAAATGAATATCCAATGTACTCAGGACAGATGGGGAGAACACCACCACAGTAAGTCTTAACTTTCAATTAGAATTGAAATTTCAGGGATGGAGAGATGGCTCATTGTGTAAAAGCAAATACAGCTCTCTCAGACGACCTGAGTCTGGTGCCCAGCACCCATTTTTGGGTAGCTCAAACCTGCCTGTAATTCCAGATCCAGAGAATCCAATGATTGTGATTTGTCATATACCTTCCCTTATGTACACATATACATAATTTTATTTTTTTTCTTCCTTCTTTTTTTATTTTTTATTATATAAGTACTTTATTTTTTTTTCTTCAAGTTACATCTCAGTCACAAACCCTTCCCTATTCCCCCTTCCTGTCCCACCCTTCCACCCTCTTCCCCCCC
>CAJQZJ010031998.1:9948984-9976047 GCA_907164525.1 Lophiomys imhausi | reverse complement strand
CATTCATCTGTTTTGGATAATGTTTTAGATTCATCTGTGGTCAAATCTAAAACTGTAGTACCTTCAGTAGCCTGTAAAAGATCAGCAATAGTTAATTTTGTTCTTCCTGCCTGTTTGTTTCCCTCTGGTTGGATGATGCACCACGGTTCACATTGTTTTGGGGGGCCTGAACCGGTAGGCCCCTACCCTCCTTTCCTGGCAAGGGATTACCTCTGACATCCATTTCAGCTCTACAATCCCGGGACCAGTGTTTACCTTTTCCACAATGAGTACAAAATCCTGGAGACCTTAACTTTCTATTGCCATTAGAAGCCATTCGTTCCCTTCTATGACCATGTTCGCCATTAAAAGCCATTTGTTCCCTTCTATGACCATGTTCTGCAGAGTCCAGGCACCTATCATTTCGAGTTCTGGAGGATTCAGCCTTATGATATCTTTGGAAATGACCAAGTTCACCATTTTTAAAGCACTCATTAAGACCCCTAGCAACTGCTTGTGCCATGACATTAGTCTGATGCTCCTGAAAACCAATATCAGCTGTTTCTCTTATCCAGTCATATACTAGAGCTCCTCGAGCTTTCACTGGTCTAATTGCCCTTTGACATTCAGCATTTGCATTTTCATATGCCAAGGCATTTATCAAGTCCTGTCTGGCATCAGGGTTATCTACATCTCTCCACAGCTGAAGTCAATCTCCCTAAAAAGTCTGAGAAGGTTTCCTGAGGACCTTGTATTATCTTGGTAAATGAAGTAAACCTTTCCCTATCATTCTTATGCAATGGAATTGAGAAAAAGCAGTCTTTTAAATCAATTACTATTAAAGGCCATGACTTTGGTAACAGAGAAGGTAAAGGCATAACAGGCTGCAAAGGACCCATAGGTTGAATTACTCTATTCACAGCTCTTAAATCTGTTACCGTTCTCCATTTACCTGATTTCTTTTTTACCACAAACACAAGAGAATTCCATCGGCTGGTAGACTTCTATATGACGAGCCTCCAGCTGTTCTTTTACCAATTGCTCAAGAGCCTTCAATTTTTCCTTTGTTATGGGCCACTGCTCTTGCCACACTGGTTCATTTGATAGCCATTTCAAGGGTAGGGCTGTTGGAATTTCAGCAGTGGCCCCTGGTATAAATTTGGAAACTCAATACCTGGGGTGTCCTGTGTTTGGACACTAGACATAGCTTGCAGTTGTTGTTGAGTACTCATTTCAATACCTTCCTCAAAAGTATCTATAATCTCAATGTCTGGGGTGTCCTGTGTTTGGACACTAGACATAGCTTGCAATTGTTGTTGAGTACACATATCAATACGTTCCTCAAAAGCATCCATCATTTCATCATTTGTTATTTCTGGCATTGCAGGAATATTAATTTGAGTACCCCATTGTTGTAAGAGATCCCTTCCCCATACATTTATGGGTACATCAGCCACATAAGGTCTCAACTTCCCTGTTTGCCCTTCTGGTTCCACACAGTTAAGCCATCGTACACTTTGTTTTACATGTGATAATTTACCAATTCCTATAAAATGTGTAGGAACCCTTTGAAGTGGCCAGTTTGGATTCCAAGACTCCCGTGAGAGGACAGTGACATCTGCTCCTGTGTCAAGCAATCCTTCTATTTCAATACCATTCATTTGTATTTTTAATTTTGGTCTCGTATCAGTATATAACAGTCCCCCACCCCAGTTCAGCAGTCATATGAGGACCAAGAACCTCCTCATATACTGGCGGCCTAGAAGGCAGCACCACTAGGGCAAAGTGTCTCCTTGACAGGAAACAAAGTCTATGCTCATGTTCCCTTTGGTGCATTCATTGTAGTATAGTTATCCTATACTATATGGCTAAAATCCAACTATAAGTGAATTTATGCCATGCGCATCCTTCTGAATCTGAGTTAGCTCACTCAGGATGAGCTTCTCTAGTTCCATCCATTTGGCTGCAAATTACATTATTTCGTTGTTTCTGATGGCTGAGTAGTATTCCATTGTGTAGATGTACCACAGTTTTTTTTTTTTTAATCCATTCCTCAGTTGAGGGACATCTGGGTTGCTTCCAGTTTCTAGCTATCACAAATAAGGCTACTATGAACATAGATGAGGAAACTTCCTTGTGATTTGATGAGGAATCATTTGGGTGTACACCCAGAAATGGTATGACTGGGTCCCAAGGTAGAGCTATTCCAAGTTCTCCAAGCTATCGCCAGACTGACCTGCATAGTAGTTGTACAAATCTGCACTCCCACCAGCAATGGTGGAGTGTTCCCCTTTCTCCACAACCTTGCCAGCATGTGCAAACGAAGTCCATAAGAATTAGCTTTTCATCACCGAGAGAAAACAGCTCAAGGTGCACTTTGGTGCACAGTCTCAGAGCATCCTGTCCACTGTTGTAGAACCCTGTGCTTCTGATCTTACATATGGTGAGATGCAAAGGTACTTCCTCTAGCAAGGTCCTACCCCCTAATAATTCCTTCAGCTATGAAATCATCATAGTGAATTAGCACATAGATAAAGATTAACATCAGTTGGGTCACCCCTAAATAGCCCCACTAGCTTGAGACCAAAGATTTTAACACATGAGGTTTTGAATCCATTTTACATCCAAACCACAGCAAAGCCACTTGCTCACTGGTAAGATTCTGTGTGATTTTCTTAAAACTGGGAAACTGTATCTTCTCCACTTCAGACTCCCTTTCCTTCAGAACAAGGGGCCTCTTTTGTGCTTGTTTCTGTTTTCCAAGCTCCTGTCTCAAAAATGATTTGCTTTCTCACTGAGCCAGGAATTATTTTGCTCTCCCTGGTGCTCATCCTCAATTTCCCCAGACTCCCTGTATTACTTACAGCCCATTAACAATGGGTTGATAAAAAGGCCTAATGCCTGAATGGCTAGACAGTAAGAAAATTGGATTCTAGTCTAGATTCTACTGCTCTGACTCCAGATATTTTATTAGCTATTCATATTCATGGGTTATATTTACATCTGTGTCCACAAGTATAATATGGGAATAATGCTGGATCTAGCAGCAGATGCATACTTAATACACTAAACCAATAAAAATAAATTTGCTGTAAGAATACCAGCCGAGCCCATCACATCACCCTTATCATTCCTTCACTATTTTCAGTCCATCCCTGTGATTCAATCATTAGTTCATTCCAAAAGCAAACCTTCATTCTATGCTTCCAACACACAAAAGAATTCCTAAAAGTTTGACAATTCTTAAATAATCCAGTATCTCTGTATGTATGGGTGATAATTGGACATTGAACTCAGGACCTGCTGCCTGTGGATCTAGATGTAGAACTCTTAGCTCCTTCTCCAGCTCCATGTCCGCCTGCCTGCCACCATGCTTCCCACTGTGCTGATAATGGACTAAACCTCTGAAACAGTAAGTCAGACCCAATTAGATGCTTTCCTTTATAAGAGTTGCCATGGTCATGGAGTCTCTTCACAACAATAGAACACCAGCTAAGACACAGAGCATTTCATGTTTTGCTATACTGCAGTGGCAGTCCCTACCAGATTGAATAAGACAACCTAATTTCTCCTCCAAATTGTACATGGTGAGTAAGTTTTATTTCCTAAATGAAATCATTAAATAGCAAATCCTACCATCAAATTTAATGAAGAAGACAGCATATAACTGTAGAATAACAAAATGTAAGAATGAAGGAAGTGGGGACTGTGGTGGGAACAGAGCACATACCCACTCTAAAGACATCTCTGGTTCTAAGCACTGTGACAACAACATCAAACACATCTGAGGTGAGATATGACTAACAGACTTTTAGCTTGCAGGCCATGTCTCACCTCCTCTTTGCCTGGATTACTTTAAAATACTTGGCAAAAGTCAACCTGGCAGAACTCCATTTATACCAGTTATTGCTACATAAAGCAGGAACTACTAAATCATCAATCAATATTCATTTTATTGCTCTAGTATTGTCGTGGGCACTATGAACAATCAGAAATTTTATAAGCTAATTCTTTACTAAATAATGAATCTAGAAAGGAGCAATTATTTGGAACTGCTATTTACAAAGTATATTACTATAAAAGAAAATATATTTCTTTGAAGCTTCACAACCTCATGATTGGCTATTCTTCATTCTTCTTATACACTCAGTAAAGTACAGCTATATACCTAAAGATTAGAATGTTGAAGATGAAGAAGACAGAAGGTAGAGTGATTAGGAAATTTATCTAGTGACTTGCATTCAATCATCTTCATTCTTAGTTCAAAGGCCACAATTTTTCCTGCAGAGAGAAGCATAGAAGAGAAACACAAGCCCCGAGTAAATCTGACATGATTTTGAATTCTATGCTGCCCTTTATGGCTACATCTCTTTCTGGCTGTGTTGCACTTCTCACTGACTGTCTCCAAGTACTGTAGCAATAGAAAGAGCTTTATAACTAGTCTTGGCTTTTTGATGGATAGAGAAAGCCTTGTGAGCTGAATTCCAACTGAGATTGTTTTCCCAGTGAGAAAAAGCCATTGATTCTATGAAATGTTCTATGTGGCCACATTGAAGAAATCCCTGCCTTCATAGTACTAAACATTGCTCTTTAACTGTTTCTAGCAGGTGTACATTAGCCTGATAAATTCATAGCCTAGAAATTTCTCTCACATTGCAGAAAGATAAGTGATATACAGATAGGTAGGTAGGTAGGTAGGTAGGTAGGTAGGTAGGTAGGTAGGTAGACAGACAGACAAACAGATAGATAGACAGACAGACAAACATACCTTTACAACAAAAAAGCAAACCCATCATTAAACATTAATAAAAAAAAAACACCAAATTGTTCTGTTGGCTTTTGCTTTCATGGTTACTATTTCACAGTTAATTGATCTCATAGACTCCTCTGTTTTACTATCTGCAACATTTATGTATTTTGAGTACACAGACTGGTTCATTTGTACCTTAACCAGGTAGCTTCATAACCAAAGAAAAGATGTCCCTCAAGAATGCAGGAACTTCTGAAACTCTTTCCATGTATTGACATACTTTCTTAATCCACCTTAGCAAAAGGAGCAGGGTTGATGAATGAGCAAGCAGGGGCATTGAGAGGCTGGTCCTCCTCCAGATGGTGTCTACATCTGAACAAGTCATTTTTTTTTTTTTTTCAGGGAAGCTCCTATCTCACGGATTCATCTTCTCTGCTGTTTGACAGATTTCAAATGTTTCAGGACATGATGCACTGCAATGGCTTTCAATCAAGTTTGACGGATAGAGGAAGGTGGGGATGTGTGATGGGAATGGAAACACTTGTAATCCAGTGTTTGTTGCTGCCGATAAGGTTCTTTGGCTTTGGCATTAGGGAAAATAGGTGAATTAGGAATTTGGCAACAACGTGTAATTTTAGGAGATTGTCTAATCTTCCAGAATAGAGGACACATTGCTATTACAATGGTGGAGTTTAAGCAGCACTTACACTTGTTTTCATCACTCATTACTTTCTTGATCATGCTTGTATTTCCTAACATAGCTGAAGGGTGGGTTTCATCTGGTTCCTAGTGAGCTAATTCACAGTTTTCTTCCATGTTGACCTTGCCTCCCATCTGCAATCATTCCCTGCACCTATGCCTCTTTGAACTCTGAGCTGCTTGGATAGTGACTATGATTTGCCCATTAGCCTTTCACATCCCAAAGTGGCATTGGTGTGCTGGGAGAATACAACTACTCTCACCCCATCCTCAGCCTATGGATTCCCATGATGCATTTGATCTCCCCCCTCTTTGGCTTCTGTTTTGCCTCTCTAGAGGGTATGCCATAAAATCTGATTTGCCCTGAGATGACTGAATAGCCATATTTCTAAGACTTGAATACTTCTGTTTCATTTAGCTTTGGCCCCCATATGAGGTTTCAATGTTTTGTTTTGTTTTTTGTTTTTTTTAAATTTCTATTGCATTTTAATTTATTTTCAGTAGGACTGCCTACAGTAATTGGTTCTCTCCTTCTCACATGTGGGTCTCAGGTATCAAACTCATGTCATCGGTCTTCACAGAGGTTGGTTTTCCTGCTGAGTCAATTCACTGGTAAAAAATCTTTTGCCTTGTGTATTCCGTAGCCACACTGAAGTACATGGCTTCTTCCAAAATATACTAAGTAAGTCTTCTGAAGTGACAGTTAACATTATTGGGTGCTTTCCATGTGTCAGAGGCTATTCCTGGACCACTCCACTAATCCTTAGAGGAACACCACACCAAGGACATAGAGATCACAACAATTCTGTTTTACAGAAGAGACCAGATTGGAGTTTTTGCTTTTCAAAAAGTTTCATGCATGTAGGCATGTTGCCTGAAATGAGTGTCTGTGCACCGCATGTATGTGTGCTGGTGCCTGGAGGCCAGAAGAGAGCTTCCAGTCTCCTGGAACTGAAGTTACAAACAGTTATGAACCATCATGTGAATGCTGGGAAATGAAGCCAGGTCCTCTGGAAGAATAGCTGGTTCTCAGCGCTCTTATTTAACCTTTGACCCCTCTCTCTAGCCCCAAGATTGTTGTTCTTAACCACCAGAAGCTTGGGCACCCAGCTGTAAGTGATCTTGTCTTACACTTACATAGCAGGAGCTGTCTTTAATCCCTTCCCACAGCTCACAAGTTTCTACTGATCCTTTGAGACCCATGTCAAATATTTGGTCTGTGAAAAATTTAAAATCCACCCTAGAGCTCCACAGCTCTAGCATTGCTCCCTCCACTCTTTGCAGTATTCTTTTGAAAACTGTGTCTGCTTCTCTTACCATATTAAAGAGCCCTTGAGAAAAAGGTCTTGTACTTGTCTATCTTTATGTCCTTCTCACCTGTAAGAAATGCCTGGTCTCGTCTCAGGACTCATTTTTATCTACCAATTTGTTTCCTGTATAAGAATCAAAGTTTTCTGTTTCTTCACAGACCTGGGAATGTTTTATTGAAGGTTAAATTGTTGCCAGTATGTAGAAATTCAATTCTGTTACATTCTTCTGAAAATTATTGATTCTTTCTTGTTACCAAATAGCTCACTGCTGGCTGCCCACTGCCCACTAGGGAAGTCTAGGGTTTGGGCTTTGATGTTGTAATTCACACAAAGCCCCATGGGTTATCCAAAGACAGGACACCTCTCCTCTGAAGAGCTTGGTGAAAGATAAATTTAGACCTTGGGAGAAAAGCTCTAGATTAGGAATAATTTTAAATCATCACCTTTATTCCAAAAATATGGCTTTTCTGACTCTCAGCTGCCCTAGGATAGTATCAAGACTGAGGGACTTCATACTGAGTGCCAGAACTCTACTTTCCCTGACATCATTCTTCATAGAGGATCTTACTCTCCAGAAAGTATGTCCAACCCACAATCATCATATGCCAAGGACAGCTGTGAGTGTGCCCTAACACTATACTGTAAATTTACTTAAAATATGTGTTTTGTTTTGTTTTTAACTCAATTTTGTGTTTTTCCAAGCTGACTTTTATACATGACCAACTACATCAGGTCGTCGTGTGAAAAGGTTAGAAATGTCTGTCTGTGCCTCTGTCTCACAATCTAGTGAATGAAGTGGTTCTACCATAAACATATGTAAAACCAGCCACAAATTCCCAGTAAATCTCTCAGAGGCACTGTGGGTCTCTGACTCTGTGTACTTCCCTGCCTCTGACTCCTCTGACACCTGGCATTACTACTACCCTGTTGAGGGAAGGTCTAATATTGTTTCTGATACATTGAATTCAATGCTGAGATCTGGTTACCACCCCTTCTGAGGCATTCTCTTGATTGGTAAATAAAAGTCGCTTCTGGCCAATTAGCTGGGCAGAAAGAGTATAGGAAGGCGGGACTTCCTGAGATCAGAACAGGAACTCTGGGCACACACAGAGACTCTCTTTCTGTCGGGAGACACAGAAGGAGACAGACATCTGGAGAATGCTGGAAGGTAATCGCAGGCACATGGTGGTTTGGGATTAGGTGATCTGAGTTAACTTAGTGTAGCTAATTGAGAGTCTGCCCAGCTAAGGGCTAAGCTTTAAAACATTTAAAGGTCTTTGTGTATTTAATTATTGGGGAAAAGACTGCGGTGGCTTATAGGCCCTCAGTCCATCCAGTCCTGGGCCATTGGACTTCCAGACTCCCAGACTCTCCATGAGCCCAGGCGAATCTCCTACCAAGCTGCCGGTAATTCTACCGACCTAATATAACAACTTATATTAATTAACAGAGTTTAGGCTACAGGTGGTGTAGTCCATGCTTGGTCCCAGGGCTCCTTCTCCAGGATAAGTTAGGCAACGGGCTAAGGCACTCAGGCCAGGCTACCTGGTCATCTGCCAAGCCGCTGGCTACTCCACCACCCTAATCTTAAAGTTTATACTTACTAATAACTACATTAATTAATTAATTTGCAGTCTCAGGTGGTGCTCAATGTTGTAAGGTATTATGGGTAATTTTATTTTCAAAACTATAGAGAAAACTGAAGGTTTTGAAACTATGATGCCGGTTGTTGACAATATGGCAATGTTTACTGTTTTTCAATCAGACCAGATGTTTTATGCTGTTTACTTTTTTCTTTTATTGGTTTGTCATAAGGAAGATGTTTGTTACACAATTAAAAAGTATGGAAATGCAGATTGAGGAGCTTAAGAAAATTCTGGCAGGGCAGGTGACTGGAACTGAGAAAATGCCAAGATCTTTTCTAGCTAGGTCTCCACAGCTGCTGTATGTACCAGTAGAAAACCAGGTAGGTAATGGTGCTAATGTGGAAACAAATGCGCCCCCAGAGGAGCTGCATGGTACTGCACAATCACCATCAGCTTTTCCAGTTATGTTTCAAATTAGGCCTGATAATAATAATGGTCAACTCATCAGGAATTAACATGGCATCCAATAGACATTTTGGATTTAAAAAGATTTAAGGAGTCTATTCTCTCTTATGGAATGCACTCATCATTCGTTAAACAGATGTTAAATAACTGGGCTATACAAAATAGAATCATTCCCCAAGATTGGAAGGGACTGATATCAGCTGTGTTAGAAGGTAGCCAGCAATTACAATGGTTGTCATGGTGGAGACATGAAGCCACAAAATTAGAGCAACAAAATATGGCAAGGGGAATAAATGTCACAATCCACCAAATACTTGGTGAGGGACCTTATGCTGACATATGGTTACAGACTCAATTTAAAGATGTTGTCATAGAACAATGTCAGTTATAGCTCTGAGAGCCTGGGATATGGTTGCTGAGACTGGAAAAAGGTTTACTTCATTTACCAAGATAATACAAGGTCCTCAGGAAACCTTCTCAGACTTTTTAGGGAGTTTGACTTCAGCTGTGGAGAGATGTAGATAACCCTGACGCCAGACAGGACTTGATAAATGCCTTGGCATATGAAAATGCAAATGCTGAATGTCAAAGGGCAATTAGGCCATTGAAAGCTCGAGGAGCCCCAGTATATGAATGGACAAGAGAAACAGCTGATATTGGTTTTCAGGAGCATCAGATTAATGTCATAGCACAAGCAGTTGCTAGGGGTCTTAATGAGTGCTTTAAAAATGGTGAACTTGGTCATTTCCAAAGATATCATAAGGCTGAATCCTCCAGAACTTGAAATGATAGGTGCCTGGACTCTGCAGAACATGGTCATAGAAGGGAACAAATGGCTTTTAATGGTGAACATGGTCATAGAAGGGAACGAACAGCCTCTAATGGCAATAGAAGGTTAAGGTCTCCAGGATTTTGTACTCATTGTGGAAAAGGTAAACACTAGTCCCGGGATTGTAGAGCTGAAATGGATGTCAGACGTAACCCCTTGCCGGGAAACGAGGGTAGGGGCCTACCGGTTCAGGCCCCCCAAAACAATGTGAACCGTGGTGCATCATCCAACCAGAGGGAAACAAACAGGCAGGAAGAACAAAATTAACTATTGCTGATCATTTACAGGCTACTGAAAGTACTACAGTTTTAGATTTGACCACAGATGAATCTAAAACATTATCCAAAACAGATGAATGTTATATGTTAACCCCTGGTATTTATAGTCTTTTACCATCAGGGACAATAGGATTAATATTTGGAAAAAATGGATTAACTTGTCAAGGATTCTTTATTCATCCAGGTATTATAAATGGAGACTTCAAGGAAGAATTTAAAATTATGACATCCATATGGGAAGAGGTGACAATTAATGCAGGGGACAAAATTGCCCAACTGCTGCTATTTCCTTACACCAAGGGCAAGGTTGTTCCAATGGACAGAACAGGAGCAGTTGAAAATACTGGAAAATGTGTGTATTGGCAAACAATGGTGAGTGATAAGAGACCAAAATTAAAAATACAAATGAATAGTATTGAAATAGAAGGATTGCTTTACACAGGAGCAGATGTCACTGTCCTCTCATGGGAGTCTTGGAATCCAAACTAGCCACTTTAAAGGGTTCCTACACATTTTATAGGAATTGGTAAATTATCACATGTAAAACAAAGTGTACGATGGCTTAACTGTGTGGGACCAGAAGGGCAAACAGGGAAGTTGAGACCTTATGTGGCTGATGTACCCATAAATGTGTGGGGAAGTGATCTCTTACAACAATGGGGTACTCAAATTAATATTCCTGCAATGCCAGAAATAACAAATGATGAAATGATGGATGCTTTTGAGGAAGGTATTGATATGCATACTCAACAACAATTGCAAGCAATGTCTAGTGTCCAAACACAGGACACCCCAGACATTGAGATTATAGATACTTTTGAAGAAGGTATTGATATGAGTACTCAACAACAACTGCAAGCTATATCTAGTGTCCAAACACAGGACACCCCAGGTATCAAGTTTCCAAATTTATACAAGGGGCCACTGCTGAAATTCCAACAGCCCTACCCTTGAAATGGCTATCAAATAAACCAGTGTGGCAAGAGCAGTGGCCCATAACAAAGGAAAAATTGGAGGCTCTTGAGCAATTGGTAAAAGAACAGCTGGAGGCTTGTCATAAAAGAGTCTACCAGCCCATGGAATTCTCCTGTGTTTGTGGTAAAAAAGAAATCAGGTAAATGGAGAATGGTAACAGATTAAGAGCTGTGAATAGAGTAATTCAACCTATGGGTCCCTTACAGCCTGTTATGCCTTTACCTTCTCTATTACCAAAGTCATGGCCTCAATTTTCCTCACTTAGTGAGGACACCACACTCTGCTGAAGTCACCAGGAGCAGACATTGTGGAGTCAGATAATGAGGATGCTCTTTTCTTATTTTCTTGTTCTTAAGTTGTGGCATTATTGAGACCATACTCCAAAATTCAACATTTGTCTCATATATTTAGTACAGTTTTATATCTGGTTTTGATAAGGGAAGAGGGCTAGGGCCAATTGTAATCTAATAACTTTATAAGTTTAATATTTATTTTTATATCTCCAGAGATTATAAATGTTAACGAACAATAATTCTCTGATCATAAATAAATCTAGGAAATAAATGCATGAACTTTGCCTTTGATGAGTTATATATGTTCCAGATAATTAATATTCTTATTATCCCATTAGATCACCAAAATAGATTTAATTTTGCCATAAAATTTGTTCGTTGAAATTAATGGAGGGGTAAGGAGAGAATTTTCCCTGCTAGTTTCAGTTGCTGTCACTTATTTACAACTGACACATTTTTCTAGTCCATTGATGATAAACAAATAAATAAAATTTAACATAAAAATTCTAGGTTAACGTGAGGGCCTCAGAGGATGGAATTTTCCATTAATGTAATTTTTTCCATGCAATGACAGTTAGTAGAAAAATATTTTCTGTTTTGATGCTTTTTATTGAAAATGTCAATGAAATAAATTAACTTTCCTTTAGAAGATACAGCATCTGGCCACTCCGTGAATCTGAGAGCTGTGGAATCCTCATTCTGAATACCTATCTGCCATGTATATGACAGTCCTTCGCACAGTTTGGAAAGAGAAATATGCAGGCACTTACCCTGAGTTGTGGCTACATGAAATGTTGATCCTCTGGTTATGACAAATGCATATGACTCTCCTTCTGACTTCAAGTGGTTTAGAGACAAATGACTATCCTCTCACCACCCCTCTTAGCTACTCTCCAATCCAGCTATCTGTAGGTCAGTCCCAGAACTGCATGCCCTTTCCTGTTCCCTGCTTGGTCGTTGAATATTACTGATAAGTTTATTCAAAGCTGCAGTTGAAAAAAAAAAGTACACAGCACCAAACCCTGAGAAGAAGAATTCATACTCTGTGACCTCAAGTGTCTGTCTTCTGTGAAGTCTTGATAGCCCTCAGACACAGACTGATCCATTAGATATTTTGTTAGCTGAGTGACGAAGTTGGCTTACCCTCCAATTTTTAAACTTTTCTTCTTTTTCAAAAAACTTCTTGTACTCGGTATTTATTTGACTTTTGTGAGGCTGATCTTGGTTATTACCTTGTCTACAGCTGGAATCAGCTAAAACACTGATAGTCAGGCATACCTGTGAGAGAATTTTCTTAACTGGATCATTTGAAGTGGAAAGAACCAGCTTCAATCTAGATTTTTATGTGACCTGCCACCAGAAGGTGGCAGGTGACATAAAAGGACTTGTAAGAAGGAAGCTCTTACTTTTTACCTGCTTGCCCTCACTCTCCCTGGCAAGTTCATCTCTTCTGAACTGAGGCGTTCCTTTGCTGGTGTTAGAACCTACTTCTTTGGGATTTCAACATAGGCTGAATACCATCTGAGTCATCTAACCTCATGAAGTTTCTGAAACAACTGAAGCTACTAGATTCTTGGTTTTTCTGCCAGGAGACAGTCATTGTTGGGAATAGTAGAACACAGCCTGTAAGAGATTCTAATAAACTCCTTTTATACATATATTCAATATATCAATTCTGATCCTTTAGAGAACTCTGACTAATACAACTCCTCAAAACTCAATTAAATCTTTGTTCACATTTGAAAAACCTTAACTGTCACTCTCATCAAATATGACTTCTGTTACATTTTATTACCTCTACTTCCCATGATCCTTTGGCTTTGAGAGTAGGGATCAGAAATAAGTACTTTAAAAATAAGATAATTTTTATTCATAGTAAACTCTGAGAAGTTTACTTTGGATTCAAAGTACTGTGGTACTTTGGATTAGAAATGCTCCCCATAAGATATTTCAACACTCAGTCCCTTGTTGGTGGCACTGTTTGGGGGAACTTTAGGAAGTGTAGCCTGGCTGGAGGAAGTAAGTCACTCAAGGAGGCCTTTCAGATTCTGAAGCCTCCATGGACCTTTGGTTTGCTCTCTCTGCTTTGTGCTTACATTTGAAGATCTGAGTTCACAGCTACATGTTCCTACTGCCATGATGATGCTGTCAGCCTTGCCTCCCCACCATGATGGACTCCTATCCCTCTAGAACAGTAAGTGTAAATAAGCCCTCCTCCCTTGCATAAGTCACCTTTGTCATGGTATTTTATCACAGCAACACAAAAGTAACCAGTGCAGAAGCAATAATCTACAGTGTTATAATCCTTAATTTTATAATTTCTATTTAATTCTTGTCTACATATGCTTAGTAATCCTTCCTGTCCATGGTTGTTTTAAGTTTTTCACTTATTTCTTTAATAGTTACATTTGTTTTGTGTGCCAATGTTGAAGTCTTTAGGATCTATTTCTGCGTCACATTATTTCTTTTTTTATGTTGTACAGCACTATATTTTTCTTCTCATGATATTTTTATTGTTAACATGCTTATTTTTATTAGAAATCTTATTAGAATATTTTTTGGCTGTACTTTCACATCTGAGATGAGGGTACCCTTCTCTAAAGATGGCTTACATTTTCTGAGGCCAAATGGAGCACTTTAGAGCTCCAAAGTATTTTGAGCCCCTCATGGACTAAGGAACCATTTGAGAGCTAGCAAGCCACTGAAAGTTCCAAGGTGGGGGGGCTGGAAACTTGTTTCTTTTCCTTGGTCTGATTATCTTGAAGACAAATCTCCATTCATTTCTAGCAGTTGAAGAAAGGATGAATGACTTTCAATTAGATGGAAGGGTACCTCTGGGCGCTCTTTATGGGCTAATGGTTCATTATTAAAGTCATCATCCAAGTGACCTTAAGGCTTAGACACTTCCCATTGCTCAATTCCAAGAGGCCACAAGTTCAAAGCCTAAAGTCATCAGCTTCTGCAAATGACTAAAGATGAAAACAACATCTATGGTTTACCTTCCCTGAGATTTTACTGTGATTACTTATTTATCAACCCATCTGTGTGTGCACAGGCAGGGTACTGAAGCTGGCTTATATATGTAGACATACCTTATAACTACTTAATAATAGTTAAATTATTAAATAATAATAATTCTAAACCCTTTCCAACCCATCAACCTGAGCCATATTAGAAGGATACTTCTCAGATGCAAGTTCTTGGGGAAACTAATCAGCAGTCCATCCAAATCAGCACAAATAGGGAACACAGCAACCAGTAGCAGCTGCAGTGGTCACCTGGCTCTGGCATCATGATGGCCACCCCTCACCCCCCTCACCTCCACTTGAGGTTGAGGCTTCCTCCATCCACCCGAGATTGCCAAACCTACACAGAGCAGGTGCTACACTCAGATGATGGCCCTGGCACTGGCTGCCACTGCACCCCAACTTGTTTCCAAGATCTCTTTAGTCCACCTGGTTTTTATGAACCTCCTCTGGGCAGGTCCTTCACCTCAGCCTCTTCTGCCTGCCTGGCTTGCCACCTCAAGTGTCTTAGGAGCTGGCCATTGCCACACACTCACTTGCAGATGCAGTCTTTTCCGTGGGACACATGCTGCCCTCCACACCCCTACTTGGGGTCTTGGACTCTTCTGGTATTTCTCATGGCTTTGGCAACACGGCTTTTCACCTGGGCTCCACCCAACCTCAGCAGTAAGTCTTGGCAGCAGCAATCTTTGTCTAGAGTCTTTCAAAGTGAAGCAGTGATGGGCAGTGTTGAGAAGAAATGCCAAGCAAAAAGTCCTCTCATGTTTTCGGGCCTACCTTTTATACTCTGTCTAATTATGCATGTAGGTGTTTTCTAATTGGCCAACCTAATGCCCTCCTCACAAGGTTCACCTGTTGACCAGGACCACAAGTGTTCCCAGGTGTTCCCCACAGGGTTAAGTCATCAGGCTGATTTGTGTGCCCCTTTATAATAGATTAAGCACTCTCATAACCTTTACATATTCCTTCAACACAATTGTGTTTCCAAAGAAATTCAAACCTCCACTACAAATATAAGCTCAATCCTGAGACGAAATTGCCTGCATTGTCTTCCTACTATGCATTCAATGACTGCCACTTTAAAATCTTGAAACCATCTATTCCATATTATCATAGTAGTTAACAACAAAGCAAATTGGCATGTTTTAATTCCCAAGTGATAGATTTGAAATACTTGAGCCCACTTTTCAATATAACTGTGCAATCCAACATGAATCCTTGTGTTCTTCAAGAGGGTAAGTGTGGCTGTATAACAACATAACTTCTTCTCCCAGTTGTTACTACTGAAGAATTTCCTCTCCCTAGAGTCTTCATACAGCATGAATATATTCCCAATTGTTCAACTACAGACCAAAAAAAAAAACCAAAAAACAATGCCACCTTTGTATAATTTCTTCATTTATGGAGAGTCAGGGTCTCCTTTTAAAGCTCAGTCTAATCTTGAACTCACCATCTGTGCAAGATTGGGTTCCACCTCATGATTCTCCTACTCCTATAATCATGAGGTTTCAGACCTACTGTACCTCATGGCTGAAGAATGTCTTTTGTATAATTTAACTGCATTGTTCAAAAACATTCTCCAAAGTCGTTATGTCATTTGACCATTTGTATGAACAAACTGGAGTTGTGGAAGAACATGTAAGTTGATACATACTCTTAAGTATAAAAAAAAATGGAAACTGATGAAAGCAAGGTTGCATTTTAGGTCTGTCTGGCTCTAAAGCTATGCTGACTCAATGAACTAAACACATCTTTCCTTCTCCTTATTGGTTCCATCCTTAGAATTGAACCTAGGGCCTCACACATCCAGAGTTATAACATAGAGCCATGGTTTGGATCCTTGTCCCACAGAGGTTTTTGTGCATTAGGTATAGTTCCAATATAGTGGTGCTAAGGTGGTGGAAACTTTGAGGGCAGAGCAAGCTGACATCACCAAAGCATTACCTGTGGAAAGGGCAAATGTGGGTCCTACAGACCTGGATTAGTTTCTGTGAGGATAAGCTATGGTAAGGGCAATTTTACCACCTCACTGATTCCCTCTATGGCTATGCATTACACATACATGTGCATACACACACACACACACACACACACACACACACACACACACACACATGCACGCACACACATGCACACCATTGCAGTGCCATCTTCCATAAGGCCCTCACAAAAACAGCAAACAATGATGGCATGTTATTAATATTAAATATTAAACTTCCAGAACTGCTATCTAAATAAACTTCTTTTAAAAATCAAATATCCAGCCTTAGGTAATTTTTTTTTTAACAGAAACACAAAATGGACTATAACAAGTAGCTTGGGAATTGTACTCTAAAGAGGAATATATTCATTGACTCTCTGTCTCGGGTTGCTGGCACTGAGCCCTAAAATCTCTAAGATTTTTATTATGTGTATGATAGTCTTTTTTTGTTCATAACTAGCCCCTTTCAATGATACTTGAGTTCTGCTAATGAGGTGATTTAGAGGGTGCCCTTAGGGAACCTCAGGATGGTGCAGGTCTCCTCGAAGATGAAATGATCAGGGGGTTATTTTCAACCCCAATCCTATCCTCTAAGGAAGGGAGAGGGAGCAGGGCTGGAGATTGGACTCTGTATAATAAGCTCCCGAACAAGCAGATTTGGAGAGTTCCCAACTGGCAAAAACAGCAAAGTAACTGGAAGGCCGGAGCTCTAGGAGAAACAGGAGAGCTCAGCACCTCCAGTGCCTGCCTTCTATGACTGTTCTACATTGTTGTTACCAGCTTATGTTGTTTACAGTAAATGAGAAAATGTAAGTAAAATATTGGCCTTCATTCCCCGAGCCATTCTAGCAGGACCCCAAACATGAAGGAAGGGTCCCAGAGACTCCCAATTAGTAGCCAGTCAGTTTGCAACTCAGGGAGCCCAGGACTTGGGATTGACACCTGAAGTGGAACTGAAGCATTTTAAACGCTAGTGATTTGTCCCTGATTATAGAGAGTCTGAACTAAATTATTAGATATCAAGGTGGTATCTGAAGAACTGGTTGTTGATGTGGAAAAAGACCCCATGAGTACTTATGATCTGGATACTCTATTTTTAGCAGAACATTTAACATTAAATTATTTTTCCAAATGAACAATAAGCAAGCATTGTTTTTTATTTTATTTTTCTTTTATTACTCTTTTTTTTAAATACTTTATTTTTTTTCTTCAAGTTACATCTCAGTAACAAACCCCTCCCTATTCCCCCTTCCTATCCCGCCCTTCCACCCTCTTCCTTCCCCTTTCAGTCCAACAGCTGGTTCCTTCTCTTATAACAGTAAGTATTATACAAAACAATAGATATAAATATGCCACATTTATGAGAGTAAATTGGCCCAGTATACCTTCCCAATGTTCAGTTTATACCTATTTGGCCCCTGACTTTAACATTCTACTATCTACCCAACTCCATGAGTTTAAAGGTCTATATGTGACTCAACATTCATACTATCTTGCAACACACTTTTAAGAGTATCTTCTTAGATCTATAACACCCTCTTGATTCCTAAACAGTTCAAAATTTAACTATAAGATTCTATCTGTCTATTCTTCAACCACCTCAGAGACCTGAGAGGGATAAATATATTTGCTTATATAGGAAGTGCAGAGCCTGCAGCTTCCAAAACTAAGAAAGAACATACCAATAACTGCCTGGACAGTTTCCATTTTATCTCCATACATTCCAGCATCAATCTTCAGGCTTTGGGTCCTGTTTCTCTGACAGACATTTGTTGTAGAACAGGGACTATGAAGGACTTACTTACCCTGTCTTGGCAGAGTTAGGCTGTCGACTTCCCTGCTACCAAGTTTTGTCCTTTTTGGACAGCAGTCTGTCTGCAGTTGGTGCAAGGGGTTTTTTCATGCCAAGAGATAGGCTTGCCACTAATTCAACCATCTTACAGTGGAGGTTCTTCGATGCTTATCTTCTACTTGGAGTAGAATAGGGGGTGCTGTCAGGCGCTGATATGTCTCGATATCAAAAAAAATCTTGATTTAAGATAACATCTTTGAATGCCATATTCTGCAGATCTCTAGGGGTTTTTGAAGATGCCCTATCCATCTCTTGTATTTAGATAAGCAAATGTTGCTTGTCTCTTAGCAACTTAATTACTGGGTAGTTTAGAGAATATCTGTGATAGACTGTCATAGTAGCTAACAAAGAGACATGTTTGCATGACTAGGAGTTTGTTTTAACTATCCTAGACCGTTTTAGACGGTTGGTATCAGGAGGTCAGAGCTTCACATTTTATTTTTAAGTATCTCTAGGTATGATACCATCGGGAAGCATTATCTTTAAATTTGTATCAATATACAAAGATCTATTCAATTGGGGTTAAATATACTCTTAATTATGTATCAATATACCAAGATCAATGCCTATGTAGCCCAATATAATCTTAATATTACGTCCATATGCAAGGGTCAATACCATTGTGGCCAACTATAATCTTAATTTTGTATCAATATACAAAGATCAATACCGATGTAATCCAATACAATCTTAATTTTACACAATAAACAATGGTCAATACCACTTTAGCCAAATAAACTACTAATTTTGTATCAATATACAATGGTATAAGGGCATAGTCAATAATCTGCCCCTTCTTCTTGGACCTTCCTGTGCTATGTCTATATCTCATTTTTCTCAAGCCCATGCACTCCTACATAGGAGAGGAAGAAGGATACAGAAAATGAAAAGTAGGAATTTCCTGGGGCTAACCTCCAAAACCCATTAAGCCAGGACCATTTATCAGCATGTAGTCTCTTCCCCTACATAACAGAGTTTTCAGTTATCCTTCAAATAACCAAAAAGAAGGGCGGAGAAACACCCTCCCCACCCTCTGGGCATGGGACGTCGCTCTCTTAAAGTGACTTCCTGCTGATTTGGGTCGTAGTCGACCTGTTTGGGGCCCCAACCCAAATGGGAAAAATGATTAAAAATGTTAGTACAATCCTTTTATGTTCAGTCCTTCTGTTCTCAGCTGTTTAGATGACCTAAGGGGTTTGTAGGCAGAAGCTGATCTTGCAGGCTTCACTGAGGTTCCGGCCGGGGCATTGTGTAGAGCTGAACGGTCCCAGCGACACTGGATTGCAGTGGTGGTTGCAGGCCCCCGATGGAGACAGCCATTGAGGAAGTCTGCCAGGCAGAATCAACTGGGCCACCCATCCTCCTTGGTGCCCGACCCTGCTCTCTGCCGAGGACCCCGCCGTCCGCCGTCCCCAGGCTCCCCCAATGGACACCTCGACTCTCCTGGAATGACAAGAACAGAGCCCTGCCCCAATCCCACCCCTAGGATAATTGCCCTCCTCCTTTTCTTTTTCTTTTCTCTTCTCTTTTATTACTCTTAAAGGTAGGACTTTGGAGGTCCTTTGTCTCATAATGTCTTGTCAAGTCTTTTCTTTTTTCTTTAAAAATATCTTATTCTTTAATTTTTACTTTATTTTATTCATATATATTTTCTCTTCTCTCTTTTTACCCTACAGGTTCTTTGTGTATATATTATTGCTTCCAGTTTAGTGTTTTTATGGGATTCCTGAGTATGGGAACAAGTAGGTTTCTGCTTCTTATACCTTTTCTTGGGCTCTCTTCCTCCTCCTCCTCCTCCTCCTCCTCCTCCTCCTCCTCCTCCTATTTCTTTACTTTTTCCAACTCAGATGTGTTAGTTTTCATATTATCTAATGAGAGACTGAAATGGGGTAGAACTTCATGGGAGGGGATGTGGAAAGAAAATGGGAGGAGTAGAGGGAGGGAAAACCATAATTGGGATCTATTTATTTTTGAGGAAAATAAATCTATTTTCAATAAAAATAAATATATTTTCAGTTTTATTTTCAATATAATACCTGACATGACATTATGAGACTAGGAACCTCCAAAGATGCCTTTGAGTTCATTTTCTCTTTGTCATCTACTGCTGAGAATGCAGCCTACCTACCCTTAAGAGTAGTTTGCTTCCCAGGTCTTCCCCTAAAACTTCCCTCCTGGCATTCAGTCACTCCAGCTCCAAACACCAGCAAGCGTTCCCTGGGAACCCACAGGCCATTCAGGCCATGGAACTAAGTAGGCTAACTGCCCATCTTCACCTTTCTATCTTCACCCTCACAAGTCCAAACACACAGCTCTGTAGCAGACCATCTGCTGCAGCCTCTCCTCACTCTCCACCCCGTTCCTGGACGACTAAGCAGATCTTAGTGGAACACTGTGTTTTTCCTCCCACCTGTGCCCACTCAGACCTTCTTCCAGTCCATCTCCAAGTGTCAACTCCCAATATCTAGGAACACATTTCATCTGGAACCCTCATTGAGTCACACCTATCAACATCCCAGAAGAATTTTCTACCAGTCAAAACACAGCTGCCACAGTCTCCTAAGAACCAGACTTCGCAACAGAAACAAAGAAGCAAAATACTCACCCAACAAAAAATAAGACCAGAGATTAACACTTGAAATTACAATCTTCTGAAACCCAGATGCTTAGAAGCTAATGTTCAAACACAATCAGTAAGAAGCGGGACAATATGTATGTACGTACATATGTATGTATGTATGTATGTATGTATGTATGTATGTATGCATACATACATTCCTGTGTGAACTTGTATATCTTCTAAATTTGGGACATAAAGTGATAGATATAAAGTTAGTTCCTTCTAACTAGTGATACTGCTTAATTAAGATTTTAACAGTTCTTTGAAGTACTAACAGTTCTGTGAAGTACAAAATGACTTGCTATCAATACCTCAGACTCTTACAAGACATTTGATTCAATCATTTGACTTTTGATAAATGATAAACTTACCTAGAGCTCTAGGAGTCAATACCATTGACGTAAAAATGCTCCATTCTCTCTGTGGTTTGTAAGAATCTACAACAGGCATACTTTCCTATGGATTGTTCATGGAAACCTTTATTTGGATTTACAACATTTGTGTTTCAAAACTTATACTGTCATGGGAGACAGTGTAGCAGAGTTTCCTTGATCCCTACTAGTCTGTCAGACTTGTCCCAAGTTGTCTACATTTTAAAAAATAATAATAAACTAATGAATTCCAACAGCTTTCTGTTGTGGATTCAGAGTTATATTTCTTGATCCTTGTCTTTTTCAACTTTGTCATTTCCCCGAGGTCTTTGTGGTTGCTATCATTACGGCCAGGCAGATTTCTTTCTTTCTTTCTTTCTTTCTTTCTTTCTTTCTTTCTTTCTTTCTTTCTTTCTTCCTTTCTCTCTCTCTCTCTCTCTCTCTCTCTCTCTCTCTCTCCCTCTCTCTTTCTTTCTTTCTTTTCTGACCTTGTTCCCCAGGTATTTCTTCCTAGACTTCTGTCATTTTCTCATCTTACATAATAATATGCCATTTCATGAATTTTTGATGATTTTTGATGGATAACAGAGGCCTAGAAGTTAATGTTCAAACACAATCAGTAAGAGGTGGGACAATATATATGTATGTATGTATGTATGTATGTATGTATGTATGTATGTATGTATGAGATTTGAAGATTGTAATTTCAATTGTTGATCTCTGGTCTTATGATCAAAAACTTTTGGTTTTATGAAAATTTCCCTGTAATTCATTTATCCACCAGTCACATAAACACCATGTAAAACAATAAAGTTAGTAGAGAAAAGGGGAGAGTTGATCTCCTCATCTCATAAATCAGGTACTACCTACTAGATTCAAAACACATGCTGCTCCCTCTGCTTTTATCTCATAATTTATAAGTTTTCTTTAAGATTTAGGTGTGTGTGTGTGTGTGTGTGTGTGTGTGTGTGTGTGTGTGTATCAGAAGAGGTATCCAGAGAAGCCAGAGTTTGGGGATCCCTTAGAGCTAGAGTTAGCATCAATTATGAGCCACTCCTTGGAGGTACCTGGAACCTAACTTAGGTCTTCTGGAAGACGAATAAATGCTGTTAAGGTCTGAGCCATCTTTCTAACCTCCATTATAGTTCTCACAGCTGTTTTCCTTGTTCTTTTCAATTTAATTACGGTATGCTCTTATATTGGCATTTCTTAATATTAAGAGGTGACATCTTATTTATAGAGACTTGGATTCCAACTAATAGCTTTTATTTTATTTTAATTTCCACTGAGATGTTGATACCATCAAATATAACCTTGACTTTCCCACTTTTACAGTGATATGTGCCAACTAGTCTTAAATGCAATGAGCTCTTACTTTGATCATCTGACCATATTTTATAAGTGACCTTTAAATTCTTGATAATTTCCTTCTCTTTTAAGAACAATTTTATATATGAATCATGAACGCTTATCCAGACTGCCTAGAAAATATTAATACCCAGCCCTTTTCATTTTAAATTTTCAGCAATTGCTAAGAATTGCTTTATAATTTACTTGTAAATTAAATATTACAACCATATCAATAGAATTTTCTGGTTGAACTAAATATGGTACCTAAATATAGTGTTTGAATTATACTAATAATAATGATAACTATCAAATTTTTATAGTGTTACAATAATCTTGCTTATACTTCATCTTTTACAGAAACTGATTTATTGCGGAGAAGATGGCTCAGTCAGTAAAGGGTGGGTCATCCAAGCATGAGGATATGAGTTCAGAATCCAGCACACACATAAAAGCTAAGGCATGGCAGCACACCTATGTGATACTCGCATGAGGGTTTGGTGACAGACACGTACCTGGAGCTCATAAATTTGGCTAGGTTGTCTGACCAATGAGCTCCAGGTAAAGTGAGAGAATCTATCCCAAAAATAAGGTAGAGGAAACAGAACAAAACTTTAGAACATCAACCTCTGGCCCATGTGCAGCCAGCCACACAAACACATGGGTACACTACCCTATAATGTGCGAGAAAGAGACAGACAGACATGTAGAGGGAGATACTGAGAGAAAGTTCATAGAGATTACTTGTGCTAACTCGACTGCTTATATAAGAGTCTTGATTTTTTAACGTGGATTATGCAAGTCCACTAGTGTCCTTTCCCCTCCCTTTTTCAGGTGAGCTATTTCTTCAGTCATCATGTTATCTGATTAAAATTGCCAAATCCCACCAGGCATGGTGGTGCACACCTTTAGTTCTAGCAGTTGGAAAGCAGAAGCAGGCAGATCTCTGAGTTCCAGAACAGCCTGATATACATAGTGAGTATAAAGAGAGCCACAGCTACATAGTGAGATCCTGTCTAAAATAATAGATGATAGATAGATGGATAATAAATCAATAGATGATAGATATATGCCGATAGATAGATGAGATGGAGGGAGAGAGAGATATGATAGATAGATAGATAGATAGATAGATAGATAGATAGATAGATAGATAGATAGATAGTAGATAGTAGATAGATAGTAGATAGATAGATAGATGATAGATATTAAATAAAATCTAAAATCTATCTCATTGTCTTAGATTCTTTTTCTGTTTCTGGTGTAAAATGCCTTAATAAAAGCATATTAGGTTGGAAAGGCTTATCTGACTCACAAGGTGATACTCTATCACTACAGGGAACTCGAGGTATCAAGAACTTAAAGAATCTATTCATGTTATAGCCACAGTCAAGAGCAGAGAAAAGTAAAGTAATACAAGCTTACTAGTGCTCAGCTTACTTTCTCCACTTTCATGCAGTTCAAGATCTCTGTCTAGGGAATAGTAACAACCACAGTGGGTGGATCTTCCTACTTCAATTGATGTAATAAAAACAATCCTTTACAGAAAAGACCACAGGTGAAACTTACCTAGCTAATCATTCATTGAGACTCACTTACTAAGTAACTCTAGACTGTGACAAGTTGACAATTAAAACTGGCCATCACACTCATTTTTTTTTCTTGCACAGATTAAAATATAGCAGAACTAATGAACTGGGCATAGATAATTCATTCACATTCTATATGACCTATATAAACCACTGGATAGTCATGGGTATTGCTTTATAAGAACTGAACCCAATGAATCAATTCTGAAATGTGCATGGGATAAAATGTTGCTCAGCCTTGGTGGTGGCCTGGGGTCATATCCTCACACCAAGAATCTGTTTCACTACTTACTAGACTGAGGACATTTCACAACCCACTTAACTTTATAAGCCTCTTCTATTAAACAGTAGCATAAGAACACTGTCTTCATAGTGTTATCAAGTAGACTAAAGGGAATAACATATGTTAAAAGGTGTCATGTTTGAACAGCCCTCTATAAATTTAAACTATGATCATTATTTCATTAGAAGAGTCTTAACAGGTTGATTCTTATAATACATAGGAAACAAGGGTAAATACATTGCATGTGGCTGTTCTATTATTTAAATCTTTTCATATTTGGACATAGTTTCATAGTCTGGTAACTTTCTGTTTGCAGCTTAACATACTGCAACTGAAATACCACTTTCTTTCATTTGGTTTCCCATAAGTGTCTTCTGTGAAATCAAGGTTACAGAAGAGCATTTTTGTGTGCTTCCATTCCCAGATGTGACCAAGATGTGTCCAAATAATCAAGAGGAGTCTTTGAATGTATATCTAAGCCTTAAGTCTTCTTCTTGACCATATCCCTTTATTATAGCTCTGTGTGATGAAAAAGCATATATGAATTAATCAATAATAATTAAAAGCTTGTCACTGTGACATATGCTCAGTACAATCAAGTCCCACAGGGCAATACACACAGCGTGTTACAAGTCTGTCATAATATGTGTGATTTATGTACATAAGTTCTAAATAATCATCAATCTTCATTTGAAGAAATCACATATTTATAAAATTAAATAAGTCAGCAGTTAACACCACTTCTGTGATTGACAGTGATGTTTAAAGTGATCTAGTATCATTAAAATACTGTAGCTCATTCCAGTTCACACACCAGATATTTAAAATAAGATGAAAACAAAATAAGGTAATTATTTTATTTATTCATTTATACTTTTAGCATGGGATACTTGGGGTGGAGTGGGGCACAGCATACTTTTTTTTCATTTTTCCCACCAAAACACACAATGAACAATAATTAAGAAAGTAATTTGATAGTTTACTGAGGGTTTTCAGCAGTTTGTTGCCCATTGCAACTATATATATTTGAGATACATGAGATTTGATAGTATTTGTTATTGTAAATTATTTTGGCTCTACGGTTAAAACAAAGATGTAGCACACAGAGTAAAATTAAGAAAAGGTCCAAATGGGATATTATTAAAATGTCAAAGTGAGTAAGCAGATGGGATTTGCATGGCTCAGTGGATTTGTCACCAAGTCCCACTACCTTGGGGACTCTGCTGAAATCTAGTCTCAATAGAATGATCAGAAAGTAAAAATAAAGAATATAGGCAGAAGCAAATAAATAATTCTGTGCTGCCATCTAAACCCAAAGGTCTTTATTTGTTTTTGCCTTTCTTTAATCACAGGCTTCAAGGTTGCTACACTTGTTTCTATCAGAGCTATGTGTTTTGTTTGTTTGTTAGATTGGTTGGTTTTTTTGTCCTCATCTTCTCTAAGGCTGTATGAATGAAAATGCGAGGCAAGATTGGAAAGTATGCAGATTTGTCAAACTCATCTCACAAGTGAACAATGGGAAATGCAGAGGCTAGATCTAGGTGTGTGCTCCCTTCTGGGGCTGCAGCAGGAGACCTAGAAGTGCAGGGTAATGCCAGTCAAATGCAGGGACTCTTTTCTGTCTCATAAGGAAGAAATAAAAATATTTGCTGTCCTTTATTCTGGTCCGCTCTCTAAAGCTATCTGTTCTTCTCAAGAGCAAGTTGATCTGCAGGAATCTATACTTTCTCCCAATGTTAACAAACTCCTTTGGTGGGGATCCAAGATGGCGGCGGCCAGCGTGGACGTATTTTGATTTCGGGGTCAACAGTCACAAGGCAGCAAGTATTGCAGGATGCTGTACAAAGGGCACGACCCCTTCTAAATCTCACCCAGCTACACAGGGAACACGGAAGATCCCTGGGCAGGATGCCTTTTCCCACTCTCGGACACGCTAGGAAGCCTCTGGACCTGGAAATCGGGATAACCCATCCCCCAACAGGAGAGACCCCTGGTAAGTTCCAACCTAATACCCAGCTGGCAGATTCAGAACTCACGCAGAGATAATCCCCACCCTGCTGGGCACTCCCAGGTCTCACACAGATGATCCAATTATCTGGCGAAAGGTTGCAACCCTTGGAAGTGAGTGGAGCTCCGCTGAAAAGTGCCTTCAGACCACAGATCACAGCCTGTGACATCACTGGCCAGCTTCCAAGCCACGGGAACGGCAAGGCTACTGGAGATGAACTGCAGATTTACCCGCTACAGGAACCAACCCCAGGCAAACTGCGAGATATTTGAAACTGTTGTATATCAGACTTTTGTACTAATACGGGCCCAGGCCCTTTTGGCGGGGAACCAGAGCTTACTTGTACACAGCTCCACCATCTGGATTAGTTAGGTCTCCACCTGGGAGGCGAGACTGAATGACTCACCTTATAGGGGTGGAGTAAGGCAATGCTACCCCTACACCAAAGCGCCCCCTTTGGATCCAAGTCCAGAAGACAGCAAAAAAAATTCCACATGGCCAGAGGCCCCAGAACAACAACAACAACAAAAAAAAAAAAACAGAGCAAAATGTCTCCAACAAAAGAAAGCAACGCTATTCCGTCCAGCCCGAACCACCTCAACACAACTGAAACACATGAAAATGATGACAATTCTACATTATGGAAAGTGATAGAATGTCTTTAAGAAGAACTTAAAACTATGAAGGAATTCAAAGAAGCCACAATTTCACAAGTCAAAACAACGAATAAGACCATTAAAGAGCTCCAAGCCATGGTGACTCAGCTTGAACAGGTAAGGATAAAGCATTGAAAGATCTCCAGGCAAAAACAAGCAAACTGGA
>CAJQZJ010031998.1:9898431-9943490 GCA_907164525.1 Lophiomys imhausi | reverse complement strand
TGTGTGTGTGTGTGTGTGTGTGTGTGTGTGTGTGTGTGTGTGTGTGTATCTGCACAGTTACATACATACGTAGTTAAACTGTCAAATAGATGATAACAAATGTAATCAAGACACTGAAACAAAAAACTAAATTGAAAGTAGAATCAAGTCTCTTGTCGATACACCGAGCCAATTATACTATCATAGTTTCCTTACTACAAGACTAATAAGAATCCACAAGTGCCTAGAGCCCTGGGGATTTGAACATGCCTGGTGGAAATTGGAAATCAATAGGAGTCTATAATCACAAGCCCACGGCATCATTTTCATTGGGATAAAAGATGACAGCCACACAGAGCTGTTTCCTGGAAGAACAAATGATGCCTTCTCTCCTCAGCCCATACTCCCCATTTCTACTTTGGAAATGCCTGGATTTTGTTTCCTTTTAGCTCTTTGGGCAGTAGTTTCTTTAATATAAATCTAGTTATGAAATATGTGTTGGTTAGATGTGCATCAGATGCACCCAGAGTTTAAAAAAACTAACCAGGTTGACTAAGCTGCAGCTGTGTCCTAGAACACCACAGGGCTGTATTTTTCATGCTTCAATAAAAACAAGATGGAAACCTGGATGGTGTGAGTGCACCTGGATGGTATGAGTGCACTTGGTTGGTGTGAGTGCACCTGGATTGTGTGAGTGCACCTGGATGGTGTTAGTGCACCTGGATGGTGTTAGTGTACCTGGATTGTGTGAGTGCACCTGGATGGTGTGAATCCACCTGGATTGTGTGAGTGCATCTGGATGGTGTGAGTGCACCTGGATTATGTGAGTGCACCTGGATTGTGTGAGTGCATCTGGATGGTGTTAGTGCACCTGGATGGTGTGAGTCCACCTGGATTGTGTTAGTCCACCTGGATGGTGTGAATGCACCTGGTTGGTGTGAGTACAGATCTTTTGGGGCTTGTTCTAAGGTATTCTTGGGTGAAATGGTCTCCTTCCAACAGTCACTTGTCCCCATACAGGGTCTTAGTCAGTGTTCATTGCTATGAAGAGACACCATGATCATGGCAACTCATAAAGGAAAATGTTTAATGGGACTCTGCCTTACAACTTCAGAGGTTTAGTCATCCATTATTGTCATGATAGGAAGCCTGGCAGCATGCAGGCAGACACAGTGCTGGAGAAGGAGCTGAGAGTTTTACATCTTGATCTGCAGGCAGCAAAAGTGAAAGTGATGCTAGGCCTAGCTTGAGCAATGGGGCCCTCAAAGCCCACCCCCACAGTGACACACTTCCTCCAAGAAAGCCACACCTCCTAATAGTGTCACTCCCTATGGGCCAAACATTCAAACACATGAGTCTTTGGGGGCCATTCCTATTCAAACCAGCACACTCAATTTCACAGTCAGCTGCTCCTATTATTTCTTAGCCCTCTGTGGTGGTTTGGATGAGAAATGTTCCTCACAGGTTTGGCTATCTGAACATTTGATCTCAGTTGGTAGCACTTTTTGCAGAGATTTAGGAGATGTAACCCTGCTGGGGAAGTATGTCACTGGAGGTGGGGTTTGAGAGTTTAAAGCCTTATGCCACTTCCAGCTTGTTCTCTCTGCTTTGTTCTTGCAGTTGACAGTGTGAGCTCTATTTCCTGCTCCTGCTGTCAGGCCTGCCAATTGGTACATTGCCTCCACTCTATTGTGATCAACTCTCCACCCTCTGGAACTATAAACTAAATTAAGTTCATGCTTCCTGTACTGGCTAGTTTTCTGTGCCAACTTGACACAACCTAGAATCAACACAGAGGAAGGAGCCTTGGTTCAGGAAATGACTCCATGAGATCTAGCCCTAAGGCTTTTTTTCAATTAGTGATCAATGAAGGAGGGCCCAGTCCATGGTAGGTAGTGCCATCCCTGGGCTGGTAGCCCTGGGTTCAATAAAAAAGCAGGTTGAGAGAGTCATGAGGAGCAAATCAGTAAGCAAAACTCCTCCATGGCTTCTGTATCTGCTCCTGCCTCCAGGTTCCAGCCCATTTAGGGTTCAGTCCTGAGTTCTTTGGTAATGAACAGCAATATGGAAGTATAAGCCAAGTAAATCCTTCCTTTCCCAACTTGCTTTTTAGTCATGGTGTTTCATTGTCACAGCAATAGAAGCCCTAACTAAGACATTTCCTGCAGTTGCCTATGGTCATGGTATCTTATCACAGCAACAAAAAAGTAACTAGCACACTCTCCCGCTTAGTCCTTAACCCATGAAGGTCCCCAGCCAGTGAGATCATACATCTCCAAAGCCTCCACCACCACACCCACCACCAATCTTATTTGAGTCGTTTCCTCCCTCATCTAGCTCCTGTCCTCTTCTTGATTGTTCTCTGCCCCCCAAACAGATCCTCAGGAAGTCATTTGCAACCTCTAATCTCAGGCTGTCACCCTATTTTTATCACAATTTATTTCTGTTTGTTGGGCCTCAGCCTACTATAACCATCCCTTAACAAGTACTGACCTCAGAGGCTCCAGACTGCTCCCTGCATGTCCCCAGCCTTGATCACCTTTATATAAAGTCTCATATTCTCTCACAGGTGAGTGTTCTTGCCCTCCAGAGGTTGGCAGGAGCTCACCTGTTTCCCTCCCTCCCTCTTTATAGCCTTCCCCCACCCACCACACTATCAAGTTATTTATATTTTTTAGGGAGAGGCCTGTAGTATCAGGAGCCTAGCCTGGCTTCGATAGCTGTGCATAAACTGTATAAATCATTTTTCAAAATACTTATGTTGGATTTTCTATCTTCTGTGAAAGAACTTCAAATTGAAACTGGGAACATTTTTAAGAGTTAATATGCTCTCTGTGCATCTGAATTTGAGAAATTCAAGTTGAGTACCAGGAAGGATTTCTTTCACATTAAAAGGTATGTACTAGGACAGCAGGATCATATTTGTCTTGTACACAACTTTTTACAAGGCATAAAGTGCAGAGTTGTTGAATAATTGACAGATAAATGAATGAGTAGATGAACACATAAGGGCAAAATGTTTTCTTGAGCAGAGGTCTCATGTAGCCCAGACTAGTTCCCAACTTGCTATGTAGCCAAAGGTGACCTTGAACTCCTGATCATCAAGTCTCCACTTACTGAGTGCTAGGATAAACTTAAAAGTGTGTGATGCAGTGCCAAGCCCAAGGCCTCACCCATGGAAGGCCAGAACTCTAACTGCTGCTCCACATTCTCAGCATCCCCAATGGCATTATCAAATTAGTTAGCTAGTACTCTCTAGAAGACCTAAAGTAAGAACAAATAAATTTTGAAGCCAAGGGAGGGAAATTTCCTCCAAAACTGACAGACCACCCAGGATGGAGACTTGCCCTGCTGTCCAGGGATGTGGGAGGAATGGCATCTTGCTGAAGTTGGTGTTGAACATGGAATACTCATTATATGGGTCATTCAGCCAGATTGCCAAAGCGAATTTGTTCTGTGCTTATCAACATGAGGGAAAGAATTGTTAAGAAGCTGGATGTTCTTTTCTCATCTCCTGATAAAGCCTTAACCTCAACACCTTAGGGGCAGTGGTTCTCAACCTTCTTATTACTGTGACCCTTTAATACAGTTCCTCAGGTGGTGACCCCCAAACCATAAAATTATTTCATTGCTACATTATAACTGTAATTTTGCTTCTTTTATGAATTATAATGCAAACATCTGTGTTTTCTAATGGTTTTAGGCAACCCCTGTGAAAGGGTTATTTGACTCCCAAAGTGGTCACAATCCACTATAGAAGTAAATTGTAAATTATGTAGCAGTATTTAGATTATCATTAATTGACAGGCAGTGTTAATCTTTAACCTGCCATTATATATAAGCATACAGAGACAACTGATGGATTTTAACAAGCCTTGGTCTGGATTGTGCAGTCTTAGCCCATCTAAGCTACTTCTTAATTCTATGCCCCAAATATGACCCCGTAGAATATACATATTTCCCCTTGGGCTGTTATTCTCCATGTTATGCTGATGTTCCAGGCCACGTGGAATGAGGTTCTTTTCTCAAACCTATGGCATGCGTCCTCCTCTCTGCTCCTCTGGCTTCTTCTGGAGGCTTCTTCTTCCCATGATGCTCTCTTAAAATTGCTTCCTGCTGAATTGGGATGTAGAAAACCTGTTAGGGGACCCAAATAAAATGGAAAATTGATTAAGCAAGTAAATAGTAACATTTTTCCAGTCTCTATGTGCTCAGCAATTTGAATGTCCTGAGCAGTTTGTAGTCCGAAGCTAGACTTCGGTTGAGAAAGTTCAGGGCTTTCCTGAAGCCCTGGCTGGAACAGCTTATGAGGCTCGATCATCTGGGCTACTTGTCTTGTCTTTTTTCTTTTTCTTTTTTTTTTTTTTGGTGTCTGGTTCCCTTTTCTTCAGAAGTTTCAGTGGTCTCCGGACTCCATAGTTGGATGCTTCTATTCTACTGAAAAGATAAGAACAGAAACCTGCCCTAACCCTTCCTCTAGTGTGTTCTTTAATGGCAGGTAATATTTTTCCTAGGGCAAATTGGTTTTTGACAATAGAAAAAAAAACTGTATCTTTCAAAAAAAAAAAAAAAACCCACAGGTTGAGAACTTCTGCCTTAGGAGAAGGACTCATTTTCTCTCAGTCAACTCATAGTGGTGGAAGGGAAATGGCAGACAGGAAGGAGAAAGAGAGAACAAAGGACAATGGACCCAATACAATATCCAAAGTTTCAATCCTGGTGGTCTCCTTCCTCCAGGTAGACCCTACTTCCTAAAGTTTCCAGTGCCTCCCAAAATACCCCCCTAAGCTGGAGGTCAAGTATTCAACACATGAGTTTATGCAGGGTGTTTCAAATTCAAGCCACCACACTCTGAAAGGAGATCTTTGAATTTTAGCCTCTTAAAATATATAACTTAGAAAACATATACAGCCAGGTAGAAGTCTACCTTTCCAGCTACAAGCATTTCCTATTCAGTCCAATATTGTCACCAACAACAGTCCTCCACCCTGTTCCTCTTGTAAGCAGCTATGAGCTCAAGAAGTCATTATGCAGCTAGAATCCAGTAGGGCAGCTGGCAGGTGGTACAACTGGCAGGGAAAGCCCAGAACTGGGGGAACCTTTTCAGTCTTTCCTATCCCCAACCTGGATGGACCTGCTACTAAACTGCTTCTGCTAGACTTCCATCTCTGCAAATTTGTTTGTTTAGCAGTGCTGGGGAATTGACCCCAGGGCCTTAATGCATGTTCTACCACTGAACTGCACCTGCAGCTTGGTTCCCAACATACTTGTACCAGCTCAGCCAGCAAAGATAGGATTCTTTCTCCAGTGTATGAAGAAAGGCCATTGGATAACTGACACAGTGAGACTGCACTTACCACAGCATTGGGAGTTCCTTGCTTCCTCCTGGCAGGAGACTCTCCTTCACTTCTTCCTTCCTAAGGAAACTCATCTATGAGTGTCTTCTTTCCCAAGAGAGTGACACAAGAACAAAGAATCATAATGCAAGCAATAGCTTGCAAGGGAGGTGTAATTAAAAGGTGTCACATATTTACCAACTGGCTCACCTGTAGCCCAGCATATGGGACTAGAAAAAAAAGATCCTTCAGTCTGCTGAAAGAATCCTGCCTCCTGCTGAGAAAAACTGTGTCAGCCTGACAGTGTCTGGCTTAATTACTTCAAACTTAAAATAATTAATAAGTTCTTCATTTTCCAACAGGAATGCACTTAACACTGCTCAATAAGGTAATTCACAACCTACATAACTTGCAGGCAACAAGGAGGAGGATTTTAGGGTTCCTTCCCTCTCTGTAGCTTTGAGTGATTTATCTACTGCACATTTAAAAGGATGTTTTCTTGCTGAGCCTCCCACAGGAATGTGAGTTGCCATCATTATGTTTCTTCAAGCAAACCCAGTACTCCTCAAAGGCGCTGCAGAGAGTCTCAGTGTTTCTTCCTTGCTCCCCTTGACTAATGCTCCTGAGCCATGGGTTTCATTGCAAATGGTTTAAGAAGGTTTTTGTCTCTAAACCTCAATATTTGCTTTAAAAATGTGCAAGAAGAGTGTGTGGAAAGATGCTTGAGTGAAAATAAAACTATGACAAGGAAAGGAAACCCAGAGAAAAGAAGGTACAGTGTTGAAGCGTAGTTCCTGCTACCAGCCATGTGTGAAGGGAACTTGACTGTCACCTTTCTCTGGTGGGTCTTAAGTTAGGCTGCCTGCTCTGAGGCCCACTGGATCTGCAAGGCAGCAAATGAATTCTTTGTTGTTGTTGCTGTTGTTCAAAGCTTCTGTGTCTGTGTATGAATTTCTTTCTGGAACAGAGTCTTTATCTGAAAATGCCCATTGGCAAGCTGGGAGTAAACCATACTTAGTTATTTTTGGTGTCTACCTCCAAAATAAACATTGGGTTATTCTTAGTGCAGATGTGTTGAGAAGTCTTGACCTTCACCAGGGACAAATGGAAAGAAGACACTAGGTCCTAATCTGCTGGCTCTCAAACTTTACTGTTCACAGGAAAGTCACCTCAGAGGTAATGCAGAGACTCGGAATTTGCATCTTTAATACACACACACACACACACACACACACACACACACACACACACACACCAGTACTCTGTTCATGCAATCATGAAGTTGTTAAGGATGGGAGGAGCCCCTTGACTAAGCAGCGAGAAAAGTGAGCATGAACACTCAGTAGGTAAATACCATTTTATCCTGCTCTCCAGGCCTTATGATAACCAACATCTGTCATCCTCATCTCACCTCACCATCTCCTTCTGTCACATTAGGGATAAGAAGGAGGGCCCAACAGTAGGCTTCATTGAGAATCCACCCCTAGATTATCATGCTCTCCCCTGATTGGTCCTTAACTCTCACCTAAGCTGCAATAATACAAGCCAATCAGAGCCCACTTAAACCCATAAAAATCTCTAGACATAGCCTCTTTTTCAACAAACAACTTCCCAGTCTCCCTTGGGCCACCTAGAGCTTTCTCTTTCCTTTAATAAACCGTGCTTACTTTGTTGACTTTTTTTTTTTTTTTTTTTTTTTTTTTTGTCTATGCACCTTATGCTTTGGAGTAAAACCTCAAGATCTCAGTGGAGAAGAAAATCTCCAACAGTACTAAGAAAGTCTGCAACAATATTTGCACATACCCCAGTTCACTGGGCATCTCTGGAGAAATTTCAGATTCTTGTGTCCCAAGTCAAAGAATTAAACAGTTGCCACAGAAGCCGGGAAGGACCAGTTCATTAAAAGACAACACTTTTGGTGGTAGGGGCAGGGGGAATGGGCTGGAACACAGAGTTCCCTAGCTCAACCGACTCCAATGCACCAAGGATTTTGGCACCTCATTTGAATAGCATTTTTTTAATTAATTTGCATAGCACAGTCTGCCGTCCATACTGTTTTATATGTAGTTTTACATGCATTATTTCTGGAGGAAGGTCTAATACATTGAAATCAGAAACTGATTTCATTGCTGAGATCTGGTTACTGCCCCTTCTGAGGTATTCTCTGATTCGTTAATAAAAGTCAATGATACCCAATTAGCTGGGCAGAAAGAGTATAGGAAGGTGGGACTTCCTGAGAGGGAGAAAGGAACCCTGGATTTTACACAGAGGAATCTCTCTTTCCACCAGGAGACACAGAAGCAGATAGATGCATCTGAGAGCTCTGGAAGGTACAGCATGTTTGGGATTAGGTGGTCTGGGATTAATTTGGGTGAACTAATTGAGAGTCTACCCAGCTAAGGGCTAAGCATTGAAACATCAAAGGTGTATTTAATTTTTTGGGAAAAAGCTACCTCAGGTTTCAGGTTGAAATGCCTACAGGCATCTCTCTAAGGCAGGCCTATAGGCTTCTGGCCATAGACCCCACTGCAGGCCCCAGCAGCTAACCTGCCAGGCCTCCACCTGCTGTTCCACTGGATTAATATGATAGTTTAAAGTTATTAATAAATATCCAGCAGCTGCCCTGCCAGGTCTACAGGCCTCTAAGGCAAGTCGGGCCTGCCAATCACTGCTGGCTACTCTGCCAGCCTAATATAACAACTTGTAGTTATTAATGAATATATTAGTTACTGAGTTTGTTTAGGTTGCAGGTGGTGAAGGCCACCCTTGGATCAGGGCTTTATCCCCAGGACAGTCAGGCCACCAGTTAAAGTGACCCAGGCCTATCAGCCTCCCACCAGCCCTCTAGCTGCTCAGCTGCGCTAATATTACAGTTTATACTTATTAATAAATACAATTGATAACTAAGTTGCAGCTTCACATTATCATATTAATTCTCTCTCTACTCCAGCTTCCGCTTTGGTCTACTTGGTCTCATCATTTGCTAATTTTGTTAGACTCTGAAGAAGAAAATCTTTGAATTTCTCTTACCTCCTCACCTGCTGCTTCAGTCAATGGCCCAGACCTTGAGACATGTCTTCGATGAGCCACTCCAGGAGGACCAGTTCCCCTAACAGGACTGAAAAACAACTGATGCTACGGGGGAAAGGGGTGACACACAAATAACATACCTAACCACTATGATCAAATGTTCTAAAGCTTCCATAAAGGGCACTCTTTTCGGTGCCCTTTCCAGTGAGACAAGCTTTCCATCTGCAGAGGGTCAGAAGGCAAAGACGTCCACGGCACTCAACATGTCAAAAGCCTGCATTGCCTGCTCTTTGTGAGTGGGGGTAGCCATAAAGAACTATGGAGAGCTCACCCCTTAGAGCCCAAAGAATGTTTTTAATCTGGGATGAGATATAATTATTGGTCCACAGACCTCCCTAAAGAAAAGAGGTTATGCTGACCCCCCTCCCTTGATGAAATGATGTTTTTATAGGGGGACTTAACCTTCACTCCTGTGACCATCTCCACATGAATCACCAACCCAGGATCCAGAGGTCTGTCCATGTGGTGAGGACTTCCTCAATCAGCAGAGGATAGCTGCACCAAAGGCAGAGTGGGAACATGACTTGGCATCATTTCTGTCGTGGAGAAGTTAGGACAGAACTCTGGTCCCATGGGCTACCTTTTCCTTTTGAAAACCTCAAAGTACTTACTCTGGACCAAACAGGGGATAAGTTTCTAACTCATTTTAAAGATTCATTTTAGTATGGATTGTGTGTGTGTGTGTGCGTGTGTGTGTGTGTGTGTGTGTGTGTGTGTGTGTGTGTGTGTGTGTGTACATGAGTGCAGGTATAAGCCTTAGCAAGAAAAGAACATTAATATCTCCAGGAGCTGAAGGTACAGGTGGTTGTGAGCTCCTTGATGTGGGTGCTGGGAATTGAACTCAAAATTTTTAAATGCTGACCCATCTCTCCAGTCCCCAGAAATCTCTGATTTTGGCAGATCTATATATTATTAATAGGTTTACATCAAATGCACCATAAAGTCAGCATCACAATTAATCCTCTGAAATTTGATGGTGTCCAACTTTGATCAGAATAACTGTGATAGCTAATATTATGTTTTAAGTTTAAATTATTGTGCTTAAAAGATCGATTAAAAAATTCCTTCTCACCTGTAAACCTCACTTGCTCAAGGACAGATAGCTCCCTGGAATGTGGAAACAGCTGAAAGAGTTAAGGGCTATAAGAGAAGGAACCATTTGTTGGACTGAAAGGGAGAGCTGTTGGGGAAAAAAAGAAATACCTTAAACTAAAAAAAAAAAAAGGGTAGAGGATGGGGGGGTTGAGGGGGAGGAGGGTGGAAGGGTGGGACTGGAGGGGGGAGTAGGGAGGGGATTGAGATGTAACTTGAAGAAATAAAAAATAAATTATTTAAAAAAAAAAAAGAGTTAAGGGCTGTTGTTCCAATAAGATAACAGGCCTCATGTTTTAGCCTCTGTAAGCACGCATGGTTGCTCCAACTGCACAGAAGGTGAGCTTGATCACATGTAAGCAAGAAGTATCTAAGCAGGAAGTATGGCAAGATGGTGCTTTTTGGATGTGTACACAGATTGGACCAAGGCATAAAGTATGTGGCCTTGTGTGTTTTGCCTTTATAAATCTCTGACTAATGTAATTTGGTGCTATACTCTGGAAATCTGTGGTATGCAATAGACATTGTTCACATTTCTGGTGGCCCCTGGATGCTTTAACAGTGTCTTAACCGTGACTGCAGGCCAATACTGGGCAAAGTATTATAAGTGGATTCATCATCATAGAAGAGCAACCTCTGACCTAAAAATGGTGGACAGCTGATAAACATGACCCACCTGCAGTTGTTTTAGCTGCTGCTACTCTACTCATTCTTTTCTCTCCAGGACTCAAGTTGGGGTTAGGGCTATTTTGTGGGTTCCTAGCCTTACCTCTCTGCTAAGACTGCCCCCCATGCATTCCCACAGCAGAGAGAAGAGAGTTGAGGGAAACACACAATGCCACTTAAAACTATTGCTTATATGAGGCATGAAAGTTAATCACCTGACCATCAGAGACAAGTTTATCCTCTTTTGAAGAATATACTAGAAGGTACATGACCACAGGTGAAGAGGTATAATCCTCTTATAGGAAGGGGAGGGAATATTTAAGAACAAAACACTCTACCACAGTAAGTAACCAGTACTGAATCTTTCTCATCTTAATATCCCTGGGGCCTAGCACAGGTGGCCAATGAATATTTATTAAATTACATTGAATATTCATTGTATTGAATGAATATATCATTTTGGTGTAAATCAGTCATCAGAAAGAGCAGCTTATCATTTATCTATAACCTCTAATATCATCAAATGGTATTTTTAAACATTACCTATATATAACTAGTACTTATCTGGGTATTCTACAGATGGCAAAAGGTTTTATTGATTGTTTTTCATAGTTTAACAGTATCAAAGAGGAAAAGCATAGCAAATGATTTTTTTTGAAAGGCACTAGCCTACAGATTCATCTATTAACAGATCAACACACGTTGATTTTAAAATCCCATAGATAATGCCAATCAAACCCTGAAAACAAAACACTTGTGTTTCTGAAATATAAAATTGTATTTCTTTTAATGGACTCTAAGGGGTTAACATCAGAAATAGTAAGTGGAGATATGATCAGTTCCTGTGCATAAGGAACCCAGAAATTAGAAGTTGATTTTTGATTGTTCGTTTTAAAGGCAGTCACTGAAATAGTTCCAGGGGTAAAGCATAAAATGAAGACTGAAGATAGCGTGTTGAGCCTGGATGGGCTTCAAAAATAATAAAAGTTGGGGATATGTTTGGACAAGGGTGGGTTGTGCTGCTCTGGGTAAGAGTGCAGGCAAATGAGTTCCTGGGGCTCTGCCTGCCCCCGCTTAGGGATGCGGGCCTGAAGCTACACTGCGTGCTACCCTATATCACAGAAATCTCTCGTTTTAATTTGCATCCATTTCAGGGGCTGGTTACGGGCAAATTCACACATCCAGAAACCAGCTTGCTTTTTTCCCCCCAAAGACACCAGTGTGCTGCACATTACATTACAAGAATCAGGACTAACACCTTTATCCTGGAAAACAATGCAACCCCCTCCTAATTGCAACCAGAAAAAAAAAAAAAAGGAGCAAAGTTATCATTTGTGCTCAATGAGTTTGTGAATTAATTCATTATGCCGTTAAAACCCCGGAGTCTCTTTCGAAAGCCCCTTTGAAGACTTCTTGCACGAACAGCGGCTGTCCCTTCAGCTGCCAACTTCGGGAGCTGGAGGCAGCTGAGATGTGAATCCTTGAACTGAGAAATTCCACCTAGGGGAGGAGATGCAGCTTTGACTTGCAAACATTGCACCGGAACCCAGCATAACTATCCAAGAACCATCCGAATCATCGATCCAGAAAGCCCTGTTAAAAGTCAATGCTTACTCCAGCTCAGATCAGAGTCGGGCTTAGAGAAAATGCTGTCAGTAACCATAGCCCTGTTCTCTGACCACTGACAAGACAGAAGGGATCAGTTGTGCCTTACATGGCGAAAATCTCATGCAAACACTAACCTGAAAATAGTAATCAGTAAAGCCAGGCAAATCCCTTGTTTTGAAATCCTTTTTTAAATATATGTGACTTACACATTTAAACTTAAGTGTTACGTTTGAGAAAAAAGAGGCCAGATCACTGATTAAAAGAATATTTATTTTCTGTGCCACCACAGGCCTCATGCATTTGCCTGACTGCCAAGCTGTAATTAATTTGCTAGTGTGCACTGCCTGTACCCAGATTTCACAGAGCCCCACTTGTATTTCTCATTAAAATGGATCCTGAAGGCACTTTGTTATTGTTTAGTCTCAGAGAAATATTGACAGTGGTTTTCTTTCTTCCCTCCATCAACATCATTGTTTCATAAATGCTAAGCCAAGAAGAATTTTTTTGCTCACCTTTGAAGTATTTCTTATCAATAATTCATTCAAAATCACAAAGGAGCAAAGTAGCTGGGTGGTACACAGCATAGCAATGTTTGTGAGATCACATCTGCTTTTAAATCATTATATTACTGAGAAAAAACCTCCTAGAAGCAACAACAATATCCACAAACCCATACCTGACTCTGTGCACATTTGGGCTATGTCTTTAACTTGGGCCTGGTGGGGGGGAAGGGCTCATATTCTGGCCATATTTGGATGACTGTGCTACATTTCAGTTTACATTATATCTTATTGGTATTCCACCTGAAATTTCAGGGCACCTGTGTGATGTTTACCTGGGCATGGATAGTTGTCCTTAACTAGCTTGGGTTGCTTTCCTTTTTAAATTTGTATTTTTGAATGTGTGTACGTGGGTGTATATGTGTGTATCTATTTGTGTGTGTGCACATGTGTGCACAGGTACACCACATACACATGGTGTCTGTATGTGTGGAGAGCACAGGATGACACTTAATGTCTTCCTCAACTGCTCCTCCCCCCTTATTTTTTGAGAACCTTCTCTCACTGTCCCGGAAGCTCACCTATTTGACCAGGATCACTGGACAAAGAACTCCAGTGACCCCTCTATATCTGCCCCCCCCCAGTGCTGGGGTTACAGTACAGCTCCACACTGCTGGGTGCTGGTGTTGGGGATCTTAACTCTGAGGCAAGCATTTTACCCATGGTTGTCTTTTTTTTTTTTTTAATGCAATGCTTCATTTGGAAGGGATTACCCCTGCTCTGAAATTCAATGTATAGCTGAATCTATTGCCATGCCAATATATACATATATGTTAGGTTAAAAGAGTGATATTATTCCTGCCACAAACAATACCTAGTTAAGAAAAGAATAAAATTAAAACCAGTTATACATCTGCCAAAGATATCATTTTCAGAAGTCAGAGATAAAAAAAAAAAAAAACAAAACAAAAAAAAAAACAGTCTCTTGGTTTTACTTTTGGTGTCAAATGAAAAGACCATGTTATTTGGTTATTCCAATCACAGGTTAAAGAAAACAGCCATTAGCTCTTTGGTTCAAATATTCTTCTCCTCTCTTCATTGATTTGAAAGTTAATAATGCCAATGGTATTCTATGCCGAGTCACTGAGTTTTAAAATTACTGAATTTTATTCCTGAAGCCTAAAGTGACGGAAAATGTGAAAGTGCATACAGAAGACCAGGACTTATTTCCTCACAGTTATTAGATATCTTAGAGCCAACTTTAGTTTAGAAACTACAAAAAGATAAATTAAAATGTTGGTTAAGGAAGGCTACTTATAAACTTAAGCCTTAGCAGAAACTTTAGTCACACTTTCCAGGAATTACATGAACATCCCTGGTATCATTACTCAAAAGCAATACAATCTCACTTAACCTAAAATCAATCTTTAATACCACATCAATTTCTCATCCACAACCAATCATAGCACTGGGCAGAATCATTTATTACATACCATAGCCCCAATTATTAATTCTCTTTTTTGCTTTTTTTTAAATAAATTTATTTGTTTGTTGCTTCAGGTTACATCCTTATCATATTGTCCTCTTTCCCCACTTCCCAGCCCCACCCTCCCATCCTCTACTCCCTAACCCTTCCATCTTGCTCCTCTGGAGTGGAGTGTCCCTACATAACATTCCCCCACCCAGTTCAGCAGTCATATGAGGGCCAACAGCCTCTTCATACACTGGGGGCCTACAAGGCAGTACCACCAGTGAAAAGTGTCTCAATGGGAGGGAAAACTAAAAAACAGACCAACAAACAAACAAAAAAAAGTCTATGTCCATGTTCCCTTTGGTGTGTTGGTTGTAGTACAGATATCCTGTACTGTATAGCTAAAATCCAACTATAAGTGAATAGATGCCATGTGCATCCTTCTGAGTCTGTGTTAGCTCACTCAGGATGAGCTTCTCCAGTTCCATCCATTTGGCTGCAAATTGCATAATTTATTGTTTCTGATAGCTGAGTAATATTCCATTATATCTCAATGTTTTCCTTTTTACTTCACAACACCAGCCAAAACGTTTTACCCAATTTCTCTTCAGCTTTTTGTTTTATTTTGTTTTTATTGTTGGTTGTCTTTTATTTTTATTTTTATTTTTTTGTCTTTAGATTTGGCTTCATTGTGTTGCTTTGCAGGTTTTGGGCTCTTAAGCTCAAAGAACCTATCCTCCTGCATCACCATCTGAAGTGGCTGAGATTACAGGTATGTGTGAGTATTTGTAGAAAGCACCTGCCAAAGAAAACTGAATGCAGGTGACTGTTTTCCCAGCTGACTGTTGATTTTCTTCTGGACTCAGGTCAATGTTAGGCCACGCTGGGTTTATAAAGAGCAAAGTTTATCCCTGTCAACTTCATCTATTGAAATAAAACACCCAGCCAAAGGTTTTACAAACTGGAAAAACACAAACAGATTAAAATTGAATCGTATATTAACTCAAGAATAAAAGATAAATGTCAATCAATCATCAATCCATGGTTTTCAAAGTAAACTAAGCCAAAAAGTCTCGTTGTGTTTGCTAAGTATTAAGTCTGATATGGGATACATATATTGATCAATTTCTTTCACTATATACCCCACATAATAGTAAGCAGTTACCCCTTACTGTGAATCATAGAGATTACATATGCATCATATATGGGTTACATATGTTACATATATGTGTTTGTGTATGTTTATTTATTTAAGTCAGAATTCAATCTTTGCATAGTCCTTTGACATTGGTGGTAATGTTCCCATTCTTTAGTGGAATAAATCAAAGCTCAAAAGTATCTCAAAAACCAATGGGACAGGGCCAGGACTTGAATCCATGTCTGGTTCACTCAAAACCTGGTATATGAGCTTGACTGGGTAATAGGACTGTGTGAAACCTTAAAAATGGGACACTGACATCCAAAAAACAGAAGTAGGTGTTGTTTCTCAAGAGCCTCCAGGCAGAGAACTGCTGTGAATTTTCACATTCAGCCTTACTTGATTCGTATTCCTTGCTGGTTCATTCTTCTGTGCATGAGTGTTTACCTGCATTAGTGTAAGTGTACCATGTACATTACCTGATGTCCAAGGAGGCCAGAAGAGGCATTGGATTGCATGGATCTGGAGTTACAGACAATTTTGAACCCCAAGCAGGTGCTAAGATTGGAACCTGGATTCTCAGCTAGAGCATCAACTCTCTCAACCATTGAGGTATCTCTCCAGTCAATTTTATTTGGTGTTTTTAACAATCAACTTTATTAAGAGGTACATCTGACACAAATCTGGGAATAAGAATCAATCAATATATTGGGTTATTAAATCTGTTCTTGCAAATAACTCAAAAATAAGAATTATGATCCCAAATTAGAGACATATTTAATACATACAAATATTAAGGGCATGGTTCATCTGACTTCGGTCATATAAAGGGGAGAAATCCCGTCAGGTCTCATGAGGTTAAAGAAAATACCAGTCTCAGCTGGGAAGCCTTACCAAAATTACTTAAGTATAAGCATCTTCCTTTCCCAGATAGCCCCACACTTACTACTGCTAGATGTGTTCAGAGGTTTCAGTTGATACATTTTGAAAGCACTTCCCTAGTGATTATTAAATATTTCTATATATGTTGCATCATAAACTCCCCCAACTTCTTTGAATGTTAACCATTCATCTATACACATGAAGGCTACAAAATATTTTTAAAAAGGTATTCAGAATCATATGATAGGAGAAAGATATCAATATACCTATTCTATTTGTAGCCAAGATTAAGCAACACTTCACCTCAAGCATCTGCCATCAAATCAAAAGTGAGAAAACAATTTAAAGTATAGATAGTGATTAAATGGTTAAGAGTTACAACTTAGAGTGATTTTTCATTCCCCTAGTCAGATGTCTTACCCCTTGCTCCATCTCCCGCTCCAGATGGATCTAATTTGAATTTCTTCACTATCCCTTACCAGGCTTTAATTATTATTGTTAACATTTATGTATTTTGTGTGTGTGGAGGTCAGTGTAACCTTGCAGGAGCCACTTCTCTCTCTGCATCACATTAAGGACAGAACTGACTTCATCAGATTCGCCTGCCCGGGCTTTTACCTCTGACATCTCTCTTTCTCTTTCCTCCCTTACCAGGCTTTTGCAAAGTAACCCAAATTGGTCTTCAATTTGAATCTCACCTCTAACATTTTTAAGGGTTTTATTTTTAAAGTTTTTTATTTATTTACTTTACATCCTGATCATGACCCCCTCCCTCATCTCCACCAGGTCCCACCCTCTGACTCTCCATTTCCCATCTTCCCTTCTCCTCAAAAAGAGGAACCCACACACACATTAATCCACCATGGCTCCTCAAGTCGCACGAGGACTAAGGACATCCTCTTCCACTGAGTCTAGACAAGGCAGCCCAGGTAGGTTAAGGTGATCCACAAACAGGCAACAGAGTCCATGTCAGAGACAGCACCCTCTCCACTTGCTAGGGGATCTACATGATGACCAAGCTGCCTATCAGCTAGGATACACTAAATCTAATAGAAGAGAAAGTGGGGGAAAGCTTTTAGCTCGGTTTTTCAGGAGACAACTTCCTGAACAGAGCGCAAACAATTCAGCCACTAAGAGCAACAATTAATAAATGGGACATCATTAAACTGACAAGCTTCTGTAAGGCAAAGGACACTGTCATTAGAACAAAACACCAACCAACAGAGAGAGAGAAGATCTTCACCAAACCTATATCAGACAGAGGGCTAATATCCAAAATCTATAAAGAACTCAAGAAATTAAACATCAACATACCAAATAATCCAATAAAAAATGGGGTACAGAACTAAACCAAAAATTCACAACAGAGGGAATTCTAATGACCAAGAAGCATTTAAATGCTCAATGTCCTTAGTCATCAGAGAAATGCAAATCAAAACAACTCTGAGATTCCATCTTCTACCTGTAAGAACGGCTAAGATCAAAAACTCAAGTGACTTGTCAAATACGTATGGACTGGACATTGGGGATGTATGCTAAGCTTTATAATTCTCATAATTGTGGCCTAATTATTACTGTTGTTTTGTATTGTATTTGTTGTTATAAGAGAAACAGCCATTTGTTGGACTGAAAGGGGGAGCTGTTGGGGGGGAAAAAGATATACCTTAAACTTAAAAAAAATGGAAGTGGATGGGGGAGTTAAGGGGAAAAAGGATGGGAGGGTGGGACCAGAGGGGGGAGTAGGGAGGGGATTGCAATTGAAATGTAACTTGAAGAAACAAAAATAAATTTTAAAAATGGAAAAAAAACTCAAGTGACAACACATGCTGGTGTGGTATGGAGATAGGGGAACACTCCTCTTTTGACAACCACTTTGGAAACCAATCTGGCACTTTCTCAGAAAAATTGAGAATAGTTCTACTTCAAGACCCAGCTATACCACTACTGGGCATATATCCAAAAGATATTCCACCAAACCATAAAGTTTTTTTTTAATTTAAATTTTGTTTTACCTGTATGAATGTCTTTTTTAAATTACTTTTATTTATTACTTCAAGTTACATCTCCATAACAGCCAGAAGTCCTCTAGTGTTGGTATTTTGATAGCAATTGCATTGAATCTATATATTGCTTTTGGTAGGATGGCCATTTTTATTATGTTGATCCTACCTATCCATGAGCATGGGAGATCTTTCCATCTTCTAAAGGCCTCTTCCATTTCTTTCTTCAAGGGCTTGAAGTTCTTGTTGTATAGGTCCTTTACTTGCTTGGTTAGAGTTACCCCCAGGTATTTTATGTTGTTTGCGGCTATTGTGAAAGGGGTTGTTTTCCTTATTTCTTCCTCAGCCCATTTGTTTGTGGTATAAAGAATGGCTTCTGATGTTTTGAATTAATTTTGTATCCAGCCACTTTGCTGAAGGTGTTTATCAGCTGTACGAGTTCTCTGGTGGAATTTTTGGGGTCGCTTATGTATACTATCTTATCATCTGCAAATATGGATAATTTGACTTCTTTGTTTCCAATGTTTATCCCCTTGATCTCCTTTAGTTGTCTTATTGGTCTAGCAAGAACTTCAAGTACTATATTGAAGAGATATGATGAAAGTGGACATCCTTGTCTTGTCCATGAGTTTAGAGGAAATGCTTCAAGTTTCTCTCCATTTAATTTGATGTTGGCCACTGGCCTGCTGTATATTGTCTTTATTATTTCTAGGTACGGCCCTTGTATGCCCGTTCTCTCCAGAACTTTTAGCATGAAAGAGTGTTGGATTTTGTCAAATGCTTTTTCTGCATCTAGCGAGATTATCATGTGGTTTTTTTCTTTCATCTTGTTTATATGGTGAATGACGTTGATAGACTTTCGTATGTTGAACCATCCCTGCATCCCGGGATAAGGCTACTTGATCATGGTGTATGATACTTTTGATGTGTTCTTGAATTCGGTTTGCTAGTATTTTATTAAGTATTTTTGGATCTATGTTCATGAGGGAGATCGGTCTGAAGTTCTCTCTTTGTTGGGTCTTTTTGTAGTTGTGGCCTCATAGAATGAGTTTGGCAGTGTTCTTTCAGACTCTATTTTGTGAAAGAGTTTGAAAATTATTGGTGTTAGCTCCTCTTTGAAGGTCCGGTAGAATTCCGTGCTAAAGCCATCTGGCCCTGAGCTTTTTTTGGTTGGGAGATTTTTAATGACTGTTTCTATTTCCTTAGGGGTTATAGGGCTGTTTAATCTGTTTATCTGATCTTGATTTAGCTTCGGTAGGTGGAATCTATCAAGAAAATTGTCCATTTCACTTAAGTTTTCAAATTTGGTAGAGTATAGATTTTTAAAGTAGGATCCAAATATTCTCTGGATTTCCTCAATGTCTGTTGTTATTTCTCCCTTTTCATTTCTGATTTTGTTGATTTGTGTTTTCTCCCTCTGTCTTTTAGTTAATATGGCTAAGGGTCTGTCTATTTTGTTGATTTTCTCGAAGAACCAACTCTTGGTTTCATTGATTCTTTGTATAGTTCTTTTTGTTTCTAAGTTGTTGATTTCAGCCCTAAGTTTGATGATCTCCTGCCTTCTGCTCCTCTTGGGAGTGTTTGCTTCTTTTTTTTTCCAATTCACCCAGTTTAGCTGTTAATTCGCTAATATGAGTTGTCACAGTTTTCTTTTTGAAGGCACTTAGTGCTATGAACTTTCCTCATAGCACAGCTTTCATTGTGTCCCATAAGTTTGGGTATGTTGTGTCTTCATTTTCGTTGGATTTTAAGAAGTCTTTGATTTCTTTCTTTATTTCTTCCCTGACCCAGAAGTCCTCTAGTAAAGAGTTGTTCAATTTCCATGTGAGTATAGACTTTCTGTTGATTCTTTTGCTATTGAAGTCCAGCTTTATTCCATGGTGGTCTGATAAGATACAAGGGGTTATTTCAATTTTCTTGTATCTGTTGAGGCTATCTTTGTGTCCAACTATATGGTCGATTTTGGAGAAGGTTCCGTGAGGTGCTGAGAAGAAGGTGTATTCTTTTGTGTTTGGGTGAAATGTTCTGTAGATATCTGTTAGGTCCATTTGTTTCATGATCTCTGTTAGACTCATTATTTCTCTGTTTGGCTTCTGTCTTGATGATCTGTCCATCTTTGTGAGTGGGGTGTTGAAGTCTCCCACTATTAAAGTGTTTGGATCAATGTGCGATTTAAGTTTTAGAAGTGTTTCTTTTATAAATGTAGGTGCCTTTGTATTTGGGGCATAGATGTTCAATATTGAGATGACCTCGTGGTGGATATTTCCTTTAATGAGTATGTAATGCCCTTCTCTGTCTTTTTTTATTAACTTCAATTGGAAGTCTATTTTGTTTGATATTAGGGTGGCTACTCCAGATTGTTTCCTGGGTCCATTTGCTTGGAAAACCTTTTCCCAGCCCTTTACTCTGAGGTAGTATTTATCTTCAATAGTGAGGTGTGTTTCTTGTATTCAGCAAAAAGATGGGTCTTGTTTATGGATCCAGTCTGTAAGTCTGTGTCTTTTTATTGGCGAGTTGAGTCCATTGATGTTGATGAATATTAGTGACCAGGGGTTGTTATTTCCCATTATTTTGGTTTAACTGGCTGTCTTGTGTTTCTCTTTTGTTTAGTTGCTGTGGCGGTTTCTATTTCCTCTGTTTTCTTGCGTGTAGTTATCTTCTCTGTGTTGGAATTTTCCTTCTAGGATCTTCTGTAGGGCTGGGTTTGTGAGGAGATATTGTTTGAATTTGATTTTGTCATGGAATATCTTGTTTTCTCCCTCTATGTTGATAGAGAGTTTTGCTGGATATAGTTGTCTGGCTGGGCACCTATGTTCTCTCAGGGCTTGTAGGACATCTGTCCAGGCCCTTCTAGCATTTAAAGTTTCTGAGGAGAAGTCAGGTGTGATTCTGATGGGTCTGCCATTGTATGTGACTTGGCCTTTTTCTCTTACAGCTTTTAATATCCTTTCTTTGTTCTCTACATTTGGAGTTTCTATTATTATGTGGCGAGAGGAGTTTCTTTTCTGATCTAATCTGTTTGGTGTTCTGTAAGCCTCTTGGATTTTTACTGGTATCTCTTTCTTTAGGTTTGGGAAGTTTTCTTCTATGATTTTGTTGAAGATATTTCCTGGACCATGGAGTCTGGAGTCTTCTCTTTCCTCTATGCCTATAATTCTTAGGTTCCATCTATTCATTGAGTCCTTGATTTCTTGGATGTTGTGGGTGAGAGATTTTTTTCTTTCTCATTTTCTTTGGATGTTGTACTGATTTCTTCCATCGAATCTTCCATGCCTGAGATCCTGTCTTCCATCTCTTGTATCCTATTTTTCATACTCATATCCGTAGTTCCTGTTCTCTTCTCTTGATTCTGCATTTCCTCTTTTAACTCTGACTGTGTTTTCTTTATTGTTTCCATTTCTATTTTCATGTCTTGAATGGTATTGTTTGTTTTGTACATTTCCTTCTCCAGTTTGCTTGTTTTTGCCTGGAGATCTTTCAATGCTTTATCCTTTTCTTGTTCAAGCTGAGTCACCTTGGCTTGGAGCTCTTTAATGGTGTTATTCATTGTTTTGACTTGTGAAATTGTGGCTTCTTTGAATTCCTTCATAGTTTTAAGTTCTTCTTGAAGACACTCTATCACTTTCCATAATGTAGAATTGTCATCATTTTCATGTGTTTCAGTTGTGGTGAGGTGGTTCGGGCTGGACGGAATAGCATTGCTTTCTTTTGTTGGAGACATTTCGCTCTGTTTTTTTTTTTTTTGTTTTTTTTTTTTTTTTTTGTTTTTTTTTTTTTTGTCTCTGGCCTCTGGCCATGTGGAATTTGCTGTCTTCTGGACTTGGGTCCAAAAGGGGCACTGTGGTGTAGGATTTGAGTTGCCTTACTCCACCCCTATAAGGTGAGTCATTCAGCCCCGCCTCCCAGGTGGGGACCTAATTAATTCAGGTGGCAGAGCTGTTTACAAGTAAGCTCTGATTCCCCACCAGAAGGGCCTATACTAGTACATAAGACCGATAAACAACCGTTTCAAATATCTCGCAGATTTCCCGGGGTTGGTTCCTGTAGCAGGTAAGTCTGCAGTTCAGCTGCAGTAGCCTTGCTGCTCCCGCAGCTTGGAAACTGGCCAGTGACATCACAGACTGTGATCTGTGGTCTGAAGGCACTTTGCACAGGATCTCCCGCTCACTTCCAAGGGTCGCAACCTTTCGCTAGATAATTGGATTGTCTGTGTGAGACCTGGGAGTGCCCAGCAGGGTGGGGCTGGGTATTAGGTTGGAATTTACCTGGGATTTCTCCTTTTGGGTGGATGGGTTATCCCGATTCCTAGGTCCAGATGCTTCCTAGCATGTCTGAGATTTGAAAGGGGCGTCCTGCCCAGGCATCTTCCGTGGTCCCTCTGTAGCTGGGTGAGATTTAGAAGGGGTCGTGCCCTTTTTACAGCGTCCTGGAACACTTGCCGCCTTGTGATTGTTGACCCCGAAATCAAAATACGTCCACGCCAGCTGCTGCCATCTTGGATCCCCCCATATTTTTAAATTTTTATAAGTCAATGTGTGTATGTGTATGTGAGAGAAAGTGGAGGAGCATCTTGCATAATAATTTCATTTCTACTATCTAGAAGTGCACAGAGAACTTGTGACATTTCTATTAGGTGTAGACAAGTTATATGACAGGCATATTTGAGGACATTCAAGAATCAAGAATCTCTTTGTAAGCATTTTTCACACAGGACTTGTGGTCATTTGAATAGGTATGACTTCCATAGACTAAAGTGTTTGAATGCTTGGCCCATAGGGAGTGGTACTATTAGGAGGTGTGGCCTTGTTGGAGTAGTGGAGACCTTGTTGAAGGAAGTGTGCCATTGTGGAAGTGGGTTTTGAAGTCTCCTGTGCTCAAGCTACACCCAGTGTGGAACATGGTCTCCTTCTGCTGCCTTCAGATCAAGATGTAAAACTCTCAGTTCCTTCTCCAGCACCATGTCTGCCTTTACTCAGCCATGTTTCCCACCATGATACTAATGGACTTAACCTCTAAAACTGTAAACCAGCCCCAATTAAATGTTTTCCTTTATAAGAATTGCCATGATCATGGTGTCTCTTCATAGCAAAAAAAACCACAAACTAAGCCAGGACTATAAACATGTATGAAGATAGATTTACAGACTTAGCCGGGCGGTGGTGGCACACGCCTTTAATCCCAGCACTTGGGAGGCAGAGCCAGGTGGATCTTTGTGAGTTCAAGGCCAGCCTGGTCTACAAAGTGAGTCCAGGACAGCCAGGGCTACACAGAGAAACCCTGTCTCGAAAAAAAAAAAAAAAGATAGATTTACAGGAGATTTGAAGATAACTCCAGAAATTGAAAATCCCACAACAACTTTCATAACAAACTTCATTTTCAAGTTTTCAGTGGAGAAAGCACACAATTGCTTTGCTTTTGGTTTCTCAGTCAAAGTGGTTTCTTATGAAGAGTACATTTTACATTTATTTTATTTAATCCATGAACATTCATGCACATGTGCTATGATGTGCATTTGGAGAGCAGAGGATGCCTTCCAGGAGCTGGTTCTCTCCTTCCACATGTATGTTCAGGGGATGGAACTCGGGTATCAGACTTGGCAGCATGTTTCTTTACCTGTTAAGCCATCTTGCCAGCCCCAGACTTCCAATCATTGTTAATGAACTTCACTTGCTTGATCTCAGGTGAAAGGAATCACTGGTTCACACATGTACACACATGTGCATGGACACAGACACACACACACAGTAATAACATAGAATGAGACCCCAGAACTACCATCAGAGAGTATCGTTTTCCCCCACTGACTGAGTCGTATTCCTGAAAATCAGTTCCTAGTTGCACTTGGAACATCATTCCTGGAACTACTGATACAGCTCAGTTGGTAGAGACCTTGCTCTGGTTCAATACTGAGTCTAGCATTCTGGCGGTGGAAAATCAAACAAGCTTATGCTTACCTATGAGCCGTTTGAGGCCAGAATGGACTGGATGAGACCCTGCCCTCCACTTCAATTTTCTGACACGAATTTCTCCATGTCTGCTACTTAATAAACAACATGACCATGATGAAGTTCCATTTTTAACATCTCAGCAACAGACTGTGTTTTTTTTCTTCTCTGTTTTCCATGTACATGTCTTAAAAACTGAAATTCTGGTCCAGGAGATGGCTCAGTGGGTAAAGGGTTTGAGATGGAAACCTGTTGAGCTGACTGCTGGGACCCCCACAGTGCAAGGAGAAAATTGACTCCCAAAAGTTATCCTATGACACCCACATGTCATGACACACAATGCGCATCCACACATAATGGTGATGATGCTATCTATCTATTTCTATATTGCATATGTATTATAACACTATCTATATCTTTGTATATATTATAGATATAGATATATAAGAAAAAAAAGAAAAGTTCTCTGATACCACTAAAGTGCACAGAGGCTGATGTAATCAAGTTTTTGTAGTACGGAGCGGCTTCTCTGAAAGTATCAAAGGGGAACCCTGTATTCAAAGCATCTTACAAAGACTTTTTTCCCATATTTTTATCACAGGTCCCAACCACTGAAAAGTCATGCCACCTCGAAATTTATTGGATTTACTGAACTGTGTCTTCAAAGACTAGGTTGCTTTATGAAGAAAAGGAAACTAGCTTTCTTTCTTTTTCTTTTTTTTCTTTTTTCCTGATCAGAAGATTATCTAGTTTGAAGTACACTGTTATCTCAAAACAAATGAGAGGCAGCAATAGGAGCTGAGTGAACACCCAAGAGACAGCACTTGCTTTGAACTGAGGTGGAGGCAGCAAAGTGTCTGGCTAGAGCATACCACATGGGGCTCAGCCAGCTCTGTGGAGCATGGCAGATCCCCAGCCACCAAGAAAGAAACTTTGTTTTCAAATGCCCTGGGATCTTGATGGTACCCTTACTTTCACCAGGACCAAAAAGTAAAGAAAGCGATTTTTTTTTAAACATTTGCTTTTTTTGTTTGGTTTTGTTATTGTTTGGGTTTTTTGTTTGTTTGTTTGTTTTGCTTTGATTTTGGTTGGCTGTTCAAGTGTAGCTCCATTCTTCATATCACCCCCAAAGAGTTTTTTTGTTTTTTGGTTTTTGGTTTTTTTTTTTTTAGTTTTTCTAGACAGAGTTTCTCTGTGTAATAACCCTGGCTGTCCTGGACTCCCTTTGTATACCAGGCTGGCCTCGAACTCACATATATCCACCCTGCCTCTGCCTCCCAAGTACTGGGATTAAAGGCGTGTGCCACCACACCTGGCAATTAGACAGGTGAACTGCCATGTGGGTGCTGGGATTTGAACCAAGGTCCTTTGGAAGAGCAGCCAGTGCTCTTAACTGTTAATCCAACTCTCCAGGCCCCCCAAAGAGATATTTCTAAAACACCAACTGCTCCTGGAGAAAGGATATGTGTGTCCAATGTGATGACACACAATGCACATGTACACACAGGGACAGTGATCTTGTAAGTGGACAACTTAAGGCAGAAGTTATCATGCAACTGAAAAGTCCATGCATGTTATTTTCTTAACTAAAAAGATTAGTATTTGGGATGTTTAGTCTACTTTTAAAATAATATTAACTAGACTGGGGAGATAGCTCAGTTGGTAAAATGTTTTTTGACTTACAAGCATGAAGAACTAAGTTTAATCCCCAGATCCCACATTCAAAAGTGCTGGGCATGGTGGCATGCACTTGTAATCCTAGCACAAGAGAGGCAAAGACGGGTGGCCTTGGGACTTGCTGGCTAGCCAGCCTAGCATATTTAGCAAGCTGCAGATGAGTAGAAGACTTTATCTTAAAAAAAAAAAAAAAAAAAAGAGTGGATAGCTCCTGACAAACAACGCATGAGTTTGTCCTCTTGCCTCCATATGCACACACACACACATGCATTTGCACACATGGACACACTTTGCACAAATGTATACTTGTACAGACAAGAACAAACACAGAGATATGCACACATACACATGCACAGAAAATAAAAAATAAAATAAATTTAAAGTTCACATAGATACCCTGGGATAATCTAGCTGCAAAAAACATGAAAGTTTATACTACGATTGAAAATGAATCATGCCACTGAGAGTTTCAAACCCTTCTCCCCCAAAAGAATGTGTCTGTTTTTTCTTGGAAAAGAAGAAAAAGAAAAAAGCCACAGCCAACAGCTATTGTGACAACCTGCTGTTTAAACTGATAGGGTCATCCTAGGACTTGGATTAGGAGCCTTTACAGCAGAACACATCTTTAACACTGTTCTTTTCTCTTATAAAAATGAAATAACATCACTCTAAAGAACCGTATGGCTCTATTCTCCAAACAGAAGCATTCCAAATGCAAGTTTTAGACTCTTCAAAGCTTACAGAAATCATGAATTTGAAATTTGCTCCCTACTAACTTTATAAAGAAAGAAATACACCTAGAATGATCACACATAGAATAGCTGGAGAGACAGTTCAGTGGTTAAGGATATTTGATGCTCTCCCAGAGGACCTGGGTTCTATTCCTGGGACCCATATGGCAGCTCACAGCGTCCATTTCTAAGGGAGCTGATGGCTTCTTCTGGTCTCCATGGGCACCGAGAACCCATTGATGCACAGACATGCATGTAGGAAAAATATTCATACACATAAACTAAAACTGTAAATAAAATTTTAGCTGGAAACTTGGGAAATAGGCATATCTCTATGAAGTCAAGGCCAGCCAGGCCTACAATGAGACCCTGGCTCAAAGAAGCAAACGAAGCAAACAACAATAAAACAGTAATTTTCTGTTTCTCTGTTTGAGACAAAAACAAAAAGCCCTCTGTGATTGGGCTCCGATTAAAGTTGGACTCCCAACATTTTTGCTCCAGGAAAGAATATGTTAAAGAATGGAAAGGACTCCACTTTAAGACATCAACATTTAATTCTTGTTACAAAAATTATAATCATAGAAAGGAGGGCTTCTAAAATTAGAACCCTGAATAACTATTGAGCTAAACGCATCTTCAAAGACAGTACTAAAGCATTTAATTAGGCAATTCCTGAGAGGAAGGAGCTGGCACATCAATACCATCTAATAAGCTTCTGGCCAGGGCAGAGGAAGAATGATCACAATTGCTTGCCATGTGTTTACTCTTCAGGCCTTTTATTGGGCAAGCTCCACTAAGGAACAATACAATCAAGGAGGAAAGAGCAGAGACTGTTTTTTTAATGGAAGAATCCTGGCTTTGGGACATGATTTTTTTTATTGAAGACATATAAACCTTCTTTAGAAATTCTCCCTAACTATTTAGTTGGAGCGTTGTAAGTTTGATAAATGACTGGTTTTTTCTCCACACTATTAAGAAGAGAGAACAGGATGACCTGAGAATGCATGGTTTTAAAATACAGCACGTGAATCTGTGGGTTAATAGCTTTTCTAATTTGATTCATAGCAGTACAAGGAAGGATTAGCTTCTACTGAAATGAAAGGAAAATACCTTTAAATGGGGCAGTTTGTGTCTACAGTTTTCATTTATTATTTATCTATTTATTTATTTATTTATCTATCTATCTATCTATTTATTTATTTATTTATCATCATGATGTCTAGCTTGAGTTGGGAGTGATATGTGGGGATCAGAGCTTTCTATCATATGTGTTTCAGGACTCCAACTCAAGTATTCCAGCTTGACAGTAGACACCTTTATTGGCTAAGGCATCTTGTCAGTGTTTCCAAACCTGCCTTGTTTACAAAAATTTGAAATCTATATAAAAATGTGATCTATTAAAAAAAAAAATCACCCTGTCATTTGTTGGGCCAGTAAGGAGGACCTTGTTCTAGACTAATGTAGCAGTGCCAAGAAAATCAAACAGAGAGATTGAGCACAACTCCACCCACAGTACAACACAGACCACTGAAAATCTAAAGCTACTAGTGGAATGTCAGTAGGTAGAACATTACTAAGAGAAAGAATTACTAAGGAGGAATATCAAATGTGGGGATTTGTAACCGAACTTTTAAATTATTATTTATCACTTATTTATTTATTACTAAATTCACTTATAACAAACACCAACAATTTTTTAACTATTAATCCTATAAATTCCTATAACCCTTTAACCTATCCACTAAACCTATTGATAATTATAACAACTACTTTCATAACCTTTTAGAATGATACAGTCTCTGGGGCAGGTCCTCAGTCGTCAGGAACACAGTCTTTGTTGTAGATTCTTTAACGCACTTAGCAGTCCTTTTTCTGGATCTCTCAGATGCAGGTTCGTCAGGGTAAGTTGGTTATTGCAGTCTCACCTTAAATAAGGCTTCATGCTTTCTTCTCTGTGGGAGACCCCAGCCGTCTTCAGGCCAACTTACTTCTTTTGAATCAGGAACTCAGCTGCTCTGCCTCAGTCCTTAAAGCCAGGCACAATTTCTTTTAGGCCACTGTTCGGACAGATCAAACCTCTCTAGGCAAAAGCTGAGCCACAGGGTCCAGTCCTTGGCCTTTTGGTGTCTTGCTCAGGCTTTCTTTGCTCACCGGCTTCTTTCTGCTTCAGGGAGAGAGCTGGCCATCAATGGCCAGCCCTTTTTACAGCAGGACTCTTGGAGCTCTCTAGCATCAGGGGCCTCTTCTCTTTCTGGGCTCCATGCACTGTCCTTAAATAGGAGGAACTCTGTTTCAGCTTAATTTGGGCTCCGCCCACTTAGCAGCTGAAAACAATGTCAGGCCAGATACTTTGTTTCTTCAAGTCTATTGAGTCTTTCCTGTTTTTCCTGACTTCAACCTTGTGTTTCAGTCTATTAAGTCTTTCCTGTTTTTCCTGACTTCATGCTGATAATGCTCTTCATGCCCCGAATTAAGAGACAGTATCAAAAACCCCTATATATTTTCTAAATCTAACTTATCTAACCCCTACAGGGATTCTTAATTAACCAACTTAACAAAAGTCAAGGTAGGAGGAGGCAAGTTTGGGTGGTCAGATATTAGTGGTAAGGCTGAGCACTCTGGTCAGTTATCAAAAGTGGAGAATTTTCCCTGTTGAGTACAAGAAAGTCACAGGGCCTTTTAGGCAGTCCAGCAAGGCCTGGCCAATTCCAAGCTGGCTCTGGCAATGGGACTTCCCAGGAGCCTTTACTACATACATACAGTCCCTTTCTGTTGAAAAGAAAGCACTCTGACCTACTGCTAGTTACAAACACCCTCATGGAAGTAACAGAGTAGAGCAAGGTCTGTGGTGTTAGATTATGGCTATAGTTTAAATTTAATGAGATTCAGTAAACATGTTTACTTGACACAAAAATTGGGTTATTTTTTAACAGATATTTAAAAATAATAACTAAAATTGTGACCAGTAACATTATAACAGATATCTACAGTGAGGCTCCTGGAAATTTTCTGAAAAGTACAAACTGCATAAAATAATTGCATGAACAACATTAAACCAAAGAAACAGAACAGGGAAGGTGTAAACATCTCCTTATTTGACAATGTTTCCAACACAATTTAACACATCAAATAAACAGGATAATTTTTTGTTTGTTTCTCTTTTCATAAGATGAAACACCAAATCTTTTGAGAAATGGCAACATCATTTCAAGGTTAGAATTTTGTGTAGGTATGGGTTTGAGAAAAGTTATATAGCAAAAATGTCAAAAGGTCTGAAGTTTGCATTAGCAAGATCATGGGTCACTGAGAAACAATGCTTAACTGTTATTTAAGTAAGGGAAAAAGAAAAGAGTTCAAAGTAGTTGCAGAAAGTAATGTGATTATGAAATCTCTTAGTCCCTTGTTCCAAGAGTGAGAAGCCTTGCTTTTCTTAAATAGTTACACTGCTGATAAAGGTTAATAAAAAGCACAGGAAATTATTCTGATAAGACACAAAATCTTTGCCTCTTTTCAAGGTAGATTAATCAAAAGGAAAGAAAAACCTTTTACAATATCTTATTACAAGCAGACCAATAATCCAAGAAAACTTTGCCAAGAAAATCTTATAAATAAATGTACCCAGTCTTCAGTTCGATCACAGGAGATAAGGTTTCTCTTAAGCAAACTTTCTGTAATTTTTTATTTCCATCAGTTTTTGTCCTATGTTTTGAGCTTTCTCATTCTGGAACACTTATTTGCCAAGATTACTCTCTTTTTATCTCAACAAAACCAAATTCTACATACCTTGTAGCCTTTGAAAACCTATTGCCTTAAGCAGTTTTATACATGAATATTGACTAGACCCTTTAACCATTAACTTTTATTTTTTTATTTTAACAGAAAATTTAAATTCTTATTACAATGACCTCGCTGTCAGATATCAGGATTCTGCAGCAGTCTGGAAAACTTTGTTATTAAAACATTTAATTTTAATACATTTATGCTTTGTCATGACAATGTAGCAAAAAAAGAGATGTTATCATGTATCATTTTCAGATTCAAATATACTTAACCTCTCCATAGAAGGCAAAAATAAGAGATCACAAATAAAGTAATGTTTAGTGATCAGTGTTCAGTAGTTTGTCTTACTTAGAAGTTATTAATGAATATTTTAGTTAGTAATTTAGCATAGGTCAAATGTTCAAAGGCTGCAAGTTCCTAAAAAAATTTTGGAAACTATCTTCAAGCAGCTATTTAAATTTTTTTTAATTTTTAAAAAGCAAAACAAAACAAAAATTCTCATTGAAAAATACCTGCATAAAACTTATATTTCACTAGCATTAAGTCAACATGTACATTCCAAGTTATATAGATAATTCAGAGAAGTTTCCTAAAACATTAAACAAAGCTAATCAAGCTTTCAAGTTATTTCCCCACTATTTTTACAACACATGTATATTAGATTAGAATGTTATTGAATCATAAAAGATGAACTTTTTTTTTTTGCTATTGTGCCTGATACAAATCAAGTCATCAGTGTTTGTTTCTGTTGCATCTTTCCTTGTACGCTTACTTATTCTTAGGTTGTGTTTATCCTTTTATGATCTTTACCATCCAGTAAATATATTATTATCTTATTTGACCCATGAACTTACTCAGAATAAAAAAAATATGTGTTTATATTATTCAAAAGATCTCAGGAGATACTCACTTTATTAAGCCAAACATCATAAACAGTCTTATTCAAGTCTTGTGTACTTGAAAAACATTTCATTTAGAATTTCATTTAGCAGATATCTGCTAATCCCAGAAAATAACACTTGGGTTAGTTTCTGCATTTCTTGAGATTATGAGAATTATTTAGAAGCATTTACTTAGCTCTAAACCAATTTGAAAGAAGTTCTCTAAAGAGATTGTATGAGAAGAACTAGAGATGTAGGACAGTGATACTGGTTTATCCTAATACTGAGAAAGACATGGGAGTTGCATAAATTAATTTGATATAAATACCATTAATAGGCAGAAGTCCCACAGACAAGTATGAATGAAGATATTAGCTCTTCATTCTAGACTTTAACTGTGGCGCAGGTTCACACAAAACTCTGTGTACAATAGTTGTTCTCATCTTTGTTCCATTCTGTAACTTTAAATGTGAATATTCTAGACTAGTTGTTTGTTACAATGACCAAAGCTTTTCACCTCTATTTATGAAAGACACCTTGAAGACTTTAAGTTACTTGTAATATGGAAAATGTGGGCTGAATTTTGGACAAGGGACTTTTCTGAAATAGGAAACAATTGGGTCATTGTTTCAAATGACCATATTGAGTTGGTATAAGAAAGGGTTTGAGAGATATTGAAAGATATACTTTTGTACATAAAAATCATAAAGTTTGAGTGGACAGTGATTCTAATTCAGGTAGCTCTAAGCTAGAACCTCTGAGGGCCCAAAGAAAAGCCTTTTGTGGGACCAGTGGGTCCAAGAGGCAGAGAAAAAGGCTTGATTGTTTACAGCTGAGCCACTGCCCCATTGGGATAATAATAACCCCTGGAAAATGCCTGGAGAGGGATTTGTTGATGGTTTCTACTTAGTTCTGCTAAAGTTTTATTTTCAGAAAATGTAATATCCTCACTGATATTTGAGTCTCAGTTTTCTCACATAGGAATCCAGGGACCAGACCAACCTCAGGCTAATGACTTCTCTATTACATAATTTTAATAGTTGGATGAAAGTAAAATGTACTGCCTCTTTATAGTCTGTTAAAAAAAAAAAAACAGGAATGGGAGTGGAGTTGGGAGCGGCTAATCAAAAACTAGATGCATGAAAACACGCACTTGTACTAGTTTATAAATTAACTGGAAAATATATGATTTTTAAAAAGAGTTTGAACCCATGTACTCTACATGTTTGCTTAATGTTGCTCCCTGAAGCCATAGGCTTTTTAATGAATAAGCATTCCATTGCCAAGTGCAAGATACGTCCCTATGAAGTTGTTGACCAGGAAGCCACAGAAGTTTCCAAAACAATAAAAAAAACTATTGCAATTGTTCTTGGTTGCCCAACAGAAATAGATGATAAGAGCTTATTACTGAAGTTAATAACTTATTACTGAAGTTATACACTTTGGTTATAGGACACAGAGAAATCAAGCTAGAGCTGAACTGGAAACTTTCTTTCTGCTGACTAACACTCATAGCAATAGAAAGTGCAAGGAAAGCTGTAGGTGGGGGTGCAAGGGAAGGGGAGGTTCATCAGTGCTCTTACCCAGATGTGTAGCCTGAATGCTACAATACCAACCTGCCAGGCCCAGTGTGCCCACTAGTGCAATAGTGGCACCAGTGTTTGGGGAGTAGTCAATGGTTTTCTGATGAATTTGAGGCCTACTTCATTGGATGAGATGGCTTGTTTAGTACCACAACCCTACCAGTCAAAAGTCCATGACTTGGAAAGCCACAGGCTCTACAAAATAATCTATTACTTACACTTTTCTAAATAGTACATATGTCTGAATGTATATGTCTATACCCTGGACTAGTACTACTGTCAATCTTAGTTGTAGATACTTTTTTTTTTTAATGAGTGAAAATTCATGCAGAAACTCATCACTGGTAAAAGTGCTGAGAATAAATAATTGTTGAGTACTCAGTTCTAAACAGGACACCTATATCTCCTGCTCCAAGGCCCAGTGAACATTACAGAAGAGAAGGCAGAAAGATTGTTAAGAGTTGGAGAACAAAGAGGAATGTTATAAAACACTGTTCTCGTATTGGTTGTTATAATTATGAATACAAAGTACCTGTGGCTACCTCCTCACTACTGCATGGGATGAGAGCTTTCAACAATTATGGATTGGAGAGTGTCTTGAGGTGTTTGAGAGGTGTTATTTTCTTCAGTTGCCCATGGTAATTAGCTCTGCACCCATACTCTTACAAATAACCCCAACTAAACTCAGTGAGTTAAAAACAGACAAAAAAAAAAAAAAGTAGGAGGGATAGTTGAAAGGGAAAAAAAGTGAGTCAGTAGGTATGGGGAAGAGATAAAAGAAGGTCAAGGATGAACATGATCAAAATACCCTGTGTACATGTGTTATACTTTCAAACTCTGTGGCCAGAGTTCTAGATGGGGACAGCAGGCTGAACAGCATCACCTCTGTCCTCTGTCACAGTCTCAGTGGGATTTTTCCATTTCTTACCTTCTGTCCCTTAACAGGTCTGACTCTAGAGGCCATTGTCATAGTTCTGACCATCATTCTGATTCTGTCTGGTTGTATTTTTCATGTTACTTTTCTGGGGTCTCTTCCACAAAATGAGAGATGCAGAAAAAAGTCTCACTGATTATCCAGTGAAGCATCTAGGGCCAGAGGCACCCAAAATAACTCAACCCTCAACTTCTTGTTCTTCCTGATTTGAAAAACAAATGCCGGCTTCAGCCATCTTGAAATTGTACTTGCCCTAAACCTTCATGGATCATCTCATCCAAAGATGCTTAATTTCCACTGTGCATAATAATTACTCAGCTACTCTTTAGAAGTACAAATTCATGGGCCTTAACTCTCAGCACTCCTGACCCAGTCAATCCTTCTTGGGACTAGGAAATATATATTTGAAACAAGATTTCCAGAAATATTCCTTTTAAAAAGGGCTTCTTAGACATTTGCTTGTGTTCTTTGAGAAACCCTATGCAACCAAAATCATAACTGTTAAAAAAAAATATTTGAACCCTGATCTGTTGTCTAGCCAAAAATAAAAGAACTAAATGGGGGAGATGATCCAATTTTTAAAGTGTCTGCTGCCACAGTCATTAGGACTTGAATGCATCACCAGCATCCACATAAAAATGCATGGTGGCCTGCTGGAAATGTAGCTTGGTGAATGTTGGTGAACAGAGATGTGTGTCCTTAGAGAACATTGGCCAACCAGCCTAGAACATTGTTGAGCTTCAGTTCAGGTTCAATGGAAGACCGTGTCTCAAAACCAATTTAAGATAGAGGAAGACACCCTTGGGACTCCAAACACATGCATACACATTTGCCTATATTTCCATGCACACATACATTACATACATAGACACTACATACAGAAAAGTAATAAAAGTCTTAAGCCTCTGATAGAGCAGCACAAATTGAGGAATGAGTATCCATGTAAGAATAAATCACACTCAAGTGTTTCTGAACCATGAATATGGAGAGATGCAATTTATTTATAAACCTTTTTTTTGGAAAATTTTAATTTTGAGAGTTTTCACTGAACCCAACTTTTTGATATAATTAGAGGGAGGGAATGTGGCTGTCAAGTCAAACACTGAAGCTTCTAAAAAGCACCACGCTAAGGTTCCTGATTCACCATAGCCAAGTGTATTTTTTCAACTCCCCAAATTAAGACAATCTATAAAGAAATGTTCATTTATTAGAACTTGCGTTTGACAGTTTATTTCATGTCAGCCTCCAGCTCTCCTTTGCAGGCTGATTTGCATAATGTGTTATTATGTCTAAATGGAAAACTAAATGCCTCCATGTGGTCTTTAAATGACAAGTGCTTGTCAGCTTCATGTAATATTCAGAAGTAATAGATCCAAATCACAACAGCACTTGCTGAGATGTTAAAAAAAAAAGAAAGAAAGAAAGAAAAAGAAAAAGAAACTTGTTGGGTATCCTTCCTTCACAAATTTACACTTCGGTACAGAATTGTCAATTAGACATTCCATGTGTTAAACAGTTTAGTTCAACTGTGAAGGAATTTTCTTTAGCTTTATTCTACTGTGTTCTGAGTAATTACAATACACATTAAGTTTCTTTTATTATTTTTATTTTAAAGTAACTTAAGGAATAATCCCTAAATGACATTGAAAAATATCTCCAAGTACTTGTGTTTAATTAGTCTAGAATATGTGGATGTTTTAAAGGTACTCTGAAAGATCTATTATAGAAATCTAAAATTATTGTATCTTATGTTTGATGTTCTACAATCGGCTAAATGATGGTAATTTTTAGTATTTAACAAAAAAAAACATGCTATTTTAAACAGTTTTTAAGGCATAATGATTTTCCCTTGCATGTATTTAAAATAGTCAGCATTTGAACAACCCAATTAAATAGTAAATTTGATTTAACATTAGAAACAACTGAATTCATAGAACTTCCTTCCTATAACCCTCTGAAAAAACACATTTTGTCTCGAGAGTCTTTTTGATTGAAAGACCATGAATGTAATCACAATGGCACATTCACACAGTTTCTGCAGCTCTGCCTCTCTGGCTCTGCACTGTATTCCTCTTTTTCCACTAAGATGCTGCTTAAACAATATTTTAAAAAGTTTCAGACCCAGGAGGATCTGAGCTGAAACTGACCTGAAGACTCCTGCCCTGAGCACTAACTTTCATAGTACCAAAAGGTGCTGTGCAAGCTGACAATGGAGAAAGCAAACAATAGTTCTAATCAGCTATGATGCCCTTGAACCACAATGACAAGCATGGCAAAATATCCCTAAGGGTGCAATCGTGGCACTCATATATCAGTGATGACTGACATCTTGCTACATGAACTTAAGGCCCACTTAATAGAAGGGAGATATGCCTGGCACCGGAAACCTGTCTACCTTCCCAGGACTCAGGAAAATCATTGATCTTGGAGGAGAATCTTATGTCACCACTTTATTAAACCAGAATAGTTAATAATTCATAACTGCATTCTAAATATTTATCCTTATACCCACAAGTGGGTGTGGCTATCACCCCTATGAGTTGGATTTTAAGTATTTCCCTGTGGTGGTTTGAGCAAGAATAGGCTCAAATATTTGAATGCTTAGTCACCAGAGAGTGGAGCTCTTTGATAGAATTAAAAGGATTAGGAGGTGTGGCCTTCTTGGAGGAAGCATGTCACTGGGGATGGGCTTAGGGGTTTCAAGAGTCCTTGCTAGGCCCAGGCTTTCTTTCTGACTACAGACCAGGATGTAGATCTCAATTATTTCTCTAGCACCATGACTGTCTGCTATGCCTGCCACCATGCTTCCTACCATGATGATAGTGGATGAAGCCTCAGAAACTGTAAGTATCCCCCCAATGTAATGCTTTCCTTTATAAGAGCGGTGTCATCACGGTGTCTCTTCACTGCAATGGAACAGTGACTAAGACACTCCCCTAATGTTCTCATGTTCTTAAAGCCTTGGTCTCCAGCTGAAGGAGATCTTATTGAGAACTGGTGAGAGTCAAGATAACAGAAGGAAGTTTGTTCATCTGGGTTGCACTCTTGAAAGGGATATTGGGATCCTACTCCCTCTGTCTCCCTGCCTCCATCTCTCCCTCCCTCCCTTCTTTTTTCACTTACTCTTGCTCTCTCTGAGCCACCATAAGGAACAAGGAGAACAGATTTGTTCTTCCCCACACTGTCCTCACCATAGGCTTCAATGGAATCAACTGACCATAGACTAAAACCTTGAAACTGTAAGCCAAAGCAACCTTTGATCTTTATCCATTATCTCTGATTCTGAAGATACAGAATGCTAATTCACCCTCTTCATATTTGTCATTTTCTTCAGCGCTGAAACCTACATTTGCCTTCTGTATCTACGTTTTGCTTACTCTGTGTTGCTACTTCTTAAATAGAACGTGGTCTCTCATGTCTGCTTGCTGGGACTTACGTTTTCAGCCAATGGTGTTTCATTTTCTTTGATGACTGGATAATATTCCATTGTGTGTATCTAGCAGAACTTGTTCATCTAATCCTTTAGCTGCTGTAAATTGGGCTTCTTCCAGAATGGTATTGAATCCATCTCATTAGTTAGCTTTTTTCAACACTATGACAGAACATCTGATTTAAACAGCTTATGAAGGAAAGTTTGTTTTACTCCTGGTGGCAAGGAGTCTGAGTCAGGCCACAGAAGCATGAAGACTGAGTTCAAGCCCCCAGAACCTATAGTTTAAAAAAAAAAAGTGTGTGCAGGGACTTACAACAATCTCAGTGCCAGAGAGACAGAGACAGGAGAAACCCTGGGGCTTGTTTCCAGCCAGTCTAGGTAAACTGTTAAGTTCAGGTTCAATGAGAGAGACACTGTCTCAAAAAACATGGATGTGATCAGTTGAGAAAGGCATCAGATGTCTGCCTCTTGCCTGTACACATACACACACTCACACCCAAGGCCACACATGCACACAGAGTGTAGTGTGTGAGACAAGTTTTTCTATGAGGCAATTGTCTTGGAAATTATCTCCTGAGCATTTGTCCCATCTTTCATAATTCACACACTCACATTGTGTGGACTTATGTCCTTCTCCCACTCAGGCCATCACGTCTTTCATCCACATTTTATTGACTTTAATTTACCTATTTGATTTATCTCTAATCCCCCACAACTAAGATTTTTGAAAAGGGGGATTTTTTTTCCTCTTTATTACTGTTCTCATGAATGTATTATGACTGACATACAGTAAATCAAATGCCATGGCCAATTTTTCCTCTACAAATGTTCAGGCTCACTCATAGTCTATTCTGGGTTTTATTTGTGGTGCTGATGAGTAAAACCAGGGCCTTGTACATGCTGGGCAAACACTTTTACCATTGAGCTAGATCCTCAGATCTTAATTTCTCTAATTATACAACATATCACCTGTGCTTGGTAAAATGACTTATGGCACCAACAAACCATGTGCAAGAATGAATGGAACATAGTTACTTACTGGGAAGGAAACGTTGAAACACTACTGTCTAGGTAGCCAAGTTCCACGGTTCCCCAGGCAACACAACTGTCCTCCTTCCTCAACTTTCTGCAGGCATGACTTGGAAAATTTGGCACTTTCCAGATTTTCATTTTAAAAAGAAAACGATAGAGCTTGCTCTTCTCTAAAGTGACAATGATTTATATGTATAGCTCCCCAGGTATCAAAGAGAAAATGAACCCCAGGTTGTCAACAGCTAACAGAAATAAGAGGCTTTCTAATGTGTCTGTACATAAGCCACCAGCTAGATTTAATTACCTGGGGAGATAGCAATCAGCTTGCTTCTCGAGGTAAGAGAAAAGTGAACAGTAATAGAAAACTGTGTAAATACTGCTATTCATTTTTTAATGTATTATAAAACTGGGGAGAAGGCAAATGCAACCCTTCACCCTTCTTGGGCATCCTTATTTGGGAGTAATTATGCCTGTAGGGATCAGTTACCACCTTCAAGGCAAATGTGGTGGATTTCAGTGCTCGATAAGGTCCAGTGACAATAAAACGAAGTAGGACCCTCAAGACAACTTGGTAGGGGGCAATTATGACCCATTACCGTGTGAATCACACACTGTGATTAAACTCGTAGGAGGCACTCAGCATCCGCACTTGTTGTGAAAAGGGCCCTGATTAGCATGTGTGCTATGCATTTTGGTAATCAGAAAGCATTATAGAGAATGCAACATTAAATGAAGGAATATGGCAATCTCCCATGCATTAAATAGGCTAATTTTTAAAAAAAGAGAGAGAAGAGATTTTGTATCCACAGCAAATAATGTCATTTTTTTCTACAAAACATTAGCACTTGGTCAGACACTCCATATACACTACATTTCTCTAGATATTGCCATGGTGAGTGTCTGGCTTGATTTGCAAATACTCCTCTTGGAGTGATACAGCAGTCATTTTCATTTAGCTGGAGCTACTTTTGCTTCGTGTCCTTAGTCTTGTCAAATGCTGAGTGATGAATTCAATGAGATTCAGACACAGAAAAAGCAACTTTTACATCCTTAAATCATAGCAAAAAATTAGGTCAAGATTAAAAAAGACTTCTGAGAGAGGAATCAGAAATATTTTTGGTGGTATAAAATATTAACAAGGATGAAAGCCATTAACACAATGTTGTCAGCATATTTTGACACAATCTATTGTCACTTCAAGAGATTTGAATCTACTCATTGTATTAAATTTTTAAACAATTGTATCAAACCATTTTCTGTATGAATTTTAAAAGGCTTTTCCATATTTTAAAACATAAACACCCTCTGATGAGTCTCCTTTTGGCAGACCTGACTCCTCCTTGACCATGAATACTCAATTTCATTCTTTTTATTACATAGAATATTTTGTAAGATGTTCAGGAAAAGACATTTTCTCAAAAGTTGGACAATTAAATGCTACTTCTTTTCAAAAGAAATCTGTAACATTTTATTGCTAATGAGCAAAATTGGAATTAATTACTAAATAACTCCTCACTCGTTACTTCATGTCATATCAACAAAAGAAGTTCTAACATTAACTCTTCTGTGACAGGATTAATTTATTTAAATCTTCATTCTTAAATCTCAATACCTTTTTTTTTCCTGAAAATCATTTGGATTGATTAACCAATCACAGCTAATGTTGGCTATAAGGAAAGCTAATTATCACTCATATCAAAGTAAATTAGGCAATAGTTTCACAAGGAAACAAATTAGCATTTATTATAATGAAAACAAAATATGGTCATAACTCAACATTTTTCTCTGCTTTTCTTTGACTAATATTTTTTAATTATTCTGTGACTAATGCAGTGTTCATGGAATTGAATTTAGTTTTGTGCCCAAGACTTTAATAATCAATGACTTTATGGAAATGTGTTTTCCTATGTTCTATTTGTGTCATTTCATGTAAAACAGAAAGCTGGGGCATGGTGCAATATTGAAATACCAAGGTTTTGAGAAAGAATTAAGAAAAAGAAACCAGTCAGCAAGCTATACTATTCACCATATAAGCATTCTCATACATTTAAAAATCAATTCTACCTAGCTAGGCATGGTGGCATGCACCTTTAATCTCAGCACTGGGGAGGAAAAGCACGTGGATCTCTATGAGTTTGAGGCCAGTCTGGTTTATGTAGTGAATCCTAGACATGGAAGGACCACCCTGTCTTGAAAAATCAAAATAAACAAATAATAAAAGAAAGAAAATAATTCAACTTGGAGTCAAAACATGGGAAGTCTGGGAAAAGTTAGGAGAGAAAGGCATGAATATGATCAAAATATATTATATGCATATATGAAATTCTCAAAGAACAAATAATTTTTTAATCACAAAGTTGGAACAGCAAATAGACTAAATGCTGTAGGGGAACAGGAAGAGTGTCTGGGTTTTATTTAATTCAGAAAAGTCAATGAGAAAAGTTATGCAATACAAACTTGAACAAAAGGACAGCTAAAGCTAAGATATCAACTTCAGGGACAAAAAAAAAACAAATTAGCATAAACTGATAATAAAAACTGTAGCTATATTTTAAAGTTTTTTTAAAGCTCTTATGAACGCTGTACATGAGAATGTAGCATAGGACATGAGAAGAAGGAAGCCATCCCCTTCGGTCTCATACTCAGGCCTGTTAGACATTCTACCTGTCTGAAGGTCAGTACAAATCTTAAGAGGGTGATCAGTAGGAGTCACAGTATGATGGTGTTACACTGCAGTGCGTGTCATGGGGTAAAAGAGCTGCGTGCCTTAGATAGTAGAAAACACGAAACCTTGTTTTACTTGGAAAGGTCTTGACCTAGCATTCTTATATAATGGAGATTTCATCAATGACGAATCTTCAGGTTAAAGTGTTCTGCTGAGGTTAAGAGTAGAATATGTAAGGGTATGGAATTGTCTGTTTGTTTGTGCAAAGAGGGATAGGAAGAGCATGTTCTAAGTTCCAAGGTCATGGTAAGCAGTGATACCAGAAGACAAATTTTAGCAATATCATTGGGGCTGGATTCAACAAGGAGAAAACTCTCCTGTGCCTTTACATATGTGACTATGTGGGGTGCTCACAGTGCCAGGTAACATATAACTCCTGAACACAGAAGTACAACTCGCATTTGCCCCATGAATACAGAAGTATTATGTGTTGCACTGGGTAGTACGAGTTTGGCAGAAACAAATAACTGTTTCACCTCCATGTAGCTTCCAATCTGTTTGTTGAAAACAAACATTGCACGATGCTGCTGAAATGAATTATGCCTTTTGATATAACCCAGCACTCTGCCAATGATATGTCAAATCGTTTTATTCTAAGCATGATTTTTTTTTAACTTACAAGGTCCTCTCAGAGAGTTACCTTGTTTGTCCTCATTTTATTAAAAAAAAAACAAGATTTAAAATTATGAAATTGCCTGTATCAGATTCCAAGCACAGGCTGTTTCTTAAGCAGCCCACAATGTATTTGAAGGTAACGTGTGTTCTGAATCACCAGTAAAACTTCAAAAAGTAAATATCTACTTATCATCCGATTGTGTTAACTCAAAATCTTTAAAGGAAACAACCTGATTTGAAAAAAAAAGAGAGTCCTCTCTGGGTAGCCCTACTGTGCTAAGATTAAAGTTACTGCCTTTGGTTTAGAAAAGAGTGCACACACAATCCATGATTTGGAAAAAGTTAGACAGGCTTCTAATTCCCATTATACTGATCAGCCGAGTGACCTTGGTGAACTGTTTTTAACCTTCACTTGTTATTTTAATCTACAAAATTAAAACATAAGGGTACTAGAGACAGTGCAGAAATAAGAATGACCTTGTCCTGTGTCCCAGTGCCCTGTTCTTCCCCTCACCTGGTCAGTTTGGTGGTCTCATAACCTGCTGCAAGTCCTCTTACTTACCTTCTGTGTCTTACTCATCCTGACTCTATTGTTGATCTAATGCTATCACAATGGTACTAAATTGGAAGGAACTTATGTCTTCTTGTTCAGATTCTCCTTTGTGTCCCCAACCTTTGACCTCCTGAAACAGTGTTCCTTCCCTCTGGGTACAGGGGTGGCACCTGTACAGTGAGGGACTTATGACAGATTCAGGGAACATTAGCAAACTCTTTTCTAGGTTTTATGGCCTGCTTTGGGCAAGAAGGGAGTGGGAGAGATTTGTGGATGGCCTTCCTGCTGATGCCCATGTGCCAGACTTGAGGCAGCAGAATCTAATCCCCATCAGCAGTACTTACTTTATGTGGTTACAGTAGAGATAAAACCAGATAGCACAAATTCAACTTGTGGTAGCCCATAAACGCTCAACAAATGTTAACTCTGAGTAGTAATCCCATTTTACAGTTGAAAAATACATTTTCAGGAAAATTAGGAAACCTTGCCATAGTGGACAGTTAACATGTAACCCATCCCATCCACAAATCTCTGTACATCTCACCATTAGAATCATCACCGAATGTATAACAAAGTACAAATCATAATCAGTGTCAAAGTTCACAGGCTTCCCATTTCCCTATACTGCTTATTAAATGAAAATGGCATAAGCAATCAAGGCAGGTAAAAGTGTAGAGAGAAAAACTACGACTGACCCCAAGTGAAGGACATGGTATTGTACAAACGGTCAGGCAGTGCCCCCTCCTAAGGAGTCTTTTAGTTCATCCCAGATCAAGCACACAGCAGCAGCCAAATTAATAATTTTGCCCAATGAGTTTATGGGGATTAGTTACAGGAAGGTAAGTAAGAGGAGGTTACAGGAGCCTGGGTGAGACATGACTTCACATGAGTAGAGTATATGAGTGACAAAGGACTTCAGCACATCGGTGATGAGTTATTTACAGGATCATTCAGCAGCACATCACCCACAAGCCATCCCTGGCACAGGAAAGCTACACAGTGTACTTCCACGCTGAGCTCGCCACCTCCCCAGAAACTGATACTTATATATAAGAGGGAGGGGCCTCCTGAGACTTGTGAGTTCCCTGTGAGTTTTGTGAACTTTGTGAGCTTTCTATATAGATCATTTCTCAATCCAGAGGAAATAGCTACAAAGTAGGGGGGCATTTGGCTATGGGATCCAGCATTCTGTAACATTGGCCTGAGGAGAATCCAGCAAAGAAAAACTAAGGACTCATGACTCCCATTATTTTCTGACATCAAATCACCTAATTTAAACTTGACTAGAATAGATTGCTTGCACACCAAATAACAATAATAACTACTTTTTCCCCAAGAGAAATAACAGAAATTATGACAAACACCTGACATCCCCACCTTATGCCTTCCTCTGCCTCAAATGTTCTGCACCGTTTATGAGATGACCACTGAGGGACAGCCATAAAGTGAGACGAAGGAGTTTAGCATCAGACACTACACAGCTCCAGGTGAGAAACACACCAAGGTGGTTAGGAAGCCCATGGATGGGAAAGTCTGAGTCATAGTCCTTAATAAAATCACAGCCAGGGGCTAGAGAGAGGGTCTGCAGTCCACAAGCATGGCCACTTGAGTTCAAATCTCCAGCATCTATATAAAGACAAACACTCATAACAAGTAAGTGTTGTGGAGAAGGCGGAAGGTGCTATGACATGAGGACTGGTGACTTGCTGAGCCTGTCTCAACGGAATAATCTAGAGAACGGGGAAGTACAACACCGAGCACCTTCCTCTGTTCGCGTACACTACCTCTGTATGTGTATCTGTGAGGACATATGCCATATCCATATACCACCACACACAAAAATAAAGAACAGCATTACATTTTAAACTCATGGAAGGATGCTCAGTTTGTAAATGGTTAGTATGAGTTGCTTTGGCAGACCGAAAAAAAACCTACTAGGTTGGTGTCTAGTGTCTCTGTATCCCAGGATGAAGTCAAAGAATTGCTTCCTAGGGGGTACCAATCAGATGGAAGGGTCAGGCTCTATACTTGTTAGTTTGTACATCACAGACATGACCCTGGTGGTGATTCTGCAACCTCTAAGATCTAAGTAACCACACAGAAGGGGCAATCTCTCCCAATCAGAAAGATTGGCATTGCGTCTTTGTTTTTCTTTGTGTAAAACGCTAATTTAAACTATAAGACAATGAGTATTTTTTAGTTCTATATTCACTTCAAACTATTTTTATATATAACATGGGAAAGATAGCTTGACACATTGTTGCCTACAAATGAGGCAGTTTCAATGAGAACACATGGTCATTGTTTGAAACCTTGTAATCAACTACTTTCAGTGGTAAGAGATAGGTGGTTAGATTCTTTTTTTCTTCCTTCTGAAAAGTTATGAAAGTTCTCCTAATTAGGAGTTATTCACACCTGCCTTTTTGTATTCATGCCCATCTTTCAGTTTTGAGGTTGCTAGGGTGTGATACTGGAGAGAGTGGACAGTGCTGTTGTTTCTGAAGGGCTCAGGGAGGTATGACCATTATTTCTCCCTGCGGGATGGGAGTGACAGGAACCCCAAGCCTCAGGAAGGAGCACGTGATCCTATCTCACTGATGATGCCACTTTTTCTTACTGAGACATGTTCTGTCAAAGCTGCCACTGTTCAAGGGTGACAGAATGTGACCTCGGCAGAACGCAGGAGAATTCAAGACAAATTGAAATTTCAGGTAATTTATTTCAAGTTAGAAATGTTAAAAAAAAAAAAGCCTTTTGCTGATAAAGAGGCTCTCAAACAGAATCAGAGCCATTAATCTCTAAGACCAAAGTGAACAAAAAGTATTATTCTTCTAAAATGCAATATCCTATTAGTGATGGAGAGTGTATTCACATTTGTGAGAATGGTGGGTGCTAAAGTCATTGGGAGTTCAATTATTGAAAATATACCCATTTATGGAATAACTACCAGACCCAAAGTTCTGAACTAGATATTGTGAAGGATATAAAGTTGCTTAAGTCATAGTGTTTGTCCTCTAAATACTTAATCTAAAAAAGGCAAAGACCAAGTATACACGTTGGAATTAACTGTTTTAGTCTGGAAGAACTTTAGACCCCCCCCCCCGCCTCAACTCCTTCACCCCATATCTGATTCCCTTGTGCAAAAACTCTGATGTGGTTTCTAAAATTCCCTTCAGTGAGATCCTTCAGATCTCCCAAACATTGAAGAGCACGCTTTCTGCCTAGCCCTCTTCTGGTAGTTTGTACCTACTATATCTTGCTGTGGGGCCTAACAGCTGTGCTATGATCCCCATTGAGAACCAGACCTCCTCCAACTAACCCAGTCATGGCATAAACATGCAACCTCTTCCCTAAGTGAAGTCACACACACACACACACACACACACACACACACACACACACACACAC
>CAJQZJ010031998.1:9824283-9853891 GCA_907164525.1 Lophiomys imhausi | reverse complement strand
AAGAAAGAAAGAAAGAAAGAAAGAAAGAAAGAAAGAAAGAAAGAAAGAGAGAAGGGATATTTGATTTGTGGGCATGGGATGTTCTCTGGAGTGTGGTTGATACACTCAGTGACACTGCATCGGTGAACTGATTTTCCTCTTTCCCAGCATGTGGTAATTACAAATAATTTCTTGGTTAGGGGTGGAAACCAGCATCCACTCCCCACTCACAGTGCTGGAATTCCTACTTGGTTTTAACTTACTTTTGAAAAACAATTGAATAATAGCCTGTGTCTTATATAATTATATATATATGTATAATTATTTTCTTAGGAAGCCCACTTCTGTTTTCTTAGGAAGAACAATGTTGATTCAGTGCACTAGGACATACTGTGACTGTCATTGTTCTAGACTATCACAATAGGCATTTCTATATGGTAAAAATCATTGGAACTGATTGAATCTTCCTAAAGGACAAAGACTAGGTTTGCTCAACTATCCACTGTAAAAAATAATAAAAAAAAAAGATACCCTCACCAGGAGAAGAGCTGGCAGGTTTGCATTCATTCTCATAAAAGGATTTTTATTAGAGTTTACCTGAGCTCCACAATCCTTTGTGGATAGCATCAACATGGCTCTCTCAGGTGCAACAGAAATAGACCAGTGAGAACATAAATCTTATGCTAGTTTCTGTGCAGGGCCTGACTAAGTCCTTCATCTCTGACCCATGAATCTTGTGACAGATCTGTGGCTCTGGCTAGTAACCTCTACTAGACTCACTGGGTAGCTTCCATTGCAGAGGTCTTAACAATTTATCCTTTGAGTTTGGTTTGGTTGTTCTCTGATAAGGTGTTGAGAGAGGGTCTGGCTTCAAGCTTGCAAACCTCCTGTCTCAGCTTCCCTGGTGCTGGCATTACAAGTGTGTGATAGCATGTGCAACTTTACCCTGTTTACATAGATAGTACACAGTCACAGTCAGATTACTTTTCAGATTCTGGCCATGGTAACATATCGTCATAGCAATCCTGGTCATACAGCTAATCCTGAAAGATCTGGCGTTGCTAGGCACTGCAACCCAAGGCACGGATTGCAAAGACAATTCAAACTAATCAGACCCATCTATATACAAACTTGTCAACATTTCTGAAGATCATGTCGGAATGGCTACAGACAAAACAGCAAGCTCCTACCCATAGGAAGGGCATGGCATCACCCTGTGGTTTGGCACACCCTGCTTAGCCCATTAGCATCTGCTTCAATCTGTTCACTGGCCTTGTGCTTCCCATGGGCTATACTTGATCTTCCTTTTCTCCATGGTTCCACACAGCGTTTGAGCCATACCCTGCTTGCCTTCGGTGTCTCCAGACAGGGGGGCAGGGGTAGTCTCATTCCTTTTTGTTGTTGTTGTTGATATTCCCTACTAAGCTCCTAGTGCATAGTTGGTTCTTAATGAGTGTAGGCAGGAAAAAAGGAAGAGTGACTCAAGGAAAGGATGTGTCTAGCTGCCACACACTTTCTGTTCTTGTGCTGAAAACCTGAGTAAGGGAAGATCAGGCAAGGCTTTGACTAGTATTTTATTTCATGTTTGTACCCTGTGGCCTAAATGACTTTAGGCATGATTTGAAAAGCCTGGAGGCAAGGATCTATCTGAGCAGGTCTCGACTCTTTACCCAGAGACTTCCAGATAACCTTTGATTGGTAGGTACAGCCTTGTATAATGGAAAGGGCAGGAGCTTTCACAGAAACTGATTAAAAGCTAGGCCAGCAGTACAGATGCCTTGGGACTCTAGAATATTGGGACATTCAGACATAAGTAGAAAGGTAAAAGGATGGGGAAAATTGTTTGGATTACTCCCTCCCCTGGAAGAACAAAGGAACTCAGAAATTCCCAGCTTTCTTAGAAAACAGGACTTATAAGAGACAGTGCTCTGATTTCAACAATGTTATATGGTTTTCAAACACAAAGAAGAAAATTTGTGTTCATCTGTGAAGGGCTTCTCCCACCTCCTCCCACCCCCCCAATTCCCTAGCCCCCGCCCCCAGCCTCTATGTCAAGTAAGAAAAGAATTTCAGTTTGGCATTGTGCATGGAGAAAAACAAGGTAGGTATTTATTTCTGGCCGTAAACTTTAGAAACACAGAACTCCATTCAAATTTTAATTTAGAATTGAGTTCAATTCCCAACACTCATATGGTGGCTCACAAGCAATGAAGGACAGGTAACTCATGTTCTTGGAAATCAGAAGCCTTTGGGCACTGCATAGACAAACATGCAGAGAAAACACCCCTACACATAAAACTAAAATATTTAGTAAGTGTTCAACATGATACAGAGCAGATTAATCAAGCTTGAGGTTTCCATATAAGGGCAAGGTTCTGAAGAACTGAGGCAAGCCCAGCCACTGTCTCCTGAGTGTTAGTCGACTTTCTTTTACTATAATAAACATGCTAAACAATTCCCTATTTTTAAAAGGAAAGGTATATCTGGTTCAGACATTGGATGACTCATTGTTTTGTGCCTGTGACTGCACAGAACATCATGGTAGAAGTCTATGAGAAGGAACTTCACCTCAAAGCAGAACATGAAGGAGAGAGGTAGAGACCAGGGACCTACAGTTCCCTGCTAAGGTCTCCATCCGAAAATCTAGATGTTCCTCTACTCCTGGACTCTTAAGGGCTCCACAGCTTCGCAATAGCCCCAAGACTTCGATTTGTGGATCTGTAGGGAACATCCCAGATACACATCGAGCATCTTCAGGACTTCGGGTTTCTTTATGTAAAGATTCCTGATAAAAAAAAATGACCACTCTCTCTTTCCGGGCTTGCCTCCAAGATAACCAAAAAAAGAAGAAACAACGGTCATGCCAAAAAGGGCCGTGGCCACATGCAGCCGATTTGCTGCACGAACTGCGCCCGGTGCGTGCCCAAGGACAAGGCCATTAAGCAGTTCGTCATTTGGAACATTATAGAGGCCTCTGCTGTCAGGGACATATCCGAAGCGAGTGTCTTCTATGCTTATGTGCTTCCCAAACTCTACGTCAACCTGCATTACTGCGTGAGCTGTGCCATTCATAGCAAGGTGATCAGGAAGGAACTGGTCTCGTGAGTCCCGGAAGGACCCAACACCCCCACCACGATTTAGACCTGCTGGTGCGGCACCACGACCTCCACCAAAGCCCATGTAAAGACAGAAGGAAAACATTTTGGACAAATAAATGGAAGTTATATTTAAAAAATAAAAAAGACCCCTCAAGGCTCTTGTGAGGGTGCCTGATTTTATGAGGTGGAAAGTACCTTGTTATAGTAAGTATTCAGGAACTATCAGCTCCCTTCACTCCCTCTCCTTTCCTTTTCTCTCACATTCTTCATTATAATAGGGATAATATGTTAAATACACCTCTGCTATTGGTTAAATTAACTGTCAAAGAAACAAATATAATGTACATGTAGATAATGTTAGAGATAATTTTCTATAATAGCAGAGAGCGTATGGATGACTGAAATCCATGAATTACCTCAAATCACCTCCTGAGCCATAACATAAGCCTTCTCCCCATCAATTGCTTTTTAATGAGAATTAATAGGAATCCGTTTTTTGAGTGCCGTATTTCACAATTGCAAATCAGAATAAAGGTCTCCTCTTAGTTCAATCCCATCTCTACAACCGAGCGCTGCTCTTCAGGGATTTTAGAATTTACTACACAACCACCAAACAGTGTCTCTTGTGTTGTGTGTTTTTAACAGACTGTGAATCATAAGGATTGGTTTTATTTTGTTTAATTTTTTTATAGTCAGTTCAGACAATAGAAGCTATACAATGCATACCAAGTACTCTGAGTGGGAAGCTTTCATTTTTTTTTCTATGAAATTCTCTCCTGAAAATGTTGAGAGACTGTCAGAGTGTCTGTTATGTAAATTAAATACCAGCCGTGGGCAGCAGTGAATTCTGGGTCATTCACATTATATGGCAAAATGTTTTACTTTCTCTTAACTAGCATGAATTCCCTCTAGACCCAAGGTAAGAGGTGCACACAATTACATACTAAGTACAGAAAATGCAAATGACCATGCTTTGTACCCAGTCATGCCACAAAAGAGCACAGATTTTACAAACACTGAAAAAATGTGTTTTTTATATCCATTTCTTGATGCTTTAAAATTGTTGTTAGCACACAGTGTGTGTGCATGTATGTGTGTAGACTGGAGGATGATTCTTTCCTTCCATCATGTGGGTTCCAGAGATTGAACTCAGGTCATCGGGCTTGGCAGCAATCTTCTGTTCTTGAGTTTTGCCAGACAAGAAGTCATCCCCACTAGTTTCATCACAGTAAAGAGCTGAGTGGGGCAAGAGCTTCTCAGAACACAAAACATAAGCAATCGCACTAGTCTGTGTAATATAAAACAATGATAATTCCGGTTATACTAATGTTTGAATGAGGATCAATGGCAATTAAATAAGGAATCTTTGGGCCCTAGAGTTTTCAATGAATGTGTGAGAATATTGAACAGGATCCTGTTGTCATTCATCTAGGGATCAAATACATAATTGTAACACTGTGATAGATATAAAGTGCTTATCATTTAGTGTGATTGTGATAGCTTATTTCAGAAACTTATTTCAGAATGACCCATGGGTACCATAGGAATGATTGTTACTAATATTACTATCTTAAAAAGTTGTTTTATTCACTGCATATAGATAGGACTGTGGCTTTTGTCATGAAATACCTTAATCATTTTTAATGTTTTACTATAAAATTGTCACTATGTATCATAAACGTTTTTCAAATATTTCTAAATGTCCTGTGTTGTTCTTTGAAAAGAATTTCAAATACATTCCCATATATTTTACTGTAAGATTATCTTTTATTTGCCAGAAGTAATTGTAGACTAGCAGAGGTTTACTGCCTCCATCTGCTAACCAATGCCTAGTCCTTGAAGCTTCTAGCCTCGATACAATCTTATCTAGGACTAGAATGTTTTCACACTCTGAGACTTACTGCTGAATAAACTCACCCTTTCTAGTTCTTTCTGAACTCTTGCTGGCTGGTTCAACTCAGCTGTTCTGGCTCAAACTCCTCTCCAAGCTGAATGATTCAATATGGCTTATCTCTCTGCCCCTGAATTTACTCTGCTTGGCCTCAAATTAACTCTAACAATCTGCTCTAATCTGGCTCCTTTTACTCCTTCTCATTCTCTGGCTCATTCTTTCTTTACCTGTGTCTAGCTTGATCTCTCTTCAACCTGTCTTGGTACAACCTGTCTTGGTACAGCCTGTCCCTGGTAAATCAATCTCTCTCTCTCTCTCTCTCTCTCTCTCTCTCTCTCTCTCTCTCTCCCTCTCTCTTTCTGTATTGCTCTCTCTTCAGTCACCTCTTTTTTTCCTCTCCTCATGAGAGCTGTGCACATCCTATCTCTGACTCATTCTGTCAAATCTTTCTCTGATTCATCACTTTGTCTGCCTCTCAATTAGACATCACTTTCAAACTTGGGCACTTCTTTCTAAAAAATTATTTTTACCTTCATTGTTTGGAATTAAAGGTGTATGCTAAGGATGTATCTGTATTCCAGCTAGAGAAGCCATGTTACTGGGTTAAAATCCCTCTAGAATTTATATTGTATTTTAAAGGTTTTTAACTATAAATGTTAATTTAAAAATTCCTAAATGTGGAGGTGGAGAGATGGCTCAGAGGTTAAGAGTGCTTGCTGTTCTTCTGGAGGACCTGGGTCTGGATCCTACCACTCGCACTGGGTAGCTTACAACCACCTGTAACTCTAGCTCCCAGGGTATCCAGTACCCTCTCCAGCTTCCAAGGGCACCTTCACACACAAGTTTACATACACTGAGACACATACATGTAGATGCACACATAAAAAGGAGGATGGAAAAAGGAAGGAAAGAATCCTTAAATATTCTGCAGGTCTACACAATGTTTTAGTCACTTTTCTTCAATGGTAGATTTAGTGAAAGTTCTTAATACTGAGATAAAAATAAATACATGGTTATCATTTTGTTAATTGCATATTTTTCATGAATTTGGTTCATTATTTAAAATAGTGAAATGCTGCATTTTAGAATATATTCTATTTTCTTTTCTTACAGTCTGAGTATTTTGACTTTTCACATTATTGAACATGGTGTTGTCCAAATGTAAAGAAAAATTCTAACCATGTTCTTGATACTTTGGGATTTTGCTTAACTTTTTTTTCACATGAGTTTATATTCATCAGGAAACATTGTGAGCAGTTTTCTTCTTCAATTAGAGACTTATGGCATTAACAAAATAAAAATCATATGTATTTTATTGTAGTCTTTGGCATAATCTTTACCACAACAGTGATTATCTGTGATGTTAGTAACAAATAATGGATACTCAATTTGTTGAGGAAAATAGAAAAACATTCTGAAGTTAATGCATCTGGATCATTAAAAAAGAAAGAGCATTCCAAAGCATGTCTCCTTGGTTATATTAGCCTCCTGTTTGGCAGGATTTTCTGAGAAGCTTGCAGTCTGGACATCTTTTTAGGATGAGAACACTTGGGACCTGTCAGTGGACATCTCCAACAGAGAGTACTGCATAGATGAATAGACAGTCAATTTACAATCTCAAAACAGCATTGCTAGCCACAGTACAAATAACAGGTACACACTTTAATTTTTGAATGATAAACAAGTGATGGAAAGGAAAAAGAGAAAGAGAGAACCGACCATGTACTGGGGGCCCCTGAGAGTAGACATTGTACCAATAGTGCATACTGAGCACTTCTTCAAAGAGAATGAGGCCCATGTGCATCTAATACCAGAGCAGGGCATTTACTTCTTGACAGCATATGTGTAGAGATACATATGGTAATGCCACTTAGTAAAATGTTTTACATAAAATGTTACAGGTAAATATTTTATCCACAGTATTGATAAAATTTTCGAAAGTGTCACAGGAGTTAGGATAACACAGAAATCAATCCAACAATGTTGAGAAGCCAGAAATGCACTCACATGTGTACCTGATATCTGACAAAGATACAAGCATGATTCAGTGGTGAAAGGTCCACATTTACAATCACTGTTGTGATGGTTGCATATAAACATTCTGTTCAGAAGAGTAGGAAAAGTGATAAACAAATCAGTGGTTGTGAGAGGTTAATACTAAAAGAATAATAAAAGTCACCATGAGAGACATTTGTTATGGTAATAGATTACTTGTATCCTTATGCAGAAAGGGTGACAGAAATCTGAATGTGTTGTACAATTCATAGAACTATACACAAAAAACATGAAGAAAAAAAGTATAGGTTCTTAGGAACCAGTGAAATCTGAAGAAGCTCCATTATTAAGTAAATAGTATACCAATGGCAAATATCCTGGTTTGGTCATTTAATATGGTTGCATAAGATGATACTGGAGAAGACTGGATAAAGGGGTGCACAGGAAATCTTCATGCTGTTTTTTGCAAACTCTTGTCAATCTTACTTCAAAATAAGTTTGTTCTTTTAAGTTCATATGTAGGTTTGGAGAGATGGCTCAGTTGGCAAAGTGCTTGCTGCACAAGCATGAGAACCCAAGTTTGGATCTCCAACATTAACTTCAAAGCCAGGCTTGGCAGCAGGCTTCTGTAAACTTAACTTCAGAAAAGCAGAGACAGATAGATCTCTGGGACTCACTGTCCAGCCAGTCTAGTGGTTCAGTGAGCTCTGGATTCAGTGAGAGACCCTATCTCAAACAGGATGCTTGCCACCAAGCCTGAACACTTGAGTTTAAGTATCAGCCCCACATGATAGAGAGAACAGACTCCCACAAGTTGCTCTCTGACTTCTACATGCATTGTATTGTATGCATACACACACACATACATAAGCACGTGTACACACACATACCACAAATACACACTAAGTAACTGTAAAAGCAAATTTTACTGGGTATGGTGGTACATGCCTTTAATTCCAGCACTTCAGGAATAGAGGCATAGGGGTTTCTGTAAGTCTGAAGTCAGACGTGGTCTATGTATCTAGTCAAGGCAACAAAGTAACAATTGTCTGAAAAACATTACAATAAAATGAAGAGTGACTAAGAAGGACACCCAAGCTCTGCAAGCAAGCACACACAAATATGTAAATAACATATGCACACATGAACATGTATACATGCTTACAGAGCAGACACACACACACACATGTACACACCTGTATGATCTGACTGGAGTGTGAATTTACTTTTACTTTCAGCAAGCTCAAGTCTGTATGCATAGCCACACTGATTTTAAATAGAAACTAAGTGGAGAGACTAATACTGAAATCCACAGCATAAGAGATCCGTGAAGAACCTGAATCTCTAAGTGACACCTCTGACAATGCCAGATCTCTTGACCACCAGAAGAGAACCAAAATGGCACAACTATTCTGAAAACAACCAGGCAGCTTCTGGCTTGATTTAGCACCCACTCACAGCCTAGTGCACTTATGGTTTTCTAGAAACAATGTTTTTTAAAACCTAACAGGATAAAAATAACACATAGGAGAAATTAGGGCCTGGAAATTGCTTTGGAAACAAAAGGACACAGTAAGAAGATTTGAAGTTAATATTGGAGGCTTTTTTGGAGATTAAACTCAGAGCAGTAAACACATGCACTAGGAATTGAATTTCATTTAGTGAGGTTAAAACAAAGATCACAATTTAGACTCTAATTGGTGTTTTTTGTTATTTGTGATCATTTATATCAATAATTAAACTCTTTGGAATTTGAAGTTCTGGCCTTTATCTTTTTAAAACTTAAAATCCATGGGGTGGGGAGATGGCTCAACATTTAAGGACTCTTGCTGCTGTTGCAGAGGTCCCAAATTTGTTTCTGAACCCCCACATAAGCCAGCTCATAGCCACCTGTAAATCCAGATCCCATAAAACCTGAGAGCCTACTGAGCCTTTCTTCTCACCTGTGAGTCACCCTCATACATGTACACACACACACACACACACACACACCAAAAAAAAAAAATCTTTGAACTCAAAATTCTTGAAGTTTGAAATTTATACCGTTATTATTCTCTTCAAAAAACTATTTTTAAGGTCCTAGAAAATTTTGCAGTGGTAAATGCTATAATTGTTAACTTGCAGATGAAAAATTTTGCATATGTTTTAGCATATGGGAAATATCATTGGCCTCTGCTCAGGATTTCAAATGCTTCTTCTGACAGCTAAGAGTAAACTCCTCTAAAGTTGAAGTAGAAAGAAAGGTCGCAGTCTCTTCAGATAACTTTTTTATTTGGTCCTGCAGAACATTTGCTAAAATTCTCCATCCTTCTTGTAAATTAAAGATTAAGGCAAGGGCATAAGGAAATTGGATATTGGTGATGTGGAAGACAAGGATCAGATCTTGAATGAATATTCAACGCCGCAGATTCTAGACACTGATGCAGCTGCTCTTGCAGCAAATGGACTGCAACTACATATTTTGAATTATTGAAGCAGTGGCTTGAAACTATTCAGTAGATCAGATGTATTGCCTTCCTCCATGAGATTGATGAGAATTCAGCTCTGCTCGCCACACTCCAGTGCAGAGGGCTGGAGGGCATTTAACACACTGAGAAAGGTCAGAGTCAGACTGTATCGGTTTCTGAACCTAAGGAATTCCAAACTCCTTGCTACCCATTAAAATGAATGAAGAAAAGCTGAGTTGTGATGTGCAGTGTCCCAAGGACTTGCTTGAGGCAAGGGAAACAGCTACAATGCTTAACCTGAGAGACTCGCTCAGCGCCTTCCGGAGCGTATAAAAAAAAAAAAAAAACCATGGTGCTGTGTGCTTTCTCATACTTGGAACATTATCATCTCACAAGTTATGTGCAGCTTAAATAATGGAGATTCCAACATGGAAAATACATTATTGCAGTTGGTCCTATGTTCTTGGAAGATATTCCAAAAGCAAAATAGCAAAATGATTTTGCAATTGGTTGCAAAATGGATTTTCATGCAAAAGACCAGAGTCGCATTTTAGTGTAGGCAAGAGTCCACAGTAACTTTGCCGGATACTAGCTTCTGAGAAAACATTGCACTGTGATCAAAAGTAACTAACTCTGAAGTTGGGCTTTGCTGTTTGAACTGAAACAGTTCTAAATTGTGCATCATAGTTTTATATATAAGGTATACCCTCCACAAAAGCTGTATTGTAGCTGTTGCTCCAGCTGAAGTGATGTGACTTTTAATAGGAAAGCCCATCTACCCCATCCTGGTTATTCACTTTTCATTAAAATATCTGATTGGTCAGGATTACAGTTGGACCAGTTCTTTTCCTTTCTTAATCCTCCCTAACATGAAAGATTACACATAACTCAGCACAGTTTTTAATAATTTTGCTACTTCTGGAGGAAAGAAATGTAGTAAGGCACACACATACACATACCCCCACCCACACATATCACAGCATATAACTTTACAGTCTCTTCCCTTACCGCTGACATCAAAACTTATTTCTAGTATCCTCATCCATATTAATTATCAGGCTCAAAATAAAATCTTCCATTGAGACACAATGATTTGAAAGCTCCTGGAGAAAGAAAGAGAAATATTTATTAGCAGTAATTTGGAATACTCAAGATAGTTAAAATCGGGGAGTGGTAGTCAATGAGATTTCACTGCCACCCTGTTACTGACTAATGTGTCAGATACACATTTGTAAAAATTTATTTCCCATAAATCATTTATGAGACACATTTGAACAGTTACAAGCTGAACTTTTAACCAATGATATGGCATCTACCCATGTACCTCTTTCCTGTACCATTTGGTCTCCCCTATGACTCAAGAGATACTTGTTGAAAAACTTTTGTTTATTCTTCCCATAATATTTTCTTGTGGCTTTAAAAAAATCTTTATTGTGCTTGTTTATTTGGTGTGTGTGTGTGTGTGTGTGTGTGTGTGTGTATCTTTGTGAATGAGTACACACATGTGTGTATGTGGATTGACTGGCCAACAAGCCACAGGTATCTTCCTGTGTCTCTCTCCTCAATGCTGACATTACAGATATGGTCTCTAGTATCCCATTTTTTTTTTTTTTGTGAGCATGCTGGGGATCCCAACTCAGGTCCTTATACTTGAACAATAGGCAGTTTACTTATTTCCACTTCTTCATGGCTTTTCTTCACAAATTTGTTTAGGATAAAACAGTATACTGTTTGATGAAGGAGAATATAAGTTTGTGAAAATGATAACCATTATAGATGCCACGCTATTATTTACCTGTTCAATCAATGACCTACTTCAAGGAGGCATTTACATTGTTGCAGGTAAGTGTAGGTGTATTAGCTGCGTTTCTGTTATTATGATAAAACACCATAAGCAAAGCAACTTAGCAAACAAAGCATTCAATTAGGCTTATGGTCCCAGAGAGTTGAAGTCCATGATGGTGGGGCAAATGGATGATGGCAGGGGCAACTGAGAGCTCACATCTTGATCTCCAAGTTTGAAGCAGTGCCACAGTGGGAATGGCAAAAGCCTTCTGAAACCTCAAAGCCTACCCTCAATGATACACTTCCTTCAATAAGACCATGCTTCCTCGCCGCCATCTTGGATCCCAATCGCTTCCTAATCCTTTCAAAACTGTATCACAAACTGGGACCCAATAATTCAAATATCTGAGCCTATGGGGGCCATTCTCATTCAAGCTACAACAGTAGGGTGTGGTGGTGCACACCTTTAATCCCAGCATTCAAGAGGCAGAGGCTAGTGGGTGGATCTCTGTGAGTTAAAGACCGGCCTGGTCTACAAAGAGAGTTCCAGAATAGTCAGGGCTGTTACACAGAGAAACCTTGTCTCAAAAAAGCAAAGCAAACAAACAACAACAAAAAACAAAAAAACAAAATCTACCACAGCAGGGTATTCATTTTCACTATCACATTAGATCACATTCTGGAAATACCATATATAAGACGAGGACATGCTATTCAAGCCTTTACCAATTCACACTGAAAGCTGAGTTATTGGCCAGTAAATGTATTTTGAACAGGATTATCTCTTGGTGGATTATGATCTTTCATAAGAAGTAAAAAGGAACCCTGGGGTCCTTAGACCCTCAGAACAAGGACACTGGATTCTTTAGTTAGCCACATCCTTGGATCTATCAATTATTGCTTTCTTATCTTTTACTCCTTTGCTTTTCTGTCCTTTCCTTCCTCCCCACCAACCGCACCCCACCCATAGTGTACAGGTTTTGTACACCCTGCTTCACAATCTCTTTAAATGAACAGGATCTGAGTTTTGGATTCTGGAAAGGAAAAACATTTTTTTTCCTCATGGACAAAGTTGGCATTTTAAATTGAATCACATCTGGGTTTAAATCTTCATTCTTTATTTTCTAATTTTGAGATATTGGATAATTAATTCTTATGTGTTTCAGATTTTTTTTCTTTGAAAAGATGGAAATGAAGCCATGTGTTTGTAGGATTGACAGCTCAGTTATATAGAACAAGATATTAATGTTCAACATTCTGTCTGGCCCATATAAGGTGTTACAATGTTCAAGAGATACAAAGATAGATGAGTAAATAAGCAAAGGAGTGAGCAAAGAAGTCACAAAAAAAATGCCACCTGCTCAATGACGGTAATAAGATGTCTGTACCTTCAGTACTGGTTACTGGTGCAATGAAGGTCCAATGTCTCTTCGAGGATGCTACACTGCACTTGGTGGTGTCCTTGGACCTGGCTGGCATGGCAGCCTGCTTTATAAAATACTCACCACGGGAGATAAGAAGAGGAGTCAGAAAGGCCCCAATATTGAGGTCCTCCCTCAAAAAGGAGCTTTCCCACAAATAGTCCTCTACAGAGTTCCCTGTAAGGAAGCTGAAGCACAGACATCAAGAAAGCTGCCTCAGGTGATGGCTAGAGTTCTAGCAGTACCAAGCTAGAAAGGTAACAGGTAACCTGCTGTCACCATAGCAGCCAAAAGTAACGCTAACTTTTTGACAATTCTTCACTGATTGGCCCCATTTATAACCTCGTTTGCATGTTCACATCTAGCCAACCATGACCTAGCCGACCCTACATTTCGACTCACTTCTGCCTTGGATAGGAAGTTCACCAGAGAGGGGCTCTCCAATGGCTTCCTGTGGCTAAGGTTCTCAACCAGCCTCTAGGATTCAGCCAATGGATGCAGGCAGAGGGGCAGATTCTTTTCTCAGCTACCAAAGACCAGTGACTTCAGGCTTTGAGACTTGCTGATAGCAGGAGACCTTCTGCTAATATTTCTGTCAGTGACCTGTGGTGTAACTTGAAGACTTCTTATAACAAGGGTCTGCTCTCAACTAGCACTCTGAAGCCCTTCATGAGTACAGGGCTGTAACATTTGCATCTTTCAGAATAAGCACCCCAAAGCCCACTGAGGGATTGGAACTGGGACACTTACAATATCCTGGATGACATCCTGCTACCACCAAAGATGTCAGAGTCCTTTCACATGGCAAATCATGTGGTAGTCCCTGCAAGTGTCACAGTAGGTAGGAAAATGAACTGTGAGCGGCAAAAAGGAAAATTCCATTCAGACTAAATTAATTGGTGCTAGACAGTCTGACCCCAGGTGATTTATTGTAAGCATATATAAACAATTTGGAAACATTTCCCAATGTGATATAATCCCTGGTACACAAAGAGGCATGATTACAGTAAAACTCAACTCAAAGTACATGTCATTTATTCTAAAAAGTAGGTTCTAGAGATAGGCAACATATATTATCTTAAGGGCCCAGCAATGGACTTGGAACAGACCTTTCTGCTATTCCTCTCCAGGTGAAGTTCTAGATCTTTCTGAGACTCAGTACAATGGCACAACAACAGTATATCAGTTCAATGGTCATGGAAATTAAATGGAAGTGGTCCCAGTCATACAGATAGCATAGAGATCATTGGGCTATAAATTACATGTGACAGCTCCCCTAAGAATGGGTTCTATTGACTGAGAAACAAAGCTAAAGGACTAAGGAAGAATAGTCCAGGATAAACTTTCTGGAGGATTTGCATGAGATCTGGCTCTTTAGGGAGCAAGTTCATTATAGTGTCATCTATAGTGTCCCAGTTCATTAATATCCATTCCCAGTATTCTGTGTAGAAAATGGGTATTTCCTTCTTTGAAGAGATAATCCTGCATGATTAACATTCCCAGTTTCCCTAGTGATAGGTGGGCACATGGGCCAAAAAAATCAAAGCTTCCCTCATTTTCCCTTAGTCATCCACCCACTCCATTCTTGCTGGGAGGACAGACAAGAACCTGGCTGGAAATAGGACTCCATCTCTACTGCCCCCTTCAATGTGGCAAAAATGAAGCTTTTGTACTTTGAGTGTCCTGACACAGCCATCCTGATAAATAGTCTTGATTGTCAACTTGATGGGATTTAGGCTCACCATGGAAAGAAATCTAAGGACATGTTCAGGAGGGACTTTCAAAACTGGGTTCATAGAGGTGAGAAGACCCACCCTGAGAATGGGTGTCACTGTTCTGTGAGATCCTGGGCCAAATAAAGACAGGGAATGGGGAGATGAGCTGGGCAAGAGCATTCATCTTAATCTGCTTCCTGACTGTACATACAACAGGACAAGCTGCATCACACTCCCGCCACCATGACGTCCCCACATTCATGGACAATACCTTTGCAGTGTGAGCAAACATGAGTCCTTTCTTCTTTATGTTGCTTTGGTGAGGTATGTTGTCACTGCCACATGAAAGGGAGCTGGAATAGTTGCCTTGCTTGGTGGTGCTGCTGCATCTCAGACATGCGTCATACAGTCTCATCAGAAAGCTTTGAAAAACCTAAGACATTTCACAACTACAAAGCACATATGCATAGGAATCCAAATAAGGCTGCTAGCTTCTCCTCTGCAGGAAAAGACTAGTTGCTTTTCTCCTTGTGAGAGAAACATCTTAAGGGGAAAGTTGTTGCTTGCAGTTCAAGGGAGTACAGTCTGCCATGGTGTGGAAGTCACTGCAGTACAAGTGTTAGGCTCACCTCGCACCTCCAGTCAGGAAGAGAATGGATAGAAGGTGAAGTCCAGCTTTTCAAATCTCAAGGTCACTTCTTGGGACCTCCTTCCTCCAGAGAAGATCCATCTCCTAAAAGTTCCAGTACCTTGGAAAACAGCTCTCCACCAGCTGGAGTTCAGATGTTCCCACATGTATGTCTGTGGAGGACACTTCACATGCAAACCAGAACACTCTCCTTTTTCGTTCCCTCACATTCCTGGCCTTTCCTAGGACTTACTGTACTTTCTAATCTTTGTTTTCAAAAGCCATCCTCCCTAAAATGAAGGTGTTCTGTTCAATCTGTGTCTAATCCCCAGTCTTATCCATTTCTGGACAATCCTAAGGAAATAGTCATTTCTCTTGACTGATATAGATACAACAAGCTATATTTGTCTTAAACACAAGACCCATAGGATTTGAATGTGAAATCTTTCTCTTAGACATCACAGCTAATTCTAGTAAGCTATGGATCAATATATGGACCTTGAACTTGTAAGTTTGCATAACAGGCCAAAGTTTAACTAAAGAACAGGAAAAGCATTGGCTCTATCCTACCTGATTCTGACTTCTATATGTTGAATTTGATAAATGGTGATCATTCTGGCTCCCTTTTGCACGTTTTACATCTTGATTGTCTTTGAATTGTCCACAGTTGCTTCTAGATGAAGATTCTAGAGCTAGATGTCTAGATATCATATTCCCAAAGAGAGGGATGTTCCTTCTGGAAGCTTCCCTCATATGCCTCAGTGGTTTTCTTTTATCACCTTAATGATCTCTATGGAGGAAACTACCACCCATGGCCTGGCAGCTTTCCACAACATCCTGTCCAGCTTCTCTTCTCCTTACTAGAAATCTCTGAGATACAGAACACACAGACTCTGACCTGCTGGCTTTGTAGCATCCTTAAGACCAGCAGGATAATAAGAAAACAATCAATACACAGAATAGATATTACACAACATGTGACATACCAAACTTTTAGGCCATGCTATGCATTCCTCACAGGAAATGCAGCTATGAGGAGCCTTAATGCAGCTTTTCTAGGGATGTCTCTGGCATCCTTTCTCATGTAACATTCCTGAATTGTCTTGCTCTGTGTCCTTCATCATTTGTGACCATCACTTTGGGTCTTTCCGGAGCCATAGGCAATCATTATTGTCTACTATTTACTTTCAGATGTGTGCCTTGTTCTCTCAAATACTAGAATATGCATATGGAATAATTCTTGGGCTGGAGGACATGAAGTAAAAACCCACTTTCTTTCCAAGAACAAACATGTCAGTGGTACATCTCTTTTGTGCTCCAAGTATCCCATCTTCTCACAATAGCCTGGTCTTTGTTCTCTTGGGAGCCTCCCCAGGAAAGTAGAGGTGCAAAAGCCATCATCTGCCTACTTAATTCTACATCACAATCAGGAGCCTGTTCTTCTTGCATAACAATAAGTTCAAAGTCTTTTGTGTCTTTAAAATGTCATCAAAGACCTGGGCTCATTCCATCTTTTTGCTGTGTATACTTAACATAAAGATTTTTTTTTTTCATTTGCACAATCACTACCATACCTCCATGCATCACATCTGTGTTGAGGAAGGAAGAAAGCAGAAGACTACTTACTGTGATGTATTCTCTCAGGGTTTCTCTTCTAAGCAATTCTATTGCCACAGATCTAAATTGATATTATTCCTGATTACAATTGTATCTTCTGGACAAACCAGTCTATATCCACAGTTGGGAAGCCAGGTATTTTAATTTTCTGCCCTTTAAAATAAATGAAATATACTTTACAAATATATCACCTCTTCTATTAAAGTCTGCATCAATTTAAAAGAATTATATTCCTGGACTGTATATACTGCTGTGCATATAATGCTGTGTATGTCTGTTACATTTTATATTGGATTTGACAAGGGTCCCTAAGGCACTACGAGTAGTTCTTAAGTGGTAAACATTTTGCAGAATAATTTCTTAAAGATCATACTGCAGGGCTAGAAGTATGTAAAGGGGATAGGAGAAAATGGTAGGGAAGCAACAACAGGAAAAGAAATACTAGAAATTAAAGATAGAAGGGAAGAAACTGAATCAGTTATCAGGACAATAAGTTAACAGCCACCATAAGTGCTTATTTCTCAAAATCAGAGTCAGCGCACATTTAGACTCCTCTTCCCAGGGTGTTGATGAGGATGCTGCAGGCAGAGAAAAACATCCAGATGTTTCAGTGCCTCCATAAAAACACATATGTAATATTTTTTAAAAGAGAGAAATTATTGATTGCATTATACTACATAAGAATATTCAACCACAGACAAAAATATCTTTTCATTTCTTTTTTTTTTTGTCTCTAAGGAATTCAAAACAAGCAATAGATGTTAAACTGTATCCAGAAGAAATGTGCTAACAGTGTGTTGTGTGCAGAAACTGGTGGGAGTACAACTGGGCACATAGTTCAGTTAGTAGAGTGTTTGTCTAGCTTGCACAAAGACCCATGTATGCCCAGCACCATATAACCCAAGAGTGAAGGTTCACACCTGTGATCGGAGCATTAGCAGGTAGAGGCAAGAGAATGAGAGGATTCAGCTCATCCTCAGCTACAGAAAGAGTGCAAGGCTACTCTTACCTAAGAAAAGGACAGGACAGGACAGGACAGGAAAGGAAAAGACATGACTGTGAGTCAAAATTGCTTTGCTTACCGCACTCCTATTTTATACTCCAAACTCCCTCCTTCCATTGTTCTTTTTTCTTCCTACACACACACACACACACACACACACACTCACTCTCACACACACACATCCCAATTCTCAATTTCCCCAAATTGTTTTGGGTAAATACACACATATTTTCAAAGCAGCAATGTGTTTCTGCAAGTAAAAGCAAAATATTAGAGGATCTAGTTTAAGGAGAGGAATATTTTTAAGATATTCACTTTAGTTTTATGCTTTTAATAGTTAAAATGGGACAGAAATAGCCCATTTTAATGTCTAGTTCTCTTTTGCCACAACTTATATCCTTATGGATAAAAATACACATATAATTTACCACACACTTATTATGCAGTCCTGAAATAATAGCAAAAATTGTCATTTCCATTTAAGGTTTATGTATCTAAAATCTTAATGTTACATTACAGCTTTTACTTTCCAAAGCACTTTAAAATCACTTTTTAATATTTATCCATATACCATGATTCTACAATTATAAGTATGTTGTAAACTTGTAATATTGTTCATAATTAATACATTTAGAGAAGATCTCATGAATAGAATTGAGCATTTTAGCACAGTAGGATGGTCACATTTTAAATTCATTAATTCACTTGACTTACTCATCTGCGCTGGAGATGTACCAGTATTTGTGATTGCTTTTTCTCCTCTCTGTGATCTGAGCTGAATAGACAAAGGAAAGACTCTGCCATCTTCTCCGCACACTGCCAGCATCCACTGTGGTATCTGGCACATGGTTAGTGTCCAGCAAATGTTTCAGAATGAATGGATAAAATTGGCCTTCATCTTCAGCATTTGTTTCTGCTTTGGGTTACACTTTTTGGCAGTTACACAGTTGATTTCTTCTCTCCCAAAGAGTAATCCACTGCCAGGTTGGGTGACACTCAACTGCAATACTATCTGCTTGGAAAGCTGAGACAGAAAGATCACATGTTCAGGGCCAGCCTAGGATGTTTAGCAGGATCCTATCTCAAAATAAAGTTTAACAAAACAGCAGGGGGTGGGGGAGGGGAGATGAGGATGTGATGATGTTCTCTCAGCTGGAGTTCTCATCTAGCATGCACAAAACCATGATGTAATTCGTTGTGGCCAAATAGAAAAGTATGTAAATGAATGACTGAATGTTCCTTTTCTTTACTGCAGAACTTGGGGCTTGAAGGATAATTCCATTTATCTCACAGTATTGTGTGAAATTTTCTCCTCCATAAGACATTTAGCTCCTCCAATTTAGCTCCTTCAAGTATGGGATGTTCTGTAAGGAAGTGCAACTTTCTACTCTTTAAGGGAGTTCATTGGGACTCTGAAGTAAACAACCCAACAGCTTCAGAAAGCCCCTGAAACAGATCAGATTCACTAGCCCCCCCCCCCATGTTGGCATGGGTTTCTGGTTGTAAAGCTATCTTTGTCTTCTTTGTCCTTCTATAAGTAGCCCCTTACCCATACTCCTGTAAGTGACCCCAATAAACTGACTCGTTTTCCAAGTTGGACTTGGGTGGTATCCTTAGTTTGGATAACTTAGGTGGACAGATGTTTGTTCATAATCCCCATGAATAGTGTCAGTGTGATTCAACACCCAGCTATCTACCCAGATGCCAAATTGCTTGAGGTACTACTTAAGTAAACTATTTAGATATCTTTTGTGCTGTTTGAATCCAAATCACTGCCCAGTAACTACTTGGTTTTTACCTAAAGCATTCCACTCTGAAAACCAACGTTTTTTATATATACAAAAACCACTGGATCAACCAAAGGCCATTCCCTCCAATCATCTTCCACACAGAGGGCACAGGTGATACAGTGATCTGTTATGTATTTTATATGTTAACTAATTGCCACAGGAGACCTGTTTGCTGTCTGTTGCTTTGCTTGATAACCATTGTCTCTGACTGGCTTTAATAAAATACTGAGGCCTGTGACTGGGCAGAGAGAGAGGAAGGCAGGGAAAATGTTGGTGAGCTCTGGAGTAGCAGAGAGGATCATGGGAAAAGAAGGCAGGAGAAGGAAAGGAGAGACATAGCACCATGTGGCCTGGAACATCAGCATAGTGTGGAGAATAACAGCTCAAGGGGATGTATGTATATATTGGGGTCCTATTTGGGGAATAGAATTACAAGATAGCTTAGTTGGTCCAAAATTGCGCAATCCAGGCTAAGGTTTGTTAAGATCCATCAGTTGTCTGTGTATTTATAATAGTGAGTTAAGGATTAACACTGCCAACCCATTATCAATAATATAAATATTGGTAATAATTTAATTACTTTATTCATACACACAGGCCAGGATGTCCTTTAAAATAGTAAATTCCCACAAGCTAGGTGGGAAGTAGTGAGACACTAAATGCCAATGATTTTTTAAATAAGTAAGTTCATAGTATTTCTCCTGAATGGAAACATTCACTACTCGAAGGAAGAAGCTTCATAAAACTCAGGAAGTAAATGAAGCTTATAAGACTCAGGAAGCCAATAAAACTTAGGAAGCTTAGAAAATTGCAAAATTCACAAGGGTATAAAATCGATAGACAGTTACTGGGGATAAGGAACTCTGACAGACACAGCAAGCTGCAAGTCGTGCAAGGAGCTCCAGGGATGTAAGTTTTGTGAGTCAGCACTACGACTGGGCTGCTAGTAGGCTTGTAAGTAAACTCTCACCCATATTCCTGTAGACCATCAATAAATTTATTGATTCTCTAAAGTAGACTTGGGTGTAATTGTTAGAGTAACTTTAGAGACCACAGAGGATGAACTCTTGGCTCATAGTTGATTTGGAGCCTGTTTCTAGTTCACCTCTGGTCCTAGCTGGAGACAGGATATTACAATCTGCTCCAAAGATTAGAACATTATATACTATTTTCTCCTCCCTTAAATCTTAATCTAGCTGGTTTCTGTCAATCAGCCAACCAAAAGATTATGCCTCAGGAAGGCTGATTCACCAAAATCCATGCTAAGGAGATGGGAAGAATAATTATCCCCTCATTTAGATAACATACTTACCCTCCTCAGCATCCCTTCCCTGACAGTTGATGCCCTCTAGGGATACAGGAAGAAAGTTGTTTTCTTTCTTCTCTTCTCTTTTTTTTTTTTGGATTATCAAGACAGGATCTCACTGAGTAATCCTGGCTGTCCTGGACTCACTTTGTAGACCAGGCTGGCCTCAAACTCACAGTAACCCTCTGCCTCTGCCTCCCAAGTGCTGAGATTAAAGGTGTGTACCACCACGCCTGGCTGAAAGTTGTTTTCTTTGATGATTAGTGAACTAAAAGGCTAACTTCCTAAGAAGTGTTACTGGAAATCTCTGAGAGTTCAGGCAGACCCACCATACACTAATTATATATATATATATATATATATATATATATATATATATATATATGAAGAGAGAGAGAGATAGTAAAATGGAAGCTCATGGATAATTTTTAGAAATTAAAATTAAAACTCCCAAGGCAGGCAAACCATGAATCTTACAGCTGCCTGAGGGAAGAAAATGGAAAAGAGAAGGAAAAAGAAGTATATAATCCACCATTGAAGTCAGCTATATAGCAGGGTAGGGAGCTTTAGAGAAAGAGTAAGGAACCACAAAATACCAGAAAAGACATATCCAGATTCTGGTAGTAGGTGAGGGAATAAGACAAAGTAAAAAAGAATATTCCTGACTCGGAAAAGTGGACAGACCCACCCAAACCATATGACAGATGGTATAGGGTCTGCACTAGAAGTAGGAATTCTGGGAAGGAAAAGTACATTATCTTAAGTAAACCTACCTTTCCACAACTAGTCTCTTAGCCAGATCCTTGACCTGCCTGAGCAAATTAGAGGAGGAGACAGGCCTCTGCTTAGATAAAGATCTCATTCTTTGCTGGAACATAGTGAATATAGAACCCCTGCCATGTAGTTTCATTAAGCCAGCCACCTTTTTGACATACTTAGAGAAGTATGCCTTCTCCTTTCCTTCTTTTCTCTTTTTCTCTTTTGGATACTGGCCAAACCCTGGGCATGCTTTCCCTGACCCTGAGGACTTCCCCATTCACTCTCTGAAGACTCCACAGTACACATCTGCCATGTGGCTTCTTACTGAGCAATTCTACTATATCTGAGGGCATCCTCCTGCTCTCACTCAAATGGCCTGGTGTCCTCTCTCCCTTGTCTGTGCCTCCCTTCTCCTGGAGCTGATGAGATTTACAGTTTGCCTTCCTTGTTTTTTTTCACAAATGCTAATAAACTTAACTCCAAATTTCTTTCTGGATACATTTCTAAATTCCTTTATTGACCAGAATAAGAACCCCAAAAAGGGAACCTCAATTTCTTCAGTAACATGTTTGCAGTATGCCTTTGCTGTCTTATCTGGAGTTAAGAGACATTTCTTCATGACTCTCCAGAAAAAAAATCATCTAACAATATGTTTATTAAATTATTTTCCTCTTCCAAAGAAAATAACCAGGGCACACCATTGCCACTGGGAGTTTCCACAGGGTTCCCTGGGGTTTTAGATTAATTGTGTATATTCAAGAGCAAGACACTTCCATATTAGCAGGTGTGTAAGATTGGTTACCACATAAAAATGAGCTAGGTGAATAAATTCTTTCCTAAAAGTATAAAGGTTTGAATGTGCAATACATTACTCTGTTATGAAAATTACCAATGTGAGGGATGAAAATGGGACTGGTTTCTGCTGGACATTCCATATAATTTAAGACTTTAGGAAACATTTCAAAAAAAAATCATTATAGAGTAAAAGGTTAAAATTCAAATGGTGGCGCACACCTTTAATCCCAGCACTTGGGAGGCAGAGGCAGGTGGATCTTTGCGATTTTGAGGCCAACCTGGTCTACAAAGTGAGTCCAGGATAGCCAGGGGTTACACAGAAAAACCCTGTCTCAAAAAACAAAACAAAAAAAAATTTCAATTGGAAATGCAGCGGTTGCTTGAATGAGAATGTCCCTCTTAGACTTATATATTTGAATGCTTGTTTCCCAAATGGTGGAACTGTTTGGGAAGGATTACAAGATGTGATCTTGTTGGAAGAGCTGTGCCTTCTTCTCCCCCCACTCCCCCAATTTCATGCTCGTGAATCAGATGTTAGCTCTCAGCTACTGGTCTAGTGCCATTCCCATCGGCCTGCTGCCATGCTCCTCTGAAACTGTAAGCCCTCAATAAACTCTTCTATAAGTTTCCTTGGTCATGATATCTCTTCACAGCAATAGAAAAGTAGCTAAAACAGGCAGATATCTACTTCAGACTAACTGTAAACCCACCATTATACCAGTGACTAATTTTAGTGTCTAATTTTATGCTAAATTAAAAAGTTGGAAAAATATTCTAGATCAGTTAACTAGATGACTCTTAGAATGTATACTGTCTATGGGGATCCATATTTTTAAATAGCTATGAATAAGAATTCTAATCCTGTTCTGTCACTAACTTTTAAAAAAATCTTTTTATTACTCCATCATAAAATTATACACTAACTAATACTTTTCTTAAAAGTATCCTATGAGGTCTAATGTGTATGTGTGTGTGTGTGTGTGTGTGTGTGTGTGTGTGTGTGTGAAACAATAGTTTGGGACATTCAGAGAAGAATTACTATACTAGGAATAGAACATTGTACTGAAGTTTCAAGGCTGACTTTATAAGCAATACATTTTGAATGTGAATATTGTAGTGTTTTGTTCTTTATGCCAGAACATACTGAAATCTACAATAATGGTTGTAGCTTTATTTTCCAAAAACAAAGTGAGAAACATCATTTTCTTAAAGCCCAATACCCATAATTTTCCAACTATTGTTAAAATGATAGCCTTAGTCCTTTTCTATTAAGAAACAAAAATCATATACAATAAAGTTAGTATGTGTAAGGAAAGTGACTTAGACAGTTGGCTTAGGCTGTGAATGTTTCTAATGACATACTGACACCATTCATGCTGCATTACTGTTCTGTGAGTAGACTTCTCAGGGTCCACATAAAGAAACAAATTTCAGTTTAAAACAAAACTGAATAAAACAGTGTCTATGGAGAAAAGGGTAACAATATAAAGGAATGGGGGGACTCTGAATGTCACAATGACAACCTTAAATTTTCTTCTGTTTGTTCTGCTGAACTGAAAGCAACAAGCCATCATGCACCTACTATGTATTAATTCCAATAACTTGTCAGTGGCTAAAAAACAAATATCCAACCATTTAAACATTTCCAGTATGTACAAGCAAATAGTGACAGTGTCAGATTAGAGTTTACCATCACAGAATCTACTTCCTCTGTCAAATACCTCATGCATATGTGTGTGTGTGTGTATATATATATATATATGTATATGTGTGTGTATATAGAGAGAGCAACATCCTCATAATAACAGAATTATTTGAACTCATCCTGCCTATATCATCTGCTATTCTCACAGTACTTTACTAATAATAGATAATCTGTGAATTTTGCCTGTGCTCTGAGTATTGTCGCTTCAGTTTCTACAGCATGCCACTGATGCTAGCCCTGTCTGTTGCTGCCAAGATAACTGATTAGAGGAATTAAGAGGGGGACTGGAGACTAAAGCCAGATTTCAAGGTGGATAGACTGGGGATTTTGATACTGCTTTGAGCTGTGTATCAGGGGTGGAGTGGCTTTTCAAGGTATGGTTCTATGAAGAATTCACTTCAAAGGATGAAGTATAACTCCACAGCAGGATAGCAAGTTCAGTGATGCCCAGCTCAACACAACAGCATGGAACTCAGGATAGAAACACTGCCTAATCCATGCTTCTTCACCCCATACTTAGTCTCCCTGCTTCTGTTCACACTGTACCTGCTCACAGCTTGCAGTTTTGTACATTCCAATCCAAAATCAATACCTACAAATAGGACTTATTTCTTATTGTTTCCACCTTCTTCAGATAGCAACATAAACTGGGCACATGATTTGAGTGATATATTTATATAAAACCATCACAGGTAGAATATCTTGCTTGTCTTTTTAAAATAGTAACACATTATTGAATAAACGTAAGTGGTAATAAATGTATAAGAAGAAGCATAGAATCAAGTGATCTCCACAAAACCATGTCGATCTGTCTTTCCCAACGTAGCACACTGCACAGCTTTTTGGTTGTGTCCTGCTCTTCTGTTGTATTGTAGTGGCTGTGATGGTGATGGCTGTGGCAGTAATGGTGGTTACGCTTATAATCCTAGACACCTAGAGATTATAAATTCATTATTCCTGTTTCTCAGGATAATACCTGCGTTAAGTGTATTTAATTTCTCTATCAATTGACTATTTCTTGGAAGCTTTGTAAGCATTGGTGCAGATAAGCAAACCTGAGTCTTATGTCAAGATAGCCTACCCACTGAGCAGTCAAATGTCAGGAACAAATTCAGAGGCTCTAATACATACTTTGCAGGTGGAGTTCAGGCTTTTTTCCTCAGTTCAAATGTGAGAGACCCTGGAATAATGTTGGTTCTTCAAATTATGAAGTAACCATACTTTTATATCCTCTCTCTCCAGATTACAGAGTAAAGATCCAAAATGAAAGAATTCACAGAGGTAGTTAAGATGGGAAATATTGATAAATTTCCAGGATAAAACATTCATTGTTGACATCTAGTCAGACCAGCACCATTTGTTGAAGATGCTGTCCTTTTTCCACTGTACAGTTTTGGCTTCTTTGTCAAAAATTAAGTGATCATAGGTGTGTGCGTTCATGTCTGGGTCTTCAATTTGATTCCATTGATCCACTGGTCTGTTTTTATATCAGTACCATGCTGTTTTTATTACTATTGCTCTGTAGTACAGGTTGAAATCTGGGATGCTCATGCCTCCAGATGGTTTTTTTTTTTTTTTTCTGTACAGGATTGATTTAACTATTCTAGGTTTTTTGTTATTCCATATGAAGTTGAGAATTGCTTTCTCCAGGTCTATAAAGAATTGTGGTCGTATTTTGATAGGAATTGCATTGAATCTGTATATTGCTTTTAACAGGATGGCCATTTATATTATGTTGATCCTACCTATCCATGAGTATGGGAGATCTTTCCATCTTCTGATGTCTTCTTCAATCATCTTGCACAAAACTTAAGTCCAAGTGGATCAAAGACCTTAACATAAGGCCTGACACACTAAATCTATTAGAAGAAAAAGTGTAGCTATATAGTACAGGATAACTGTACTACAACCAATGCACCAAAGAGAATAGGAACATAGACTTTGTTTCCTATCAATGAGACACTTTTCCCCAGTGGTGCTGCTTTGTAGGCCCCCAGTGTATGAGGAGGCTCTTGACCCTCATTTGACTGCTGAACTGGAGCAGGGGACTCTTATGTAGGGACACTCCATCCCCGAGGAGTGAGATGGAAGGGATAGGGGGTAGAGGGTGGGAGGGCGGGACTGGGAGGGGTAGAAAGAGGACACTGTGATGGAGATGTAACCTGAAGTAATAAATAAACATTAAAAAAACATTCATTGTCTCATGACAGGTGGTGGGTGATACTGCACTCAAGGTATTTACCAAAGAATATCTTTGTGGAAATTAAGCAAAGATCTACAGATACATATATCTTTTTAATATAAATGAGCCCTCAGCATTAATTTCTTGACTTCTCATCTATCTACCTCACTGCTTGGATAATTCTCAGTTCTTTCAGACCACCCTAATATCAACAGCGAAATTGTATTTTCAACTGTACTTGTCTGATAACACTCAGCATGCGTACCTAATACTTCACATCTAAGTAGCCTATCCAAGTTAAAACTGATTTCCCTACATGCATATACATATGATCTTTTTTTATTCACATCAATTACTATAACTACACATCATACATCTATTTATTCCCAAACTCTCCAACCCAATCTCAATTCTTTCTCATCTCCTTCTATGGCCCCAAGTCAAGTTCTGTAAGATCAGTACTCACCATAATCCTGGCTCACATCATTCTTATGTCCTGTCTCCAACTCATATGAGCTGCCATCAATCCTCATCAGACCTCTTATAACTCTTTAACTCTTCCCTCTACTTTTACTCTTGCACTCTATACAGCCAATTGGCATACAGCAGAGATATCTCTTAAATATAGATCAGACTGGTTTACTGTGGTTTATTACCCCTTCCCCCAACAGTTTCCCATTACAATCAGAAGAAAACCTGTACTTCTGGGGAATAAGCCCCAACAACCTGGTCATCTAGCTCTCTGAGCTTATTTAAGACACACTAATTTCCCACATTCCTACACTATCCATACCTCTTATTCTCTCCCCTTCTAACACTACCTATGGTTCTCTTTTAAACACCCAGTTCATTCCTCCCTTAGGACTGTGTCATGATCTATTTGGACTGGTATGGCAAAATTGTCACGAATGGGGTGGTTTATATTCGTGTTTGTGTTATGGGGTTAGCTTCTCGTAGATGGTGCCTCTTCTTTGATTAAAAGGATTTTTAAAAAGACTTTAAAATATTGCTATTTTCTCTGTCTATGGTCCTACCACAGTTTTTTATTCTTAATTTTCCTCAATGCCTTCTTGGCAATCTAAAATGTTATTGGAGACTTATCTGCATCCCACTCCAATGTGAATATGTGTGTTGCTAGGGTCTTACCAGGGGTCTCATGTTGTGTGTGTGTGTGTGTGTGTGTGTGTGTGTGTGTGTGTGTGTGTGTATTGCTAGGTTCTTACCCTTGATCTCCTCCAGAGAAGACTAGCATTCAATCATTGAACTATATACCTTGCCCTTCACTATCTTATTGTCTGTCCTTCCTACTATAGTCTTAGCTTAGTAATAATAGTAATATTCTTAGCTTATTAATAAGCTAAGAATAGTGACTTTTCTTTTAATTAAGTAGAAAATTTGTCTTAATTTTTGTATCCTCTATAGTACATGACACATCATATAAAATTAATGTGTCTTGTATAGTGAGACTATTACTAGGATGGCACAACATGAATGAACATGGAGAAGAATGTAAATCAGATGGAGTTTCAATCACCCTGCAGGTTTCCAATTTGGAGTTATCATATGGACTAGTAAAGGCATAGGGGGAAGCAAAGCTACTTACAAAAGATTGTCTACACAGTAATTCAGAGAATGGGGAAACACACACACACACACACACACACTCTCTCTCTCTCTCTCTCTCTCTCTCAAAACACTTTTCTGTGGCCTGTATGGAAAATTTACATTTTTGCCCCAAAACTCAAATAAGAAATTATTCAGTGTACACTCCTGAAAATGTCCAGACTTTGTTTTATAAAACTCTATAATGAAGAGAATGAAAGCAGAGACTTTAGACCTAAGGAAGGAAAGAGATGGGAAAGACAACTCTGCCCAAGAAAAACATTCTAGCGCAATGGTTCTCAAACTGTGGATCATGATCCATTTGAGGTTGAATAACCTTTCCACAGGGGCTTCCTAAGACTGTCAGAGATGACAGATATTTACATTATAACTCATAACTAGAAAAATTACAGTTATGGAGTAGTAACAAAAATACTTTTATGTCTGGGGATCACCATAATATGAGGAAATGTATTAAAGTGTTGCAACATTAGGAAGGTTGAGAACTACTGAACTAGAGATATCAATGTCTTCCTCCTAGCATGTATCTCTCTACTCTACTTTCTTCCACTCACATTCATCTAAATTGAAACAGCCAAGATTATTGGCTGTATTATTGTGGTATTGAAGACCACAGGTGTCTATCAAAGGCAAGGAAGCAAACTACTTGGAAACAGATTGTGCAAGCATTTAGAGTTAGCACTTGTATAGTACTTGCCTTTAAACATTAATTTATCTCCTTCTTAGCAGTACTTCATAAGGTAGATATATTTCTATAGATGAAGCTCAGAAATGGTAAAGTGATCAGCTCATGCCCTCACAGATTTCAAGTGGCTTAGCGAAGACATTAAACTAGGAAGTCTTGCTCCATAGTCTGTACTCTTTCCCACTAACACTTTAGTGAACGAAATCCATGCAAAATCCTTATGTTAGTTTATTTGGCTTTCCACTCATTAATGGAATGAGAAGGAAGAAAAACAAGACACTGGAGGAGGATATGCACCACCAAGTAGAGCAGCTAACATAATCAAACAGAACAATTAACACTATGGGAAGCAAAATAAGTCAGGAAAATTATTTAGTAGCTGTCTAATAATATCCCTTAAAAAGATTCAAGGGGCTGTTACCTTCATAACAATTCACATAATCAAGCTGTTTTGAAAGATGAAAAATCAGAAAATAAAAAGTCCTTGGAAACCTAAAATATTGTTGAAATTTTCAGAATACAACTGCACATGAAGAATAAAAGAGACACAACATAAAACCAACTACTGACATAAAGGTAATGATAAAACAATTCTGGAAAATATAACAACAGTAACATAAATAATGCTTTAAATGTGGTTGACACCATTTATATATGAGAAATTGATCTAGGACAGGGGGTCACAGTTACCTTCAGCTGTCAATTTGATCCAAACCTGGAGTCACTTGCTAAGAAGAAACCTCAATGCTTCGTAGATCCCCAATGAATGAAGAGGCTCTTGGCCCTCATACGACCTCTCAACTGAGATGAGGGACTGTTATATAAGGACACCCCACCCCAGAGAAATGGGATGGAAGGGTTAGGAGGTAAAGAAAAAAAAAATGAAATGTGATGTTTCGGCCTTTTACTACTAAGTGTCATAAACTGTTTAGGATAATTAAGAAATGCAAACTAATGGTTATGCAAGCCGGTAATTCAGTTAGGTACTATGACAGCCTATTATAGTTACTTTCTAAGCTAATCAGAAATAAACTGGCAAGAGACAAGCAACATCTGCTTACCCTAATATAAGAGATAGATAGGGCCTCTTCAAAAACCTCAAGAGATCTGCAGAATATGGCATTCAAAGATGTTTTCGTAACTTTAGATTTTTGTATATCAAGACATATCAACTCCTGACAGCA
>CAJQZJ010031998.1:9752479-9804283 GCA_907164525.1 Lophiomys imhausi | reverse complement strand
CCCCCCCAAAAAAAAAGAGAGCAATTGTCCTAGGGTTGGGATTGGGGCAGGGCTCTGTTCTTATCGTTCCAGGAGAATCGAAGCGTCCATTAGGGGATCCTGGGGACGCTGGACAGCGGAATCCTCAGCAGAGAGCAGAATCAGGCACCAAAGAGGACGAGTGACCCAGTTGATTCTGCCTGGCAGACTTCCTCAATAGCTGTCTCCATCGGGGGCCTGCAACCACCACAGCAATCCAATGTCACTGGGACCGCTCAGCTCTACGCAATACCCCGGCAGGAACCTTAGTGAAGCCTGCAAGATCAGCTTCTGCCTATAAACCCCTTAGGTCATCTAAACAGCTGAGAACAGAAGGACTGAACATAAAAGTAGTGTACTAATATTTTTAATCATTTTTTCCATTTGGGTTCAGGCCCCAAACAGGTCTACTACGACCCAAATCAGTAGGAAGTCACTTTAAGAGAGCGACGTCCCATGCCCAGTGGATGGGGAAGGTGTTTCTCCGCCCTTCTTTTAGGTTATTTGAAGGATAACTGAAAACTCTGATATGTAGGGGAAGAGACTACAAGCTGATAAATGGTCCTGTCTTAATGGGTTTTGGAGGTTAGCCCCAGGGAATTCCTACTTTTCCTTTTCTGTATCCTTCTTCCTCTCCTATGTAGGAGTGCATGGGCTTGAGAAAAATGAGATATAGACATAGCACAGGAAGGTCCAAGAAGAAGGGGCAGATTATTGAATATGCCCTTATACCTTTGTATATTGATACAAAATTAGTAGTTTATTTGGCTAAAGTGGTATTGACCATTGTTTATTGTGCAAAAATAAGATTGTATTGGGTTACATCAGTATTGATCTTTGAATATTGATACAAAATTAAGATTATAGTTGGCCACAATGGTATTGACCCTTGCATATGGACGTAATATTAAGATTATATTGGGCTACATAGGCATTGATCTTGGTATATTGATACATAATTAAGAGTATATTTAACCACAATTGAATAGATCTTTGTATAATGATACAAATTTAAAGGTAACGCTTCCTAATGGTATCATACCTAGAGATACTTAAAAATAAAATGTGAAGCTCTGACCTCTTGATACCAACCGTCTAAAATGGTCTAGGATAGTTAAAACAAACTCCTAGTCATGCAGACATGTCACTTTGTTAGCTACTATGACAGTCTATCACAGATATTCTCTAAACTACCCAGTAATCAGGTTGCTAAGAGACAAGCAACATTTGCTTATCTAAATACAAGAGATGGATAGGACATCTTCAAAAACCCCAATAGATCTGCAGAATACGGCATTCAAAGATGTTATCTTAAATCAAGATTTTTTTTTGATATCGAGACATATCAGCGCCTGACAGCACCCCCTATTCTACTCCAAGTAGAAGATAAGCATCGAAGAACCTCCACTGTAAGATGGTTGAATTAGTGGCAAGCCTATCTCTTGGCATGAAAAAACCCCTTGCACCAACTGCAGACAGACTGCTGTCCAAAAAGGACAAAACTTGGTAGCAGGGAAGTCGACAGCCTAACTCTGCCAAGACAGGGTAGGTAAGTCCTTCATAATCCCTGCTCTACAACAAATGTCTGTCAGAGAAACAGGACCCAAAGGCTGAAGATTGATTCTGGAATGTATTGAGAGAAAATGGGAACTGTCCAGGCAGTCATTGGTATGTTCTTTCTTAGTTTTGGAAGCTGCAGGCCCTGCACTTCCTATATAAGCAAATATATTTATCCCTCTCAGGTCTCTGAGGTGGTTGAAGAATAGACAGCTAGAGTCTCATAGTTAAATTTTGAGTTGTTTAGGAATCAAGAGGGTGTTATAGATCTAAGAAGATACTCTTAAAAGTGTGTTGCAAGATAGTATGAATGTTGAGTCACATATAGACCTTTAAACTCATGGAGTTGGTTAGATAGTAGAATGTTAAAGTCAGGGGCCAAATATGTATAAACTGGACATTGGGAAGGTATACTGGGCCATTTAACTCTCATAAATGTGGCATATTTATATCTATTGTTTTGTATAATACCTACTGTTATAAGAGAAGGAACCATCTGTTGGACTGAAAGGGGAAACTTCTGGGGGGAAGAGGGTGGAAGGGCAGGATAGGAAGGGGGAATAGGGAGGGGTTTGTTACTGAGATGTAACTTGATAAAAAAAAATAAAGTATTAAAAACAAAACAAAACAAAACAAAACACTGGACAACAACCAAAAACAAAATAAAAAACAGTAAGCATGAGCTATGTGTGTTAACATAGAACAATTTCTTGGTCTCAGAGACGCAGGTTAGAAAAACAACAACAGAGGTTTCTGTGGGTCACATAAAGCACAGTGCCACTGATATGTGTGTGTGTGTGTGTGTGTGTGTGTGTGTGTGTGTGTGTGTGTGTGCAGGTAAAGAGCAAAGGAAGAGAGGAGCAGGTCATCCTCGGGGGCCTCAGTGAGTCGAGTGGAGAGTACGCGAGTGAATCTTTGTATTACGGTCTCTACTAATATATCAATGTATGTAAATATGTATAAGTACATATGTATTTTTTGTTTGTTTTGTTTTGTTGTTTTTTGAGACAGGATTTCTCTGTATAACCCTGGCTATCCCAGAACTAACTCACTCTCTAGACCACACTGGCCTGAGCCATGTGCCACCAACATCCAGCTTTTAGTATTTTACATAAACTACTACTTTGTTAGTAGTTTATGTATTACATTAACATATTTTAGTATAAACTTTTTGTTTAAAAAAAAATCAGGCCGGGCGTGGTGACAAACTCCTTTAATCCCAGCACTAGGGAGCAGAGGCAAGCGGATCTCTGTGAGTTCAAGGCTAGCCTGGTCTACAAATCGAGTCCAGGACAGCCAGGGTTCTGTTACACAGAGAAACTCTGTTTTGAAAAACCACAAACAAACAAACAAATAAAGAAATAAATAAAATTCAGGACAAAAAAAAATATATATATATCTTAGCAATAATAAATAAACACTAAGCCACTAAGCCATGGAAATTAAAATTTGTACAACTCTTGTTTTGTTTTGTTTTCTTAATGTTAACTTGAGGCACCTCCCTATTTGTTATGGTTCAAATGTCAAATGTCTTCCATAAGTTTTTGTGTTAAATGCATGACCTCAGATGTGACTCTGGGATTTTCTGGAAACTTCAGGAATTGGTACCTACTGGGAGGTAGTCATTAGAAGTCGGTCTTGAAGGACTCTTGAGACTAGTTCTTTGTCACTTTTCTTTTTCCTGTCTACCTTGAGGTCAAGAAGCCCCTCCTACACATACACCACAGATGCTTCCTGTATGTTCAAGAGAAGTGGAATTCAGATAAATGCTGGGTGAGTTGGGCCCCACCTCATTCCAGCCTATAATAAAGGAGGGGAAGAGCCCGAGGCCACACTGACTTTGATTGCGAGACTATCTAAAATAATAACATAGAAGCATGATCACAGGAGATTCTGACATCAACCACCTGTACACATGTATGGGTCACATGCATATACACACACACATCATGCACATGCACTTGAGAAAAAGAAAAGTAAAGATAAATAAAACTGAACTCTTCATCTCTTAAAAAATACCTTTTCATGCCAGGCGTGGTGGCCTTTAATCCCAGCACTCGGGAGGCAGAGGCAGGCGGATCTCTGTGAGTTCAAGGCCAGCCTGGTCTACAGAGTGAGTCCAGGACAGCCAAGGATACACAGGGAAACCTTGTCTCTAAAAACAAAAAAAAAACAAAAAAAAAAAGAAAGAAAGAAAAACCTTTTCACTTCGTTCCACTAGCCTGTGGTAACTGATATCTTTACTTTTCCCATCAATTGGCTTATTAGGAATACCCATATAAGTAAAATCACACAGTATACAATTTTGTGTTTTAGGATTTCATCTAGTCTGATGTTTCTAATGTTCCCCATGTGGTTTCACACCTCAGAATTTCATTCCTCTGTAATGTGACTATGTTATTTATTACAGCATCTCAGTAGATGGTAATTTAAGGATTCCCTGAAATCCTCCTATAGACTTTCTAGCTTTATCCAACCCTACCACTCTGCAGGCCATAGCTCGGGCTTTTTGCCTCTCTGCAGGCTAATATTTCCCATCTCCTCTAAAAACCTAAAGGGAGCCATTGACAGTACCACCTTCAGAAGGGTTGTTCAAAAACCCCCACCCATATCTGTTCCCTAGTGCTGTCACACTTTAATATCTGGACTCAGAAACTGGACCTTCCAAATTAGCCGTGTGCTAGCTTTGCTGAGCTTCCTGAATGTCTAACACCTTGTCTAACCATTGATCCTCACTTTCCCAACTCTCTTGGGGTAATTGGCCATTGCAATGGCGTCACTATGCATTAACATGTTGAGATTTGCTAAGAGGATTGGAATTCTTTATTATTTTAAAACACTTGCAGTCACTGAAGCATTACCGGCCATCTGAAGAATGCTTGATAATCGCACATGTAATTCCACAGTGACAAAAAAAAAAAAAAAAAAAGAACCCTCTCCTGGAATATGTTTATATGATAATATTTTGAAATGGCTGAGATATTTAATTTCCAGCTCTATTAAACCAGTTTTGTACCATTCTCTGTGTACCTGAGATGGTTGCTAAGGAACTATTCAATGTAAATATCAAGTAATTCAGATTTGGTCTTCAAAGGGCAAAGTGATAAATCTGAGAGATCAGAGGGAGATAATGGTGCTTTGTTTTATTTTTTCTTTTTCTCCATTTGCAAAAGCACAGAGATATTCTGAAGTCTCCTTTGTTCCTGTGTTGGGGCCCCTGTACCTTGCTTATCACTACATTCATCCCTCTTAGGATGCTATCAGACCTCAGGGAGAATTTCTATGGTTGCTTGTGTACTGCATGAGGTCTGTCTTGTGTTCTTTCATGTTTCTCTCAATTTTGTCATTCAGATCCAGGCCTGATAACAAACCCAGGCCTATTGTGCATTCTCAAATATCTATTATTAAAATGAATAGAGAAGCAAGGGAGGCCAATGGAGTCCACTCTTTGTTGTTTGTAGGTTTGTTTCCCTTTCTCTTCCAGAAGTGACAACTGGGTGTGCAGGTGACCTGGTGCTGGGCAGGCCATGCAACTCCTTTCGAAATCCCACACCAGCTCAAGAGTGCCAATGTGGTCCAAGGTTGGTCAGATCAAAATCAGTACTAGTTTTGTCTTGGAGTTTACAGGCAAGTTGGAGAATCCTTTTGTCTGGAGCTGCTGAATTAAGAGACTTTACCTCAAAATTGAACAAGGCCAAAACAGAGGAGAAAAGAACTGGCAGGTAAACAATAGCTGGGCCTCCAAACAGATTTACAATCTCAGAATCCACATCTCCCTGACCTTTCCTATGTGCCATTCATTCCATGAGCCAATATATACCCTTTCTATTGGCAAAACAGTGGACATCTTGTCATGTGCAAATATGAGTCTTGCTCATAACACACCCAGCAAGCTTTTCAGTAGATGGCACATTTGAAAACCCCTGGTAATTATGAGCAAAACATCTCATTTTAAAATAACTTTAATTCTTAAGGCATTGTTGTTGTTAACTTTCATGAGCACTGTTGTTCTCCTACACAGCAAATACTGCAGAGTTTCACTCTGTGGACTGACCATATGCAATCCAAACCTCACACTGTTCCTGCTCATTCGAAACTCACACTGTTTTTGCTCATTTGTGGTAGCATATGATATGCCTTAGCTACCATGATTTGTTGGAGGATGAGTGTATGACCTTAAAACTGATCCAACCAGCTCTACAAAGGAAATAGTGCTTTCACTGAATGGCAATAACCAAAGTCCTGAGATCACTAAGAACGGTGTGAGGTGCAGAGTAATGTCAGGGAAGTCCCTGAAGATAGTGGTAGGGACAAGTTAGTAATTAGGTCCCTGTTACATTTGTCTTCTGCTCATGAAGATCCTGCCAAACCTTAGAGAAGCGTTTGCGGGTGATTAGGTAGGACGAGAGCTGGCTGAGGAGTAAGATGGGAAAGGTATGTGCCATTATTAATATAACAAATAACTAAGAAGACAGCAACCGAACAGGCTGGGAGGAACACAAGCAGGAGCCTCTGCAGCTATGATGTCTTATGTGGTTATTGCTCTTAGAGTCCATTCTAACACCATCTAGCTTTCCTCTTTGTCCACCTGTAGGCAATACAGGGGTACAACTGGTCTGCCTCCATCTAGCAGGCTTGACTATACCTGTTTCCATGACAATGGGAGGGTTTCAGCAGTGATTTCACAAAGGTACAGGGGACTTTCTACCCTTGGCCATTACTTCCGCCAAGTTCTGCTAACCAAAGCAATCACCAAGAAAACTTAGATAAAAATGAAAATGAAATGGACTTAGAGAGTTCTGAGAGATGGTACTGCAAAGTCACAGCAGAAAAGGTATGCACACAGGAAGGGCTACAGAATGGGCTAACTCATGGACCTAAAGTGATGTCTCCTCTCAGATGTCTTTCCTTCCATGAACTCACAAATTCACTCTATGGTGAGGCTTAAGTATACTTTCCGACCTGGCCAGCCCTCCGTAATTCCAACTGATACAATGAGGGACTGACTTTTGCAGCCAGACTTTGGTCTCCTCTGGGATGAGGATCATGTACACGCTTACATCACTCAAAGTTACTGTTGGCCAATGCTTAGAGATTTCACTGCTTTAACCACGGTAGTTGGAGAACTATATAAGGATTACATGATGGTAGCTCCTAGTTGCCTATGACCATTTACTACTGGACAATGGTTAGTCTGCACACATACTTCAAGTGATAACATCCACCTTACATTTAAATAATGACATATGGCTAATGGGTAATCTACAAAATAGCATAACTCTGAACTGAAAATCCCTCTGCTGTCCCTTTCTAGCAAAATGACTATGGTTAACCATGTAAACTTTCAATCTCAGGTCTTTTGCCTTTAAGAGAATGTAGACTGCTTGAGAATCCTCCTACTCAGCTGAGGATGGTAGTGCACACCTTTAATCCCAGCAGTCGGGAGGCAGAGGCAGGTGGATCTCTGAGTTCATGGCCATCCTGGTCTACAGAATGAGTTCCAGGACATCCAGAGGTACACAGAGAAATCCTGTCTTAAAAAAAAACAAGAACAAACAAATAGACAACAACAACAAAAATCATTTCAAGTTATCCAGTAATCTTTGGTAAAAGTTTAGTAAATTATGTAGGAAGTTTGATATTTTTCAAGGCTGTACAGATGGGATGGAAGTTTATTTTCTTTTTTAAGTTAACATTTATAGCATTTTTATTATTTATTAGTAGTCAACATACTATATATTAAATATATCCCTCTTGGATTTCTATATTGATCTTAATAGTAGTCAAAGGGTTGGCTTGTGGTAGATAAGAAAGTCATGCACTTGAAGCCCTTCTGAATCAGATTGCTACCATTAGAAATTTTGTGTGAGAGACCTTTCCTGGACACAAACACACACACACACACACACACACACACACACACACGGGGGGGGGGGAGAGAGAGAGAGAGAGAGAGAGAGAGGAGTCCATTTACTTCAGAAAGAGAATCCATGACAAGCCAAAGTGCAACTTAGTGAAACAATGAGTTTTTATAGAGGTTACTAATAGGGGTGAAAATGGGGATTTACAGGAACAAGGATGGCTCAAAATTAGCAGTACAACTGAAAAGTCCACCTCAACAAGAGCTAAGAATCATGAAAGCTACAACCCTGACCACTCTACACACTTGCAGGCAACTCCATGGGTCCCAAAGATCTCCTCTCTGCTGATTGGAAGGTCAGTGTCCTCCCAACCAGTTTTTTGCTCCTGTGACTGAATCTGGGGAAGAACCTCGGGGAATGTTCCAGGGTTTTCCTTTCCCAAATCTGTGTTTTGCTTTTTTTTTTTCCCCTGAGTTTTAGGAGTCTCTTTCTCTCCTTCCTAGCAGGAACATTCCAGTACAGAATAAGCTGCTCTTCAGGGGAAATATCTAAGTGTCTTCACCCTGCTTCCTTTTAGAGACAGAATTAGAGAGCATCATTTACAAGCTTGGAAACAGGTCATCACACACTGAATGCAACAACAACTTGGTGTCCAAGCCTTTAGACTGTGAAAAGTGGACGTCTGATGTTTTAAGAGACTGAACCTGCGGTATTTTAACACATAAAACTCAACAGGTTAACACAGACACAAAGAGAAAGTCAACAATGTAGGAAAGAAAAAAAAAAACATGTAGGGAAAGAAAGAACTCGTTTATAACTAGGTTGGCCATATAATTTTGGCCAAAGTAGTGACACTTTTGAGAGTGGGGACACTAAAGATAATTCCAGTTGTCTGGAAGTTATAACTGTCCCAGACAAATCAGGTGCATAGTCATTATATGAATAGCCAACCAATGCAGTTGAAGGTAAACCAACAGCACAAATAGAAGGTCAACATGATATGATTCATAGATGTGTACCCTTAGATGTCACAGTACAATGGTAGATTTTATAGCATGCAAGCAAATAGATGAGATTGCTTTCAGCCAATTCTTCAAAGTACCTTTCCATTGGCCAGATCCTTGAAAGACATTAAATAACAATACACTGAAGATTGGGACACCAGGCAAACATATCTTTTGAAAATTGCAGGTTAAAAATAGACCTGTGTATTTTAACAGTCAAAGAAAAGGTCAGAACCGCATCTTGTATTATTAAAATTAGAAGTGACATATGGGAATATTTACTATCACGTTAACTCTAAAAAAAGGAAAACATTCTTTTTTCTGTGAATAATTTGCTTACAAATGACAAGGTAGTTGAACTATGACTTATTACTGATGGTGCTTTATATAGTTTTATTTTACTTGAAAAATAAAATAGATTTTTAAAAGATAGCACTATCATTTAAATGTCTAGAGGCATGCTCGGTGGTAGAGCACCTGTCAAGAATGTACAAGGGCCTGGAATTGAATCCTACATTTCAAAATAAACAAAACAGTATCATTTTGCTGCCATTTCAAACAGCTACTTCCCTGTCTTCTACTTCCACTATATTTAAGGAGTGTTTCTAGTGGACAACATGAAGTTGGTTCTTCTTTTAATCCCAGGCTCAGGATATGTTTATCTCCTCCCCCCACTGCTGGGGTCATAGGCATGCAGAGCCTTGTGTGGCTTTTACACAGATGCTAAGTATTCAAACTCAGGTCCTACTCTCTCACAGCCCAAGCTCTTACCCCTGAGTTGTCTCCCTAAACCATCTTTCAGATTATTTTTAACACTTCTGCATTCCAATAAGCCCACTGAGCAACTTTTGCTGTTCAGGTGTGTCCTTCCAAACTCTGGAAGAGTTCCATGCTATTTAAAAAGCAAAGCCAACTGTACATTTGATTTTGTGTAATAAAATGTTATTAAAAAGCTATCTTTTTTCACAGTGGCCAGTCTCAAATCCATGGCTTCATGCATCCTAGGTAAAAGCTCTCCCACGGAATTACATCTCCAACCCTATAATAATGCTTTGTGTTTTCTATTTCTTATCTCATGGTTCTTAAACTTCATGATCTTTATGCTTTTCTTTTAAAATTTTCAACACATTAGAATATCTAAAATATCTGCTAAGCTCCATCATCTCAGGCTTGGGGAATAGCTCAGTTGGTAGAGTGCTTGTCTGGCTTACACAGAATCCTGGATTCAGCTGCACATACCTGGTTGTAGTGGTGTAATCTGTAATTTCAGCACTAGGAGCAAAAAGCCATCATCTCTATAATTGATGTATAAATTTCTGTTGATTGATATCTCTCTGATATGAGACTCATTTTCTGCTTATTTGGATGTCCTTCAATTTTATATTGAATTCTGAGCATGACAATTTTACATTGTTTGTAGATTTGTATTCTCTTTCTCTGTCTTTCTTCTTCCTTCCTTCCTTCCTCCTACCTCTTTTCTTAGTGCTGAGCCTCACCCATGCTAAGTTCTTGTTCTACCTTGAACCACACAGTCAGCTCTCTTGATTTTAGTGAATGTTGTTCGACAGACATTCAAGGTCTTTTTGGATGAGTTTGAGTCTTTCAAGATTCTTTTTATAGCTTGGTTAGGGATGATTGTGAAGAATCTTAACACTAACTCATGCTCATCTTTGGCCTTTCATGGATCTCTACTCTGGACAGACAATGTCTGTCAACCTCCACCTTGCAGGGATTCTAGTCTCTCCCAGCCTTACATGGCATTGGAATGTCTCAGCTGATACCTCCTCAGTCACTTTTACTGGTCTTGCCTACCACCACCCTTTATTGAAAACATATGTTCTCTCATATAATATATGCCGACTATAGATTCTCCTCCCTCTACTCCCAGTTCTTCCCAACTTCATCCCATCTGTATCCACTCCCTATCTGACTCTTATTAGAGAAGAACAGTCTTCTAAGAGATGACAACAACACCAACAACACACACACACACACACACACACACACACACACACACACAAATAAAATAATTGAATAGGAATGATCCCACAGACTCAGGTGTGTGAATGCTTGGCCCATAGGGAGTGGTACTATTAGGTGGTAGGGCCTTGTTGGAGGAAGGCCTGTGTCACTGTGCAGACAGGCTTTGAGGTTTTATATAAATGTTTAAGCTATGCCCAACATGAAACACATTAAGTTTCCTATTGGCTGCCTTCAGATTAGGACATAGAACTCTCAGTTCTTCCAGCATTATGTCTGCCTGGATGCGTGCCATGTTTCCCACCATGACAATAATGTACTAAACTTCTGAAACTGTAAGCCAGCCCCAATTAAATATTGTCCTTTATAAGAGTTGCCTTGGTCATGGTGTCTCATTACAGAAATAAAATCTTAACTATGACAATAAGATAAAACAAAAACCATCACATCAAAGTTGGAAGAAATAGAGCCGAAGAGAAAGCACAAGAATCAGAGACCCACTTGTTTCCAAACTTGAGTTCCATAAAAATACTAAGCTCAAAGGTATAATATATTTGAAGAGGTCCTGGTTGTCTTAATTAGGGTTTCTACCGCTGTCGTAAAACGCCATGACCAAAATGCAAGTTGAAGAAGAAAGGGTTTGTTCAGCTTACACTTCCACACTGCTGTGCATCATCAAAGGAAGTCAGGATAAGAACTCAAGCAGGGTTAGAACCTGGAAGCAGGAGTTTATGCAGAGTCCATGAAGAGTACTGCTTACTGGCTTTCTACGTATGACTTACTCAGCCCGCTTTCTTATAAGACCCAGGACTACCAGACATTGTATCACTCACAATGGATTGGGCCTTTGCCAGCTGATCACTAATTAAGAAAATGCCTTATACCTGGATCTCATGGCAGCATTTCCTTAACTGAGGCTCCTTTTTCTCTAATGACTCTACCTTGTATCAGGTTGACACATAAAACCAGCCAGTACACTGGTGCAGACCAGTGTAGGCCCTGAGCTTGATGCCTCATTCTTTCTTCTCTTGAGTCTCTTGAGTTCATATGAGCTTTGTTTGGATGATTTAGAAGGCCTTGTTTTCTTGGTGTCCTCCATCCCCTCTGGCTCTTACAGTCTTTCCACCTCCTCTTCTGTAAATTTCCCTGAGTTCTCAGGGGAGGGATTTGATGAAGACATCCCATTTAGAGCTGTGTGTTTCAAGGGCTCTCTCTGTACAAGGTCTTGCTGTGGGTTTCTGTGTTTGCTCCCATCTACTGGTCTTCTAGAGTTTCACTCTATACAAGTACAGCTTGCTGGGCACCAACAGAATTAGAGGCCACTCCTGTTGATGTCTGGAGCTTCTCTCCATGCCAGTTCTCAACATTTCATACTTAAGATGCCTTACCTTCACTGGAATCTGGACTCTGTGATCCTGATTCTGCATTGCCTAACTCTCTCGTCATGACAGTTCCCAAAATGCCATCACATATGAAGCTAGAGGGTTCCTAGAGCTTGCCCTATTTCTTACCCTTTTCTCATTTCTTCACCATTTGTCCAATATACATGAAAACACTGTTTCTTTACATTTTGCAAAGCTCCCCACTGTTTGTGTTTTTTAAACTTAATATATGCAGAAGAATCTAATATTATTATTAGTTATTCTCTAACAGCAAAAAAGTCCTACCTATCTTTTAGAAACTTCCCTGTGATATTCTTATAAAGGAAGAGAACGGTTTCTATCAAAGCCCCTCAGAAGTACAGTATTATTTGAAAGCATTGCTCTGTGGGGTTGATGCTAACAGCTCACAAAGCCATGTGTCACTAAGATGGTATGTAAGAGAGAGCTGGTGTTGTACTTTAAAGGTAATCAATCGCTCAGAGACACCAGCTCAGATCTTTTTCACTGTAGTCAATTGTTTTATTTACTAGTACATTTTCTGTCTTCCTTTCCATCTGGTGGGGCTGGATTAGTGGTTAGCTGAGGAACCAGATCTTGCCACATGAAGATGGGTTCAGTTTGTTTGAAAGCTACAGATTGAAGACAATAATGTTGGGTGAGGAGAAAGGGAGAAAAGACTGCTCCCTGTGGCCATGATCACTGTGGCTCAAGGACTTTGCCCCCATTCCAATTAGACCAAATGCTCAGAATGTGGTGAACCTTATTGCTGTGAGATACTCACACAGGAAATTGGACATTATTTCCTAACCCAATTGATGCAATTTAATATTTTTAAACTATTTTTGCATTCTAAATGCTTACATGCTATTTGTGTATTGTAAATACAATATTATTGTAAAATATTTCACAATAAAAATGTAAATTTTGCTTAGAGTGAGATAAACTTTGTAATTATGAAACTCATAATTCACATTTTAATTTTCTTGAGTTGGGTATTTCTTCTTTGTTTGTTTGGGTTTGGTTTTGGTTTTAATGAGACAGTTTGCCTGTGAAGTTCTGGCTGTCCTGAAACTCAATATGTAGACCTAGAAACCCACTACGTAGACCAGGCTGGCCTCAAACTCAGAGATTCACATGCCACTGCCTCCCGAGTGCTGGGATTAAAGGCATGTGTCACCACTGCCCGACTGAGTTGGATATTACTATAAATATTTTGTTACCAAAATGCAACAAGTATGCACAACATAAGAGTTGGGGGAGATAAGACTTTTCTTTCCAATGAATCATCAAATTAAAAGGTAAGGTATCCAGAGGAAATGATGAATTGTTATGTGTAACTTGATTAACTATATTTCAGCATTACAGTACAAATAAAGAGATTGGTTTATCAAGGTAAGTACACTAAAGTTTCTGCCCTCGAAGTACTGCAAAGAATATGTCAGTGAAAGTACATGAAACACAGATTTAAAGAGATAGAAAATTGCAGATGAAAGTGTGTGATGGAGAGTCAAGAAATACTACTACAGCACAAAGGGAAAGACTTTTGTGTAGAAATGTCATATTGATTCCAATGATGTAGGCAGAAAGTAATTAGGTGAAGGGTGATATGACATAATGTGGTACATGTGAGCATGGGAAAGCTGGGAAGATGTTAAACAAGGGCACTAAAGCAAGAAATGGTGTGGGGGTGCTGGTATTAGTGTTTGATTTGAACTATAAAGTGGGAGACTAGAGTACCTGGGAATGAGATTTAACACTATGAAGTTTTTGTCCCATGCTAGCAATATTAGACTTCATCTACAGTGGAGAGTCAGCAAAGGATTCTAAAATATTTAGTCCCATAAAGAGATCTATATTTTCCATAGAGAGGAATGTGGACTTAATGTGGATAACAATAACCATTACAATGCAAAAGTTCCTATGGCAATTAAATGAAAAGGTGATGCCACCTGCCCCTCAGAAATGGACAGAATATAAAACACACACAGAGTGTGGTTTAAGGATGGGTCATTAATGATGTGGAAAACAACACAGATGGATGGTACACCATCAAGAAACCAAAAGGTGTGCTCTTTATTCTCAAGACTAGAGCAAAGGAATGCAAAAGCTTTGTGTGCACTAATCAGTATGAGATCTGCTAGCTGTGAAAATTTTATTTTGTGGTTCAAGTTTCTTGTTTGTTTATTTGTTTGTTCTTGATCTGAATAGTCTATATGGGAGTGTATGCACTGCTAATATAATATGTAAACAGGTTTAGGCAGTGGTCTCAGTACAGATCAAAGGGTTAATAACAGTAGCTATTACTGTAAATGCTATTGTCTAGTTGGAAGTTTGGAAATATGACATTCTGGTGCGTCAGCCATAAGGATGGGACACTTTCCTGTAGTGGCACACAACTATTCAAGTATAGGCAGGAAGACTACTAATGCAAGCACGGTTGGGGTTTGTGCTGATCTGAGATAGGGTCTCAGAGGTTCTCTGAGCAGCAGTCAAAAGCTTCTGTTAGGTTATCAAAACCAATATTTTCCTCATAACAAACAAACAAACAACACACAAAAACTCTATTTCAAGAAACAAGGCTTGTCTGTAATATTTCTGTAATGGCAGGGGATGGTACCCATGAGAGCTCCTCATGAGAGAAACAAGAGGCAGTGTTATTTCAGAGCACTATTTCTTGAAGTCGGTTCTAAAGGCTCCCAAAACCATGTCTCACTAAAATGATTTGCAAGAGAAAAGTGAAAAAGTGTCTTTTGTTCAACAGGGAGAGGAGAGGACATACATATCAGAAAACACGGAGAGAAAAAGAGATTGCCAAAGTCTAACACTGCTCAGGAGAGTTATCATCCTTAAGAGTGGGAGGACAGGCTGGGGGGAGATGCTTCAGTGGGTAGCAATGGTAACAGGGTAATCATGCTCTGAGTTCAGATCCTCAGTACTCACATCAAACACAGAGTATAGGTTCACATATCCAGCACTGGAGGATAGATAGATGCAGGGACGGGGAGCCATTGGAATGTGATGGCCAGCCAGCCCAGCTGAAGAATTGACCAGTTCCAGGATCAGTGAGAGGTCCTATCTAGAAAGGACAAAGGAAAGAGTGACAGAATAGGCTACCCAAGATCCTTCTTTGGTCTCCTCGGATGTGTGTGTATGTGACCACACACACACACACACACACACACACACACACACACACACACACACATTGTGCCTCATTCATATTTAGTGAATATTGATTCATTCATGTAAATACACAAGGGACTGAACTTCACATGCAGATCAGGGCAAAGTGTAAAGCTGCAGGAGACAGACAGACGAAGGCAGGGTTGATCACATGGATCTGAGCCCACAGGCCCAGACAGTGATGCTTTTCATATTGTTTACCTCCAAATTAGGATAATCCCCTGCCCCACTGCAGCTTCCCAGTGCCACAATTGAAAGATTCCAACTCTATGTCTCCTGACCTCCTTGCACAGCCCTTATACACGTAGGAAGCACTCACGAGATAGACGCCATTTTTGAGTCATCCTTCGCAAGGGCATCTGCTACCTTTTCTAAGAGTAACTGAAGAGAAAGACTGACTGGATCCCTGACCTTTCATTGCTTCTAAATAAACAACTTGAAGCACAACTCTGTACTGTCATTTTCATATAACAAGGGCATGACATTTCCAAACATCAGAGCACTGTGATAGTATATGAACGTTTTCAGAAAGAGACTGTATGAGCAGAAATATATGTTTATTCTGAACCACTGCAGACTGCTGGGACTCCCTCCTACCAACCCTCTGCCCACACAGGCAGCCATGTGCCCTTATGGCCATGCTTCCTCTCAGATCTCTGTTGGTGGGTCCAGGGCACTATCTGGAAAAGGTTCAACAAATTTGTCACTATTATAGCCAGTGCTGGCCTAACTAGTAATTAAGGTAAATGTGGGCTTAGGGTATCAACACAGCAGGGCCACCACGTGTTTCCTTTTTAAGGAAACAGTTGCAAACTGTGAATGAAGGAAAAATGTGTTGGGCATTATTTAGAGTTCTTCAGATCTCGGAATCTATCAGAGGCTACAGAGAATAGCTCTGCTTTTTGTGAGCATCTTCAAGACTTACCTCTTGCATCTGTAGATAGTTGTTATGGGCACACTTAAAGGCACCGAATGAAGGAAGAGGTTAACTGAGTAGGTTAAGGTAACCACTATGTGATCCATATTTCTGTTACTCTGATAAGCACGTAAAGTAAACAAATTCAATGGAGGAAACGTTTTCTTTGATGCATGATTGCTTGGTTCTGTTGCTATGGGACAATGGGAAGGCAAAATACAATGTGGAGGAACATGTAGTGCTACAAAGGTGTTTGACTTGTGATGGCTAGAAAGGAGAGGAGAAAGAAAGGACCCCGATCCTCCTATCCCACAAAGGGCCTAACCCCAATGACCTAACTTTTTACATGAGGCCCTACCTTCTAAGAGTTCAGCCACCTCCCAAGAGTGGCACCCTGGAGACCAAACTTCCAAGATGTAGCCATTTAAGAGACACTCTTGATCCAGTCACTGAAGAAGAAAAAGAAAAATGTCCTAGTGCATTTGACAAAGATAAAAGGCAGAAATAGTTCATAATTTCAGCTTGATCACTTAAGACTTAAGCAACTTAAACTCTTATAGCTAACAAACAACATATTAATGAATACAAATCATTAGGGGAATGATTTAGTGGCTAGATAATAACTACTCATAGATTAACCATAATTAGTATATCAATTATATTTAAATTCCCTACTTCTGTCTATTTTTTAGTCTTTTTTATCTATTGTATGCTTATTGGTTTGTTTAGTAGTTCTCTCTCCCGGGCAACGAGACACTTTTCACTGATGGTACTGCTTCATAGATCCCCAATGAATGAAGAGGCTCTTGGCCCTCATACGACCTCTCAACTGAGATGAGGGATTGTTATATAAGGACACCCCACCCCAGAGAAATGGGATGGAAGGGTTAGGAGGTAAAGAAAAAAAATGAAATGTGATGTTTCGGCCTTTTACTACTAATTGTCATAAACTGTTTAGGATAATTAAGAAATGAAAACTAATGGTTATGCAAGCCAGTCATTCTGTTAGGTACTATGACAGTCTATTATAGTTACTTGCGTAAGCTAATCAGAAATAAACCGGCAAGAGACAAGCAACATCTGCTTACCCTAATATAAGAGATAGATAGGGCCTCTTCAAAAACCTCAAGAGATCTGCAGAATATGGCATTCAAAGATGTTTTTGTAACTTTAGATTTTTGTATATCAAGACATATCAACTCCTGACAGCACCCCCTATTCTCCTCCAAGTAGAAGATGAGCATTGAAGAATCTCCAGTGGGAGATGATTGAATTAGTCGCAAGCCTATCTCTTGGTAGGAAAAGGCCCTTGCCCCAACTGTAGACAGAATGCTGTCCAAAAAGGACAAAACCTGGAAGCAGGTAAGTCGACAGCCTAGGTCTGCCAAGACAGGGTAGGTAAGTCCTTCATAACCCCTGCTCTACAATCAATGTCTGTCAGAGAAATGGAGCCAAATGACTGAAGATTGATGCTGTAATGTATGGAGAGAAAATGGGAACTGTCCAGGCAGCCACAGGTATGTCATTTCTTAGTTTGGGAAGCTGCAGGCCCTGTACTTCCTATAAAATCAGATATATTTATCCCTCTCAGATCTCTGAGGTGGTTGAAGAACAGATAGCTAGAGTCTCATAATTTAATTTTGAGTTGTTTAGGAGTCAAGAGAGTGTTATAGATCTAAGAAGATACTTTTAAAATTGTGTTGCAAGTTAGTATGAATGTTGAGTCAGATATAGACCTTTAAACTCATGGAGATGTTTAGATAGTAGAATGTTAAAGTCAGGTACCAAATACATATGGACTGGTCATTGGGAATGTACATTAAGCCATATAACCCTCATAACTGTGGCCTAATTACCTCTGTTGTACTGTATTGTATTTGTTATTATAAGAGAAAGAGCCATTTGTTGGACTGAAAGGGGAAACTGTAGGGGGAAATAAGATATACCTTAAACTTAAAAGAAAAAAAAGGAAAGAGGATGGGGGGTTGAGGGTGGGAGGGTGGGACTGGAGGAGGTAGGGAGGGGACTCTGATTGAGATGTAACTTGAAGAAATAAAAAATAATGGAAAAAGAAAGAGATGAAAAAAAAGAAACAGAAAAAAAATTCCCTACTTCTGAAATACTTGAAGTTGTTGAAAGTACTTAGAAACAGTTTATATTCTGCATTCTTTTTAATATCCTGTTTAGAAATAAATTGTACTAACTGTAAGCAAAAAAATATGTGGCAAAAAATTAAATTTCACTCAAATCAAGTTCTGCCTTAAATAATAACATAATACACTATATAATTAATATAATATAATAATCCTAAATTATTATAAAGTCTGAATATTGTGGAATTTTAAAGATAACCTTAACTTTTAATATTTTTTTGTGTGTTGTGATTTGTATGTGAAATGTGTATTAGCTCCTCTTTTCTCGATGTGATAAAATATCTTGATATAAGCTACTTAAGAGGAAAGTGTTTATTTTGACTCCAGGATTCCTAGGAGAATGCCCACCATGGATGGAAAGACACCAATAGCAGGTAGAGAGGGCATGACACAGGTCCAGGTTGTCACGGAAGCAAGAAGCTGGCTAGTTGCATTGAACCCACACTCAAAGAACACATAGTGAGTCAGAAAGTGGAACTCAGCTATAAAACTTAAAGGCCTGGGGACAATGACCAACTTCTTCCAGTGAGACTTCACTTCCTGCAGGCAGCACCATCTCTCCATTCTAAACAGATATGGTTTACTGAAATTAAATCAAGAAAACAGACACATGCCTGATTGGGCAGTCCAAAGGCACTCAAACACCTATCCTGGTCCTGCTGACCCTGGAGGCTGGAAGAAAGACACCAAGAGCCTGCCTGACATGGGCACCACTATGATGGCCGAATGTGTGATGGATAGATGGGAAAGATGTACTACACAGTGGAGAAGTGGAAGAGAATGTGAAGCCGAAGGCTTCCTACATTGCGGAGAAAGGTGGCACTAGATTCTCAATGGGAGTAACAGGCAGATATGAAGAGGCCATGGTGAGGTCCAAGCCTACTGTGCCGTCAAGGGCCATGTCTGGCTCTGTGGTCCTGCTGCAGCTGGGGTTTGTGTTGATGCCTGTGGCCTGAGTTACCAGCAAAGGCCAATCGGATGTCCATTTTCTGGGCTGCCACCAGAGACCATGTGGATATCTGAGGACTGTGCTGCCAGGGGCAGTTTGGAGGTGGGGGAAGATGATCTGAGTGGCCAGCTCTCCACCTGAGGCCCTGGGGACATCCTAGCCTGCTGCTACCTGGGGTCATCTGGGTCCATGTCCTACAGCAGCCCTGGTCTCTGTTGATGTCCTAGGTCTGTGTTACCACCAAAGGCCCCGCAGATGTCCCTAGTCTGGACCCCCACCTGAAGCACTGTGCTGAGCTGGCTCTCTGCCTCTCACCAGAGTAGCTGGGAAGTGGAGGGAACTGGCCCCGCCTCTAGTCTTCCAGTTTGGGTGAGGAGAGACACCCTGAATACACACCTTGCTGCAAGCTGAAGAGCTAGCCTTGAGGTCTTACTTACTGGCTGCAGCACTCAGGAGAACAGACCCTGCTCCTCACCTGAGCAGTGCAGTAGAACTGACCCTGGTGGAGTTGGGCATGAGTGAGCTGGCCCAAGGGCATAAAAGCAGGAGAGCTGACCCTGCCCCTTGCCAGCTGTGCCATTGGGTGAGCTAGCTGGGGCAGTGCTGGAGAGTTTGCCCTAGTAACGCAGGCACAGGAGAGCTGGTGGACTAACCAACTCAGTTACTTTCCAGGCCCAGACCTAGGGCTCTGAATTGGCCCACCCCAATATCTACCCCACCTGTGATCTGCTGGAGTGCACGAAAGGGCTGGTCCTGCAGATCCAAAACTGCAGGATCTCCATGACACAAAACAACAGGATATCTGAGAGAAGCCCCCATGAGGATCCAGTATAGATAGTGTAGCAGAAGCCAGAGGCTGTAAACCAAACCAATGACTCATTGCAATGAACATTTGCAAGTAACGATGTGTAGACAAAAGGGTATACTGTGGGGACACACTGTGACACACTACAGCTTCCACCACAAGATTTTTTTTAAATTATTCTATCTTATTTTATTATGGGGCAGAGGTGCCAAGAGTAGAGGGCAGATAACAAGGGATGGTGAGATGAGTGGAATTAGGGTGCATGATGTGAAATTCACAAAGAATCAATAAAAAGTTAAAAGAAAATAAGAAAACAGACACAACTTAAATAGCTCAACATCCCCTCATGACAGAAATCCTAAAGAAATTAAGAATATAAAAAACATACCTCAATTTAATAAAGGCTACAAACAACAAACTACATAATAGGCAACATTATATTAAATGGGGGAAAAGGAGAGCATTTATTTAAATTTAGAACAATACTTGGATGCCTACTCTCTCCATTGTTACTTGTCATGATGCCCAAGTTAGTCAGTCAGTTACTTAGTTATTAGTTAGTTAGTTAGTTAGAACGATAATACAAGATAACTGAATAAAAAGAATACAAGTAAGGACAGGAAAATATCTCCATTTGTAGATGACATAATTCTATACCTAAAAGGCTTAATAACATTATAAAACTCTCAAGTCTATGCTTTTTATAAAAATCAACATATAAAAATCAGTAGCTTTTCTACATATCAATAATGAATTTTATAAGAAAATAGAAAAAATATTCCATATAACAGTAGCTTAACAAGATACTTTGAAATAAGCCTAATGTAGGAAGTGAAAGAACTCTACAATGAAAACTTTAAGATATTGAAAATATAAATTGATGAACACACTAGTGTTGCCAAATATTTGATCTCATTGTGAATCCCAAGATTTTGAACTGTAAAAACCTGTTTTAAACTGAAAAAAAAAAAAAAACAAACTTGTTTCTAATTGTGTGATGGGGTAATCCTAGAGCTTTCTGTTTACTGTAAATAAATACTTGTGATGTGGATTTGCCCTAGCACACACCTTTAATCCAAGAGCTTTCTATACAAAGGATTAAATAAAGTTAACCCTCTGTCAAGGGGTGGAACAAGACACCAACTGACAGGGATTAAACAGAAAGGAGAGACATTGAGCTGGAGGATATTTAAGACCACATGGAGAAGAAGAAGCTTTTTAATCTAGGGTTTTTAGCTGGATAGGAAGATCAGTTGGGTGTTTTCTCTGCCTCTCCGAACTAGTAGATTTTCATCCCAGCATCTGGCTCCTGAGTCATTACTGGTAAAATCAAATGCCTGGGATATTTTAATTATTTTAAAACAACATACTAGAACACAAAAATGCCTCCCATGCCTAGGGATTGGAAAGGTTAACATTGTGGAAATGGCTATGTTACTGAGAGCAGCCTACAGATTAAACACAATCACACACACACACACACACACACACACACACAGGTTCCAATTGCTTCTTCACAGAATTAGAAAAAAAGTCCTAAAATTTGTATGCAAACACAAAAGACTCCAAATATCCAAAACAGTGAAAAGAACACTGCTAGAGTTATCATAATATCTGACCTCAAATTATACTTCAAAGTTAGAGTGACAGAGATAGTGTACTCCTGGAACAAACACAGACATATAGACCAATGGAATAAAATAGAAAAAAATAGACCTGTAGGAATAATGGCTAATTAAATGATTTAACCAGTATTAAAATTTGATTAATTGGTTTGCAGCCATTAATCTTTAAGCAGCCATTATTAATGAGCACACAGACACCACAAGGATTTTAACAAGCCTTGGCCTGAATTGAGCAATCTTGGCCCACCTAAGCTAGCTCTTAATTCTCTTACCCAAATATGACCCCATATATACATACATCCCCTTGGACAGCCATTCTCCATGCTATGCTGATGTTCCTGGCCATGAGGAGTGAGGTTCTTTTTTCTAACCCATGGTGAGTGTCCTCCTTCTTCCTGCTCCTGGCTGGAATGTATTAATCTTCTGTCTAAAACTCAGACTTCCTGTTCTAATCTCAGGAAGTCCCACCTTTCTCTGTCTTTGCCCAATCTCAGGCCTCAGCATTTTATTTAACCAATCAGAGTCAATGTAAGTAACAGACAACAAGCAGGACCAATTAATTAACATTTAGAATACTTAACACTACCCCTTCATAGGCCATCACAGCTACAACTATCTATTTTGTGACCAAGGTGTCAAGAACATATATTAGAAACAAGGCAGCCTCTTTGATAAAGTAGTGCTGGGGAAATTGGATACCTATACAGATCCACATTTCGCAATGTGTGCAAAAAGCAATTCAAAATGGCTCAAAGACCTTAATATAAGAACAGTAATGTTGAAACTGCAGGAGAAAAAACTTGGGTAAAAATCTTTAAGATACAGGCATAGGCAAAATTTCCTTTCAAGGATAAAAATAACCCCAAATACCAACAAATGAATGAAATCAAGTATTTAGCAGAACAAACAGAAAAACCACCAAAGTAAAGACTTTCATTTCTGCCATTTAGTGGAGGCACACATCTTTAATTCTAGCACTCGGGAGACAAGGAAGGCAGATCTCTCAGTTAAAGACCAGCCTGGTCTTCAAAGTGAGTTTCAGGACAGCAAGAGCTACACAGAGAAACCTTGTCTAAAAGAGCTAAACAAACAAACAAACAAACAACAAACAAATAAAATAAAGAGTTTCTTTCCTTGTTGTTATGACAAAATATCCTGACAAGAGTGTCTTAGTGGAGAAAGGGTTTGCTTTGGCTCATTGTTCCATGTTACTGTCCACCACAGTGGGGAGTCACAGTGGCCACAGTCTGAAGGAGCTAATCCTGTCACACCCATAATCAGAAAGGAAGAACAAAGGATGTGTGCACGCCCTTCCTTTTTCATACAGTACAAGTCCCAAGCCCACGGAATGGTGCCACAGCTGCTGATAACTCCAGTTCCAGGGAATTAAATGCCCTCTGCTTGTTTCCATGGGCTCCAACTCATATGGAGACATACTGTCACACAGACATACACATATACAAATAAATTTTTAAAAATATATTAAATCTTTTTTATTTTTATCTAGAAAAGGGATGATCAAAGGAGAACAAAAACTCTTATGTAGGTGGGAGTGGGTATAAAGTACCTGTGTCTGAATGAAATCAAAAGAGGGTTATGAGAGGAGGAAGAGGGATTAGTAGAAAGCAGTTAGGGAAATAAAGAATGGAGTAAGGAGGGGGACTAAAGAGAACAAAGCGTACATAAAAACACCATGATAAATCCCATTTTATTTTATGTACTAATTGAGAGTTAAAATTGTTTGTAAGACTAGCTCTCAGTATGAAGCCCTGGCTACCTTGGAGCTTGATATGTAAATTCAGCTCACGAGGTATGTAGTACCACACCTGGTTTAAAACTTTGTTAGTGTCTCTCCTTATTCCCTAACAACTGTTTTATCACTGCCACACTACTATTACTACCAATACCTAAGCCTGAAAAGACAAAAGGGCCAGAGAAAGGTGAGGAACAACAACAATGAACAAATACCACCCCTCATTGTAAGACTAATAATTACTTTAGAAAAATAGAAATGTGTGGCTCATTGACGATATCCCCAAATACACAATTGTAGAATTTTTCATACTTATGATGGTAACAAAAGCAAAGCCAGTGATCCATTTTGAGAGAGAGACATTGTGTAAATTATTTTTTAACTTATAATGTCTAATTCCAATTAGTGCAGAGAAAGTTTTATCCTTTTCATATAAACGATACAAGATTTTATGAATTCAGATAATTAAATACAAATAAGTAAAGCTGAAAATCAAAATAAAATGTTTATGGGTTGTAACTCTTAGGTTTCACCTAACAGAAATAATTAATTAGCTTTAGGAAAAGGGAGGAGTGAAAAAAGAGAAATAGGAATGCTGAATGTAGAGGATGAGAAAAGGAGGTGGTAAAGGAAGAAGAAAGCAAACAACAACAACAAAAACAAAACAAAACCACACAAACAAAAACAAACAAAAAAACCCAAAAGTTCCTCAAGGTACCAATACCAATGGCCCTTAGCAAGTACCAGAATTAAGGTATGGCAATCCAGGCTGTAAGAATCCTCCATCCCTCAAATCCCACATTCTCATCTCTCTGTGAAGGCTTCATTCTTTTGCTCCCTCTTTTCTTCTTCTTCTTCTTCTTTTTTATATTATTTTCCTTTCCTTTTTTTAATGTTTATTTATTACTTCAGGTTACATCTCCATCACAGTGCCCTCTTTCTTACCCTCCCAGTCCCACCCTCCCACTCTCCACCTACTATCCCTTCCATCCCACTCCTCTGGAGTGGAATGTCTCTACATATCAGTCCCCCGCCCCAGTTCAGCAGTCATATGAGGGCCAAGAGCCTCCTCACACACTGGGGGCCTACAAGGCAGCACCACTAGGGCAAAGTGTCTTATTGACAGGTAACAAAGTCTATGCTCCTGTTCCTTTTGGTGCACTGGTTGTAGTATAGTTATCCTGTACTATATGGCTACAATACGATTATAAGTTAATAGATGCCATGTACATCCTTCTGACTCTGGGTTAGCTCACTCAGGATGAGCTTCTCTAGTTCCATCCATTTGGCTGCAAATTGCAAGATTTTATTGTTTCTAAGGGAATTCATCTTTCTAACCCCCTCAGAGAACTGGATTCTTTCCCTCTCTGAATTTGTAGAGCTGGAGACTTGAACTTACAAGCTTAGTAAGTTTGCCTATCCCTGATCTAACCAGCTATGGTCAAGAGCACTCTGGTCATGGAATGCAAGGGGTACAGCTGAAAGCCCCCCTACGTGAAGAGGGTTTCAGACCCAGGGAAGAGACACAGCATAGCGAGGGATTTTGTTTATGGATAGCCCACAAGTGCTCACATCAAAACGCTTCCTAACATTCTAAAGTAGAAATCACCAAGTCCACACCATTGCCCTGTGCAAGGGTGCCTTCTTACCCCAATGACAGGTACATTCAGCCTCTGCTTACACACTATGCTAACAGAACTGCCTAAAGTGGGAGGTAGTTCATTCTAGTATGAGGCAGTGTTATTGTAAGAAAGTTAGTTGTTCTGCTGAGCTGAAATTTGCATCTCTATAACTTTAATCCACTCTGCTTTGTAGAATTAAAAAAAAATGTGTCTGATTCTTCTTTTTCTATGACAACTCTTTATTTATTTGAAGATAACTGATATGGTCTTCTCTGGTTTTCCAGTAGAGTAAACATCACCAATTCCTTCAAACCTCTGGATGTCATGGAGGGTTCATCCTTCATTATTTTAGTAGGTAGTTTGCTATCAATTGTCTAAAAACATATTCTGAATGCAAATGTATAAAGTAGTAAAAAAAAAATCAGCTAGGCTCACATCAGATTCAGTGTTCATGAATTAACTTCTTCATGCTTAAAGGCTTAGGAAACATCTACTGTTCAGCAGATGCCTTACATTCTAGAGTGTTGCTGGGGCCCATGCCCAGGACTCTTGGGAGTTGGGATGAGCTGAATTGGGATAAATAACCCAGACTCTGGGGGTCCAGTAAGTGGCAAAAGCATACCCATTTATTTAAGTAAGAGGATGCCCCCCTTTATAACCTCTGCACAGAGTCCCATTGGCTCCTGAACTGCAGGCTTCTGATGCTCTTCCTTATTGGCTAGTGTCTCATTACCTTGTGTGGTGTCATCAGTCTCCAGGCAGGTCCAGGCAGGTCTCAGGCCTAGCATGTCCAGGCATGCCCAGGCAGGTCTCAGACTAGCTGTATGCAGAAGCCCAGCCAGGCATGCACTCTGTTTAGCAGCAGGCCTTGTTCCTGCTCAGTGGCAGGCCTTGTTCCTCCCACACTGGAGGAGAGAGGCAGAAACCAAACAATGCATGTTACATAATATACTATAGTAATAGCATGTGCTTTCAGAAATTAATACTACAAATGGCAGTGTATTTGTTCAGTGATTGTTAGTTAGCCAATCAGATATTAGCAGGTTAAAAGGCCTCTCATCATTAGCACCTGATAAAAACAGAAATTCAAACTGCAGGAGTTAGATTGTTGGTTAAAGAATAGATCGTGAATTATATTGCTGGCCTTTTTTAGAAACATGGCAAGTTCTAAACTGCCCCAAGGATCATAAAATTGCTATGTAGCTGGATGCTTTGTGGTAATGAACAATAAAAATAACAACAATAACAAAATACTATGTGTCCCATCTCTTAAGTGTTAATCCAAAAGGTCTTGTCAATCACCTGGACAGGAAAACACTTTCTGGAAAGTTCTAAGTTCCAGAGCCTACCCTAAAAATGTAGGTTGATGCAATGGTCTCTTGGGCTATTGCCCACTCTCATGCCCCACTTTACTAAAAATAAACTAGCTTTTACTCTCTGCTTTTTGGGTCTTGTCTGAATCCTTTTGATAGACACAGAAAGAGGACAAGGGAGTTGGACGAAGGCCAGAGTAGGATCGTGATAATATGATCTGTGTATCCCTCTGAGAAGTGGGGGTTCAAATAAACACTCTGAAATGAAGGCATTATCTGTCAGGGAGGCAAGAAATATGTGAGGGAGAAGAGAACAGTAGCTCATAGTCAGACCCTAAAAGGAGACAGGATCTTGCATGCCAACCACATCAGGAACCATAGAGGAGGCCGATGTGCTGGCTAGGAATGAACAAACAAGACACTTGCAAGGAATGAGGTCAGAGAGAGGACAAGAGAACAGCTCATATTGGCTTGTAAACCTTGTCCAGATTTCAGCTTCTACTCAGATGAGGGAATTTTCATTACAGAAGTCTAGGCAGAGAACGGAGATGGCCTTATTAGATCAACTAAAATGATCTCAGTTCCTAGGAAGAACAGATGGCTGAGTACAGGACTGCTCTCTGTCTTTCTGTAGGCTGTACATTTACATAAGCTTCTTTTGTGTTCTGCGTGGTCATTGTTGTCCATCGGAACTACATGCTCCCAATGTATTCAGTTGTACCATCATCAAACATAAATTTCAGGGTTATTGATTTATCTCTGAAGTAATTTCTGATATAGCTTAAACCGACTTTGTGTCCTACCAGAAACTATAATGATAGCTGTGAAATATTACTTCAATTAGTGTATCCCAGAGCTGTAAAAGGAATGTCAAATGCAACCAAATTACATGGCTATTCCACATGGGAAGGGCATAATGAACATGAAATTGCCAATCACAACACCTTCCACCATCATTTTGAATACATACTATTTGCTTTCTTCATGTTTATTCTAATTCAGTGCAAACAGTCAGCAAAATCTGAGTAGAAGCCAATGGGACTATGTTGCTTTTAGTTGAGTACATTAATTTCATTAACAAGATCAAAGACTGTTAATTGTTTTCTGTGAGTGTCTCATGGTTTCTTTATGCATTTCCTTTTATGTAGAGCACTTAACACAGGAGTTTTTTTTTTTTAATTAAATGTATGAATGTGTGTATGCATGTGTGCATGTGTACATTCCAGTGTGTGTTTGGACAGTTTGAAGCAATCAATCATCTCTCTCCATCCTTTAGGTGCGGCAGAAGTAGCTGATGTCATCAGGTATAGTGACTTAAATGAGAATGTCTCCCACAGGCTCCTGTACTTTAATATTTGGTTGCTGTTTGGTGACACTTCTTGAGAGGTTATGGAACTTTTAGTCTTGCAAGAGGAAGTACATTACTAGGGGCTGGCTTGAAACTTTATAGTCTTATCCCACTTCCAGTTCACTCTTTCTACTTCATGCTACTGTTGAAGATGTAATTTCTCAGCTTCCTGCTCCAAATGCCTGCTGCCATGCCTCTCACACCATTATGGATGCCCCCTCTGAAACTGTAAGACAAAAGAAACTCTGCCTATAAGTTACTTTTGGTCATGGTATTTTATCACAGCAGAAGGAAAGTAATACACTGGGTTTGTTGGAAACCATTTTTTTCTACTTTCTATCTTACTGTCCTAATATTTTATGTTGTTTTGTTTTTACATAATATTTATTTATTTGGGGGATATGTCACAACACACAAGAAGTTAGAGGACAACTTGTAGGAATCTGTTCTCTTCTTCCATGATATGTGTCTGGGGAACTGAATATAGGTAACTGAGGTTTTGCTTTTAATCTAAATAAAAGATTCTGTGTTTATGTTTGTGTTGTAGTCCTTTCTATATTTTGAATCCTAGTTCTACTTTGGCAGTATAAGTCATCTGTCCCTTGAAAATGTTAACATTATTTATCATAAATATTCAATAAATGTTCAATAAAAAATCACATTCCCTTTCTTTTCTTAATTTTTTTTATTCCTATTATTAAAAATGGACTTTGGGTGAGAAAAACAGACTGGAGAAACAGTGTCCCAACAGAGACATATATTATAAAACAATTAAGGGCAACCACATTGGGAGTATTTTCAACTCTCCTTTCTTCATTTATCCTTTCCATTATTAGGAAGTCAAACTATTTTGAAAGCTAGAAATAGTAAGAGATTTTGAAGAGGCTGATTACTTCCATCGTTATATGGTTCCTTTTTTGGTAATATTATTTAGTCTATGAAAATTTCATACATGTATGCAATGTATTTTGATCATATCCATCTACTACTACCTCCTTAAAACTCCCACTAAGGTGACCACCTTGTGTTTCTCCCAGCTTCATGTCTTCCCTTTTTGTTGTTATTGTTATTAATAACCTTCGGAGTCCAATTAGTGATGCCTATATGAGTATGGATGTGGGGCCATCATTGGGGCATTAGGAACCTGCTGATGGCTATGTCCCTAAAGGAGAGTGACTCTTACTCCTTCAGCAGCCATCAGCTTTCAATAGCTCCTCATTTCAAGGGTGGGGTCTTGAGAATCCTCCCCTAAGCCATGCTGGAGTTCCTACTGTCTTGGCCTAATAGAGGTCTTATGCAGGTAATCACAGCTGCTGTGCATTAATATGTATAATATTCTTGGTCATATCCAGATGATTGGATTTCACAGTTCTCTTCTTTTTTCATCAGCTTTTATATTATTTCTATCCTCTCTTTTGTGATGCTTCCTGAGTCTTGGATGACAGGAGGTTAATAGAAATAATTTATCCATAGCTAGCCACTCTAGGTTTCTTATCTTTGTACTTTGATCCATTATGAGTCTCTACATTAACTTCTACCCACTGCAAAAAGGAAGCTTCTCTGCGCAAAGTTGAAAGCAACACAAATCTATGTGTATAAATCTAAATATTTAAAAAGCACAAAGTATTACCAGTTATCAAAACAGTAGCAAGTTCTCCCTTAGGGCCTAAGATCTCTCCAGTCATGTTTGACCATGTTAAAGTCCTGGGCATGACATCCCTCTTGTAGAACAGGTCTTTTATCTACTCAGAAAGTAATTGATTGCCACCACAACATTCATACCACTATTGCACCAATAGGACCAGTGCTGTATGAAACCATTGATGTCTTTTTCTTCTTTTGTTTTTGTTGTTGTTATTTTTTTTCGAGACAGGGTTTCTCTGTGTAACAGCACTGGCTGTCCTGGGCCCGCTTTGTAGACCAGGCTGGCCTCGAACTCACAGTGATCCGCTGCCTCTGCCTCCCATGTGCTGAGATTAAAGGTGTGCGCCACCACACCTGGTGATGTCTTTTTCTTCCAGAAGCCACAGTCACACAAAACAACATAGGCTATTGCCATTGCTCTTGATTGCCCACCATAACTAGGTTATAAAACCTATTGCTGAAAACACCATTCATGTTGGATACAGGACATAAAGAGAGCAAGCTCAAACGACCAGGAAACTCTTTCTGCTGGCTAGCTTACATTGTGATGAAAGCTGATTATTTTCTTCATAAAGTTATAAAAGAATTTACTGTGGAAGCTTCACTCTTTCCTGGTTTGAGCCAAAATCTGTATACTCATTTGAATTATTATCTGCTTTTTGTTTGGAAATAACTTGTCCTTAGTTTCCATTTATGTGGATGTTTGCACAAAGCCACATATATTATAACATGGATTTTATATTTTATTTCATGGTTTATAGTATTCCAAAGTAAGATGATGTGGTTTCCTTTGTATTTCACTACCCCATCCTTCTTTCATGCTTCTGTGTGTTTCTTATTTTCTCTTTCACCCCTAACTTGAGTCTTTATGTGTTATCATTCTGAAAAATGCTGATCCAATCAAAGGTATTGTGTGGTATTTTAGGAATAATCTTTCTCATGTGTACAATATAGGAAGGACAACCACCTCTGTTGATCTTTCCCTCAGTAAACATACAAGCAGTCGCTGCAGCTGAATACAAACGAAGCTGCACTGCACTAAAACTATACTTTGCTCCCTATAACCTATTCCTTTCTCTTTTTTGATATAAAACTTATTTTCTATCAAAGTGATACATTCACATAGATTTGAAAGCAAATAGTTTTGAATGATCTGTCAGGAAATAAACCAAACTCAAACTATACACCTTTTCTCATCTCCAAGTTCCATGACCCAGATAGAAGTGACTACTTTCAATATTTTCACACTTTGCTGACTCTCCTTGTCCTCACCCCTGGGTTACATGCTTATCAGCTGTTTTCTCAGCTATGAATTGCATACAATGATGATATTTCATTACATTTTAGTTATTCTGTTTTTTTTTGTTTTTGTTTTTGTTTCTTTAATTTGGTGTGGGAAAGATGGCTCAGCTGGTAGAAGCACTTCCCCCTGAGTCAGATGACCTGAGTTGATCCTCAGAACCCTTCTGGTAAAAGGCAAAAACTGACTCTTGCAAGTTGCCATCTGACCTCCACATGTGTGTGGTGGTACAAGTTACCATAGTTAGACACACACAACAGGAGATAAATAAATACAAGTTAAACTTTTAAAAATTCCATGTAGTTTTGCTTCTTTTCCTAAGCTTGCTGGGAACCATACATCTCAGTTCAATGGATCTTTATTTAATGCCTGTATGTTCTATAAGTTTTTCCTGGAAACTTTTTATTTGCAGCTATTTCCTTCTTTCCTAAGTACTGGAAAACATACCACCACAAAAGGGTTAAGTGTCTATGGAAGAGGGTTTATTGTTGTTTTGTTTTGTTTTGACCTTTAAGACATCAAGAAGTTTTTTTTTTAAGATTTTTATTTAATTTATGTCTATGTGTGGGGTATGCAGGTAAGCGCAGACCCCCTGATAGAGGCCAGAGGTGTCAGAGTAACAGGCAGTTATGAGCCACTGGACATGGGTACTGGGAACCGAATTCAGATTCTCCAAAGGAGAAGTACAGGGTGAAGTTTTAACTGTCCAGCCATCTCTCTGGGCCAGAAGCAATTCCACTCTGTCTTCATTTGTCAGTGGTAGCACAGAAGAGACTCTTATTCCTCCGGATTCAGTTTTGTGCTTCTCTGTTTTGAGGGCTTAAAGCAAAGTATCTTAGAACAATATTCCCAGGACTTTGTTAAGTGAGGATGAGGATATTTATGTTCGTGTGTGTGTGTCTGTGTGTGAACTTTTACTATCCTAGTCAAGTGATTTGCTCATTTTCCTATTTGATTGTTGGTTTTTACTTGTTCAGTTTTAGAATGCATATTTTATTTACTCTGTGGTGTGTGTGTGTGTGTGTGTGTATGTGGATACACACATGCCATGGCCATCTGACAACTTGTAGGGGTTGGTTCTCTCCTTGACAGTGTGGGCCAGCTGGATCAAGTAAGTTGTCATATTTGATTGCAAACACTTTTACTTGCTGAGCAATCTCTTGTTGGCCTTTGACAATTACTTAATTACAACAGCAACTGCTAATCTTCCCCTAAGGTCTTAAGTCCCATGTAGGGCAATTTAGTAGCATCTTTCCGAATTAAAACAAAACAAAACAAAAACACTTTACCTAGTTCTTTTATTCATAGCAGTCACCTAGCAGATGTATTCAGGAATGAAAAAGTGACTTAGAAACAATGACATTAATTGCAAAACTGCTCACAAAATTACCATAAAAGTCACATAAGAACTCATTGGTATGACTAGTTAAATAAAATATGATTTACTTTGGTGGAATACACAGCCACGTAGAAAGAACAAGACAATTCTAAACTCTATAATGTGTGTTTTAATCTCTTAGATCTCAAAGATACATAGTTTTAAGTTATAAAATAATACCAGATACATAATGACTATCAACTTTGAGTAAAGAAAATCAATATGTTTGTCCTAGCTTAGGTTCCCATTGCTGTGATAAAATAACTTACAGAATCAACTTTCAGGAAGGAAGAGTTTATTCCTCTTACAATTCCAGGTGACACTCTTAGTCACAATTTTATTGCCCTGAAGAGACACTGTAACCAAGACAACTTATAAAAGGAAGCATTAAATTGTTGTCTTGTTTATAGTTTCAAAAGGGTGAGTCAATGGCCATTATGGTGGGGAATGTGGAGGCAGGCAGGCAAGCATAGTGCTAGAGTAGTAGCTGAGAACTTATATCTTATTCACAAACAAGAAGCAGAAAGTATTTTATTACATTGTGAACTTTGAGTTTATGAATTGAAAAATCTGTTTGTAATTATGGGATGGCTCAGCCCTTAATCCAAGAACTTTCTGTTTATTGTAAATAAATACTTATCGTGTGGCTCAGCTCTAAGAACACATCTTTAGTCCAAGAGCTTTCTGTACAGAGGATTAAATAAAATTAACCTTCAGTTAAGAGGTGGAGTAAGAAACCAGCTGACAGGGATTAAACAGAAAGGAGGGACCTGGAGCTGAGGGTATTTAAGACAGTGTGGATAAAGAGTTTTGGTTCTTTCAGAGTTCTTTCTCCTTCACAGGGTTCTTCTTCCTTCAGAGTTCTTCTTCCTTTGAGTTTTCTCCTTTGTGTTTTTCTCCTTCTAAGCTTCTTCCTCTAGGTTCTTATGGGCTTTTTACTTTTGGGCTTTTTACTAGTACATTGATGGAGTAGGAAGACCAGCTGGGTGCTTTCTCTTCCTCTCTGAGCTAGCAGGTTTTCACCCCAGCATCTGGCTCCTGTGTCGTCATTGGTAAAATCATGACTGGGATATTTTAGTATTTGCTTAAAACAACAGAGTAAGACAGGGCCTCAAAGACCATCTCCAGTGATACACCTCTTCTGACAAGTCCATACCTCCTCATCCTTTCCAACAATTCTACCAATTAGGGAACAAGTATTCAAATATATGAGCTTATGGGGGATAATTCTCATTCACACCACTGCACAATCCATCATTAGTGGGAAGTCAAGGGAATATGAATTTGAAGCAGGTGGTTACATCCACAGTCAGAGCAGAGAATGAAAGTACATATATTCACTACTCAGCTCACTCACTCTACTCTGATACAGTCTAGGACCCAACTCCAGATAATATTTTTACCCACAGTGGGCTGCATTCTTCCCACTCAATTAATGTGAGGCTGTCAGTCCCCCACAGACATGGCCACGGGTCAACTTGATTTAGACAGCTCCTCACTGAGACTCTCTTCCCAGAATGATTGTAGACTGTCAAGTTGACAGTTAAATCAACCATGGTGATGCTATTACAGGTAGTAGAACATATGTGAAAATGTATGTGATAGAGTGGCAAGCTGAATGGCTAAGGAATGTGGAACTCAACATGGGGAGCAAGAGCCTAGAACATATGCTTTTTCTTCTTGTAATAGATTTATTGGTACAAAGTTCACTTGCTCCATGAGTCATGAGCATCAGGTTTCAATTGAGTTTGAGTATATTTGGAAAATTGTACCACCCTTATCACATTACAGGTTGGGACCATTTCCTCCATCTTATAAAGAAACTTTGAATCTATGTACACTTCTTTTACATTCCCATTCCCAATCCTAAGCAACCTAGTATCTGCCTTCTGTCTCTAACTGTTTTCCTTTTCCAGAGAGTTTGCATATGCTTTTATAGCTTTTAAATTTCCCCTTTTCTACTTTGAGTTCATATTACCTATTGAAAAATAAGATATTATCTAATTGGTACTATTACTATTTCTTTGTCATACTGAAAAAATTAAATGATACTCTTTAGTACTCTAAGCAGATCATGGGTGGGGTAGGAATAAAACCTCATGCTGTGAACATGGTCCCATTTCCTATTTTATTGTATCAATATTAGACCTCATTTTGATTTAGCCTATGCTGAAATTTAGATTTAATCATTGTTCACATAAAGGAAAATCTCAGTAAAAGGTTAAAACATTTACCATTCAGATTGGAAAATACAAATCATTATACTGAAAGAAGATACGGATATGAAAATAGTACTGTTCAGCTACTTCACTTTTTATTGCCTTATTCTGTTAGGAGTCCATAAGCATGAATTGAATTTAGTCAGTGATTACAAAGGTTGGCCATCCTCTACTGTTGAGATTAATAATCCAGGCCACTGTTAACCTATAAAATCACACATATTGAGATATGGGTCGGACTTTACAAGTTTGCCTGTGACATCTTCCCTGGTTCATTCATTCATACATGTGCCAATCTAATTTCACTATTGACATGTTCAACCTTGGTGAAGAATCTCTGTACAGATGTATCTATATACGGATATGGGCTGCTGTGAAAATTCCAAAAGCCAACACTGTGGCCTGTTTCTTCTCCAGAGACAACAACAACAACCAAACAATAATCATGGTGATAGAAGCACCCTTTCTTAAGCATTTACTATAGCCAGTCACAGTCATTTGGACTTCACAACTCTCTAGGATGATGACATCACTTTACCCTTATTTTCATCCTTCATCCTTGGGATATAATGAACATGTTTAGTGTCATATAGCTAATAAATGGAACATCTCAAATGTGAAGCCAGGGTTTCATGGATATGCTTTTGTGATATATAGCACACAGGGAATACAGTCTTATCCCACCACCAGGTACCTACAATTGCAGATGGTACCACACTCTGTACCTGTTATTCTGTTTTGTATTTTGTAGATCCATCTTCTTTATAAAACCTATAAGTTAACCTTACACTACTAGTATATTAGACATAGCCAGACATTAACAATAACTAATAAAAACAAAGTGACTGTAAGAACATACTAAGGAAAGTCACGGGAATGTGTTTAAAAAAAAAAACCTTGCTGCATTTTCACCTCCAAGGAAGCACGGTACAACTTCTCAGCATATATGAATTACCATAATCTTTACTCTTGTGTTTTGGGACCACTGTTGAGTAAAATAAAGAACTCTTGCATACACAAACCCTGACATGATATGACAGTTAAACTGATGAGAGATACCTGTCCAGTGAATAATCTAATCAGAAGATAGCGTATTGTATCAGCCTTCATACACTGAGCAAAGAGATGACTCTTGTCCTGATTGGACAGAGAGGGCTGGAGAAGATTTCATTAGGCTTTGTTCAGAATGGTACATAATTTAAAACTTACATTTTGTTTATTTCTAGATTTTTACAGTTACTATTTCCCAGCTATGGCTTACCTCTGAATGAAACTTCAGGTCGATGTCCAAAGGAGCCTACTGCTAAGTGTTGATGCATTAGTGTTATTACCAACTTACATTGTATTTTACACTCTTATTTCTTCATTACATTTTAAAATCTGGTACTTTATCTGTCTTGACATGTTAACCACATGAAATATTTCTGACAAAGTGTTGACTTAAATAAGCCAACATATTGACTATGTGGTATGTTTGTTCTCTTATACTTTATTAGGAAGAAAAACAAAGAATATATTTTAGTGAACACCTGACACTTCACAGAAGAAATTTTGTTCCTTTTGACACAGTTTGTCTTCTAGAAATAAAGCAAGAACCAATTAATCAATGTTGATTGAGGCAATGTAAGAAATATAATGAATGCTCTATTCCTCCCTCCCTTTGGGAGCATACAAATTTAAATGTTAAGTGAAACTGTGTGAACAAAAACCACAACACAGGAAAAACTATTATTAATGGAAACGATAATGGGTCCTTCATGTATCATAAGTCAATAGTCTCGACAAAAAAGAGGCATTATAGGAAATTAGATTTTTTAAAAGAATGGATAATCCCTGAGGCAAATCAAGAATATTTGACCAGGTGGTAACTTTGAAAAGTTCTTATAGTAACAGTGTGTGTTGTTTTGCTTTTGAAATAGGGTCTCACTAGGCTGACCCCATTCTCTGGAGTAGCTGGGGCCAGGTTCTGACCTATCTTTTAAAAATGACGTACAATCTACCACTTAGTGAAGTGAAATCCAAGTTGGTAAGGGCAAGACGTTTTCCTAAAGGGGACGTGGAATCTGGAGGAGGCACTGAGAACATCTGGAGACAGGCTGTTGGTTAGTGTTTGAGGAGCCAGTGCAGAGAAAACAAGGGTACCCCGGCATTAGCGTCATCCAGTGAACATTTTCCAAAACCAAACTTTGTTGAGGCTCTGATATAAATACATAAAAGGAAAACAGAAATCGTGTGCTATGATATTAAGACCTTGAATCCCATGGGGGGAAAAAGTGACTTTGTCTAGGCCATTTTAACATTTTCATCCTCTCTAACCAATGCTAACTCAATTGTCCTCACTTCTACCCTCACTTTTCCATACTCCCAAATGGAATACATAAACACTTTCTGCCACCTCGGTCAGCTTGTGACCCATCTAAGGAACTGGAAAAATGTTTTTTGTTTGTTTTCGTTTTGTTCTTAAAACAGATGCACAATAATTACCAACTGAAATGAGAATCGCGTTTTCTTCCTTTGTCCTGATTGATTGATTTCAGGTTCGGAAGCAAACACCAATCTGACGTGTTCTCCTTGTTTAGGAAGTATTGTTTTTATTAAGCGACGGGTCTTGTTCAGTGGGGTAAGCTTCTTGAGGACCGACAGTTTGTAAACATGGTGCAGGATGCAGGTATATTTTCTCCATGGCAGAGAGAATGAAGGGTCACCTGGGATTGGCCTTGGTGGATGGAGGCAATCCAGTTTGGGGCTGGAGGGAAAAGTGGAAGCTGCCTGAGAGCAATCTTGCAGTCTTGGATCGCCTGAGACCTTCGTGGTGCAGGCTGGAGGCTGTCCCGCGCACACCGCCCACGGAAGGGAACCCAAGACGCCCAGCCCGCCACTGCAGCAGGCTGGTCGCAGAGGGCGGGAGCAGGCGCGCGGGCGGGCGGAGGCAGCCAACGGCGGAGGCGCCCACTCCCCCGGTCCCTGTGCCCCGCCGCCGTTCGTCTCCCGCCGCCGGGCGCCCGCGCGCTCGGCTCTTTCCGCCACCGCGCGCTGCCCCGTGCGCTCCGCCACCTTCGGCAATTTCCGTCGGGCCCTGGCCGCCATTTTCTCGCCGCCTGTGTGGCTCGCTGGCTGCGTGGCTCGGTTCTTGGGAGCGAAGCTTTGTCCGGTTCGGCAATGGACGGGTAGGTACCGGAGCCCATGAGGAGACCGGGGGACGGAGAGGGGTCTGACGGGGTGGCGGCCGGGGTCGGGGTCCGGCTGGGGAGCCGGGCTCGGGGGCCCCTCCCAGGCCGCGCCGCCGTTACCCAACCCCCGCCCCACCACACACACCCCTCCCCGGGCTTCCCTCAGCGGCTCCGGCGACCAGCGCCAACCGCAGCCCGGGCTGGGGGGGGCCGGGAGCCCTCGGGGCTTCGGTGGGGGACTCGGTTGGGCCGGGCGGCGGGGGATGGGGCGGGAAGCCCGGTGCGGCCCTGCCCCCTCGGGAGCCATGTCGACGTCGCGGGGGGACCCGAACCCTGGGGCGGCGGCGGCGCGGGCGCGAGCGGGCCAAGCTGCGGAGGCCTGTGCGGTGCCCCGTAAGCCTAGGCCCACCATCCCGGGCCTCGCCCTGGGCACCGCGGCGGGAGGGCCTAGTGGGAGCCGCCGCGGGGAAGGGGAGGGCACATGCCACACTCCTTTGTTTTCATCCGAGTCTGGGAGCGGGGGCGGGAGGCCGTCGAAATGCCTTTACAACAACAACAAAAAAAAAAAAAAAAAAAAAATTCAAGGCTTGGCCCAAAGGGCCCAGAAATTGAACCGTGAACAAAACAAAACCCCACGAAGTGTTTGAGGTAGCATCAGTCACATGGGCAAAGGCCACCAAGCCATGCGTGGTAGAGACAAGAACAGATAATCCACACCAGGCCGTCTTTTTTTTTTAATATTAAAATAACCCAAAAACACTCAAGCAAACATGGAACAGAGTCATGTTGCATCTTTGAGAGCCTGGTTGTGAAGGTAGGATGCTGTTGAGATTAGAGTTGAGAGGAAGGTGAGGACCAATGTCGGACCTTCTTAATTCCACATCTCAAATGACTCAGTTCAACTCATTGTTCAGAGAAGGGGGCACAATTCTGGGTAAAAACGTGCCACTACTCACAGCCCATTTAGGGGAAGGGGGATTAAAAGAGCATTTAAAAGAGTTAACGTGAGCATTTATTAAAAAAGTATTAGTACTGAAGAGTCTAAAAGTAAAATCTGAGTTCCTTAAATGCCTATAGCATTGCGATGTTTTTAAAGAGATAATAAGTTAACAGACTGTAGAACTCATTGCCACAAATTGCCTTAACGGGATATTATTTTTCACATGAAATGTAGATTCAGACATGTTCTGAATTCCCTCTAAACAATTGATGGCAAAACTTGAGCAGAAATTCCTATTTTCCAGTTCCCAGATTCTATCTAGATTACCAAGGAACTTGAGTTATGTTGCTCAGGTCAGTATACAAGTACTGTAAGATTGGCATACATAGTGCTCTGGATTTTCATCTTGCTGTTAAAAGTTCTTAAAAGTTTCCATAAACTGACTGAAACATCTGTCTCAAAGTTAGCTTTTTAAATAATCCAGGTAAATAATAGTTTTAAAAAGTATCACTGAGCATCCTTATTTCTTCTTCTAACTCTATTCCCAGTGTCTGGAGAATTTATGAAAGATGTTAAAAGCTAAGCAGTGATCATTGGAAGAATAAGAGCTTGACACTATTATTTTTTTCTTTACAGAATTGTCACTGAGGTTGCTGTTGGTGTGAAGGTAGGAGATTATGTTTTAAAGCAAAGTGGAAATTAGGAATGTTGAATATAGTACTGTTATGAAGAGGAAAATTTCAGTTAGCCTTGACAACAAAACCCAAGCATAAAATATTTCCTTTAATTTGTAAAGTCAGAGTCTATAAACCAGTATACAGTTGGATAGTGTTAATGACTTTGGACTTTGATAAAAGCTGATTTTTTTAAAATTCTTTGAGTATTGTTAACTTTGTTATTGTAAGACAGTTTGACTCTGATTGAAGTGAAATGTGTGTATTAGGAATGAGTCATATTAGAAATTAGTTGCCCTGACACCAAAGAAGAAGAAAGTTTAGTACTTTCAGCTTGAGTCCGAAAAGAGCTGTCTTGTCTATAGTAGTAGGTTTTCACTTACTTCTTGGGTAGGAAAACTGCTCAGCCTTTACAGTTAACTCCATCCTTAACCATCTGGTGCTTCCTTGAAGGCATAGTCTTTTTAATGTCTTGGTATAGTAAAGGTTTTTGGCTGCAATCCTGCCCTGTTAGGACATATTCCTTGTCTTTTAGTTTATACCTAAGCCTGTAATAAGGATTTTTCTCCTGTTCCCTCAACCATAAGTATAAGTATAAATATAAAACCCCTCAAGTATAAATACCCTTAGGAGAACTAAGTAATCCTGGACTAGTGAGATTGACCCTCAGTATTTTTATTGAATCTTCAACAGTTGTGTTCATGATGGTTTAATGTCCATAGTAGGTTAGGAGATAGATGGTCTGTGTTTTCTGTTTGACAATGAACTAGATGTCCATATCTTAATATTTAAGTTATTTCTTGATAATTAGTATAATCTATTAATATAGATTGTATAGAACATTTAGTTTTACTGACAGTAATATTTTCCAAGTTGAGATAGTTAATACCTCAAGTGTACAAAATGTGTTGGTGTTGTAGTTATCCAAATAGATTTCTTTTGTGAATTCTGTAAAAAATAAATGATACAAGGTACTTTGTAAAAATGAGTATAAAAATAAGTCTTTGGTCTATTACTAGCAGATAAGTGATATTTATACACTAAACCTCATGAGTAATTAGGAAAACAGGGGAGGACAATTAAACTAGACTGCCTGGATAGGATATGTTGGCATTACCAGTTTTCTCTATTGTAGTTCAAGAAGAAACTATTGGAAAATTGTATAGAAGTATATACTACCCATTTTAAAAAGTTGTTTAATATAAAAGTTTGCAAGTTAAAATTATTTTTGTGTCATTTTCTAGAGTATTGGTTAAATACTTTTGGTGTCAGGATTATGTACAGCACTTAAACTTTCTTAAAAATAAAAAATAATTGTGAAGAAAGTAATATATGTGCATGTTTAAAATAATTGAAAATGTAGCATACATTTCTCCTTGATTCACAGTTCAGTTTCTTAGGTGTAGATGCTTTTTTAAAATTTTCACATTTAAAAAAATTACTGATTTGTATATTACATACATGTCTTATTTTTTGTACAAATACATTGTGTTCTTGACCTTTTCAAATTTTTATTTCAGTATATGAATTTAATGCCTGTATTTAAAGTATGCAGTTTTGACTATACACAGTTGTGAAGCCACTACTACAATTGAGGTAGAAAGTTGTTACTCGTAGAAATGCCATCCTGTCCCTTTATCATCCCCTCTTCTGCTTTTCTTTCCCCCAGAAGCCAACATTGTGCTGTAACTAGGTTTACTTGTACTTTTTTAAGTAAATGAATCAGGGAGTTCTTCTGCTCTGTCACACTCAGCAGAGGCTTTTAAGTTATTACATGTGTACTGATGGCTCTCTCCCCCACCCCTTCCTTAGCATCACTACAATATATGGTAATTTAGCACTTGCGGTGGACATTTTTCTTTGGGGGTATTATAAGGTATTATGAATAGTACTGCACATTTTTGTGCAGACATATGCCTTTATTTCTCCTGGGACCCATTGTTAAGAATGACTGAATCATATGTTAGACATATGTTTAACTAATTGAGAAACTACAGCCTCTTTTCCACAGTGGTTGTATCATCTTGCCACCAACAGGGTATGAAAATTTCATTTCCTCCAGAGACTTCTCAGTGCTTTTTAATGTTTAGTGAGTGTGAAGTGATAACTTAATTGTGGTTTTAATTTGTATTTCTGTGTGGTATCTATTGTGAGCATTTTTCAGTATGCCTTTTTTCAGCTGCTGTTTTCTTCTTCCTCCTCCTCTTAGTTTTTTTGAGACAAGGTTTCACTATATAGATCAGGCTAGCTTCCAGCTAGAGATCTCCCTGCCTCTGCCTTCCAAGTGCTGGGATTAAAGGCCTGCACCACCATGACTGGTGTATTATAGTCTGGGTTCTCTAGAGGAACAGAACTGATAGAATAAATCAGTACCCCAGCCCCCTACCCTATATAGATATGTATATGGAATTTATTAGACTAGCTTATAGGCTGTTGTCGTAGGGTTTCTATTGCTGTGAAGATACACTGTGACTAAGGCAACTCTTATAAAGGAAAACATTTAATTGAGGCTGGCTTACAGAGTCAAAGGTTTAGTCCATTATCATCATGCAGGAAGCATGGTAGCAGGCAGACAGACAGTGCTGGAAAAGAAGACTGGAGTTGTACATGTTGATTGGCAAGCAGCAAGGAGGAAGGGGACAGGAGAGAGACACATACTGGGCTTGGCTTGAGTATTTGAAACTTCAAAGCCCACCCCCAGTGATACCCTTCCTCCAACAAGGCCACATAATCTTTTTTTAAATAATGGCATTCCCTAAGTTTGTGGGGCCATTTTCATTCAAGAAAATGTCCTACCTAAGCCTTCCCTAACCTAAAGTAAAATGACTTTGTTGTTTACTAAGAGTTTTCATTTCAATTTAATACTTAGGTCTCTTCTACATTTGAGATTAATTTTTTTTCAGTACCTTTCCATTTGTTACATTAAAACATACACTCACCCATGCACACACAGCCAAGAACCTAGAAGGAAATAGGGGGAAAATGGTGAAAGAAATACAGAGGAAGACTATAACTTGAGAAGCAGGGACAGGAGAGGAAAAAGACAAGAGTCTCACAAATCAGAACTTGAGTTAACTTTTTTTTTTTTTTAATGTTTTTTCGAGACAGGATTTCTCTGTGTAGCCCTGGCTGTCCTAGACTCACTTTGTAGACCAGGCTGGCCTTGAACTCACAGAGATCCACCTGCCTCTGCCTTCCCAGTGCTGGGATTGAAGGCATGCACCACCACGCCCAGCGAGTTAACTTTTTAAAAAAGGTCCAAAGAATTGATTGAAAATTCCTATTTTGGATGTGGACATCAGTTTTTCGAGCAATGTTTGCTAAAAAGAATGTTTTCATTAATTAGCCTTGTAGTTTTGTCAAAAAACTTAACAAACTTGCCAAATATGATTTTATTTCTATACTCTTTCCTGTTGACCCATCTTAATCTGTTTAGATACCAAAGGCATACTGTTTTAACCACTATTTACATACTGACTCTTGAAATCAGTTGCCTTGGTTCGCCAAATTTGTTCTTTTTCAAAGTTGTTTTTTCCCTTCTGAGTCACAGAAAAAAGCATGCTGAAATTTTACTAGATTTGACTTGAGTTTGTGAAGAAAATTGAGGAAAATTGACAACTTAATATTGAATTTTCCTCTCAGTGACAAAATATATCTTATCTCTTCATTCACATAGGCCTAAAATTTTTTTTTGGCATTGTTCTTTAAAATTTCATTGTAAGTTTTACATTTTTTTCTTCTGTAGTTGGTATAAATAGTGTTTGTTGAACTGAGGGGGGCTGATATGTGGTGGCACCTTACACTATAGGAATAGGATAGGTGGGAGAGGGGGTAGAAGGTGGGAGGGTGGGATGAGAGGTGTGGAGGGAGGGGGCTGTGATGGAGATGCAACTTGAAGTAATAAATAAACATTAAAAATAAGCTCAAATTCCCAGGAAAATAAAAAAGATTTAAAAAAAAAGTTCAACTTCAGTTGTTTGGGATAATAGTTTAGAAATACGACATCTGCTTGTTCTTGTATTCTGTACTCTTGGTACATTCAATTTGTAAATCTGATAGTTGGTTTTAGATTCTAACAGAACATTTACCATTAATGTCCAGCTGTTTGGTTACCAATTTTTTTCTCTTGTCTATGACTGGTAGTATTAAGTTGAATGGAAGTGGTAAGAGTAGACAGTTTTATCTTGTTCTTCCATTCAAAGTGAACATTATTCCTTACTCATGAATTTAAATTCTTAAACCATCAGTTAAGGAAGGAATGTCATTTCAAAGTGAAGCTCCTTAGGTCTTGGGTTTGTTTTCTCTGTGGGAAAGTTTTAAACTACATACTGAATTTGTTTATTAAAGCAGGGCTATTCAGGATACTTATTCTTGGGTGACATAATTTGTTCTTTTGTAGAATTAATGAATTCATTCTCATGGAATTGCTTATGATGCACCCTTATGCTTTGTATTGCTTTCCTTCTTTATGAGGTAGGGTCTCACTGCTGTTTTTTGCAGCCTAAAACTATGTAGATCATGTCTTTCATGAAGTTATAGATGTGCCTGCTTCAGGAAGCAGGGGTTGAAGTTGTGTGCCTCTGTACTCAGTCCCTCTTTATACTTAGGATAGTTTAGAAACTGGAGTCACATGAGCTCTCTGCTTTCTTACACTGATTATTCATGTTCTGCTTTGATTGTTGATTGATTTTATTAGTGTTCTCGCTTAAACTTCATGAAGTTTTCTGTCATTTTTTGTCTTTTCTGTTGATTCTTTTCCCTTAATGCCTTTGCCTCATGATAATTTATGCTTTTCCCTTATTCTTTTTTCTTTTTGAGACAGGCCCTCACTATGTAGCCCTGACTATCTCAGAACTCATTGTGTAGACCAGGGTGGCCTAGAACTCAGTTATTCTCCTCCCTTCCCCCACCAAGTGCTAGTGAGTAAAGACATGCGCTTTTTCTTCCACGTGATTTTATTGCTTCTCTGTTGCTGTGATAAACACCATGACTGAAAAATGCATCTTGGGGGAAGAAAAGGTTTATTTGGCTTACAAGTTATAGTCTGTCATTGAGGGCAGCCAGGGCAGGAGTTAAAGGCAGGAACTGAAGCAGAGACCATGAAGGGATTGCTGCTTACTGTCTGGTTTTCCATGGTTTGCTCAGTCAGCTTCCCAGAGGTGGCACCCTCCATAGTGGGTTGGTCCCTTGCACATCAGTCATCAATGAGAAAGTCTCATAGGCCAGTCTGAAGTTCCCTCTTCCTGGGTATCTCTAGTTTGTGTCAAATTTACAAAACCTAAGAACACACAAACTTTTTCTGATACAGAGTTTTGTTATATATCCACTTAGTGGTGCTTTTATGGTATTCACTAAGTTTTGACTGTTATTCTTCATTGAATATGCTGGTTAAGTTTTTTTTTTATTTGTTTATAACTGCTTAATACAGCAACTTTTGGTGCAGACTTGTGAGTATGGCCAGATTTGTAGCAGGGTTTTTTGTGTGTTTGTTTGTTTTTGTTTTTTGTGAGTTAACTAAGAATCAAAATGTGATTATAACTGGAATGCTGATAAAGTATTCCTGTTAAAAGTAGCTTGCTTTTTTTTTTTAACCAAATTGGATTCTGCTCTAAAAGTAACACATTATAAATCCCTAACTTGTAGTTTTAAGTTCTGCTATGAATATGGAATTCCTTATCATTGTCTTGCTTTAATGAGTAATTAAATAATGGTGGGCATATCTTTTTTTGGTAATAGTTGAATGTAGCTGATATTTTAATAAGGTGTGTGTTTCAGAACGTTATTTTTTTTAAGATTTTGAGTATTATTAAAATATTTTGACGCCTAGGATATACTTTGTGCTAGAATATTTTTCTAAAAATCTCAATTTAACATAATATCTATTGAATGAAAGCTCTGTTTTGAACATATGCTTCTAAACAGTTTGTTGATTGTTCCTCCTTTTGCTTTTTGTTTGTTTTTTTTATTTTTTTGAGGCAGGGTTTCTTTGTGTAAAAGGCCTGGCTGTTGCAGATCAGGCTGTCCTTGAACTCACAGAGATCCACATGCCTCTGCTTCTCAGGTGCTGGGGCTAAAGGCATGCGCCACCAGATCCAGCTGTTGTTCCTCTACTAGAATATATATATATATATACACACACATATATATTAATTTATTTTTTTCAAGTTACATCTCCATCAAAGTCCCCTCTCTCTTCCCCTCCCAGTCCCTCCGGTCCCTCCCTCTCTCTTCCTCATCTCTGTCTCTCCTTGGAGGGGAGCCCACATATCAAACCCTCTCAGTTCATCAGTCACATGAGGGCTAAGAGCTTCCTCTTGTACTGGGGCTTGATATGGCAGCCCAGCTAGGGTAAGGTGTTCCACTAACAAGCAACAGGGTCCATGACTCGCTGCTGGGTGGAGTTTTTTGTAGGCTAGTTATGCTAGGTTCCTGTCTGTGTCTGTTGGTTGTAGGATAGTTGTCCTGTGCTATATGGTTAATATCCACTTATAAGAGAGTACATACCATTTGTATCTTTCTATGTCTGAGTTAGCTCACTGATGAGCTTTTCTAGTTCCATCTATTTGGCTGCAGATTTCATGATTTCCTTATTTCTGATAGCTGAGTAGTAGTCCATTGTGTAAATGTACCACAGTTTTTTTTTGTTTGTTTTTTTATCCATTCTTTGATTGTAGGACATCTGGGTTACTTCCAGTTTTCTACCTATTGTGAATAAAGCTGCTATGAACATTGTTGAGGTGATGTCCTTGTGGTTTGGTAGAGAATCTTTTGGAAATATGCCTAGGATCAGTATGGCTGGATCTTGAGGTAGAGCTGTTTCCAATTTTCTAAGATATTGTCAATTGATTTCCAAAGTGATTGTAAAAGATTGCATGCCCACCAGCAATGGAGGAGTGTTTACCTTTCTCCACATTCTCACAGCATGTGCCATCTTTTTGAGTTTTTTATCTTAGCCATTTTGATGGGTGTGAGATGTTATCTCACAGTTGCTTTGAGTTGCCATTTCCCTGATGACCAAGGATGTTGAACATGTTCTTCCATTGTGCGTATTAAGTAGTAGACACTCAGTTAAAGCATAATGACTCAGGAAATGGCTTAGCCTTTACTATATTTACAATCTATGAACAATTTAACAGTAAGTAAAAAGTAAAAATACTGATTTTATTACACCACATTTTTATTTGTTGGAGATCCAAAAGATCCAGTCTCTAGAAGTATCACAACTCCTGGGAAATCCTCAAGGTTTTAAGTAAGTGCCATGCAGATATGGTAGGCTTACTTTTGAATGACAGGATCAGAGTGTGCTCCCTGGAAATAGTAAGCTGTTCTTCCTAGTAGATGGGTTGAGAGACAGGAAAGAGCACAGAGCAATACACATTGAGGCCATGACAAATCTGTGTGTTGACTGGCAGAAATCAGTTATTTAGCATGAAGTTTAATAGTTTTGGATTTTTGTTTTTGTTTCCCTGTAAGAGTAATGATCAACATATGTGCCTCTCAGTCTAGCAAAACAAGGTGAATCAAAACATAAAGAATATTCTTGGTAATAAAAACATACACTTGTTAAATATGCCTTATTTTAATAGAAAAAAATCCTGCTACTCAATAAGCACCCCTATGCTCGCACCACCAGAACATTGATAAGTCTGTATGTACAAACTACCAACCAGTTAATTGGAAATGCAGAGAACATAACAAATCACAACAGAACATAGCAAATAAACGCAGACTCTGGAGTATTCTGTAAATGTTTATCATTTCTCTGTAGCAAATGAGATGTAATTATTTAAAGGATGGGGAAGCGCCAAGCATGGTGGTCCACACTTTTAATCCCAGCACTCAGGGGCAGAGGGAGGTGGATCTGTGAGTTCCAGGCTAGCCTAGTCTACAGAGTGAATTCCAGGACAGCCCTGGCCACACAAAGAAACTGTCTTAAAAAGCCAAAAAAAAAAAAAAAAAAAAGAAAGAAGAAGAAAAAAGGAGAACTTCTGGGTAAAAGGATGTTTTGAGGTAATATCAGCTCATTCAGTGTGCCTTTTATTAGATTCTGATCCTTTCTGCCACTTAATAATAAAACAGTATAATGTTCATGAAAAGTTACAAATTGTAACACAGATTTAGCTTCTGACAGTACTAAATAATTACAAACTTTTGGATGTCCTAATAGTTTATAGCTGTTGTTGGTTAATTTTTGAGAGAGTCAGTGGTTTTGAAAGGAAAACTCTGAAACATTTACATAGGAAACAGAATAGGTTCCTGGAAGTTGTTACAGTAACTGGGAAAGAGTTGATTGTGATGGATCTCATATTTTAGCTCTGTGTTCAGGAGTCCTATGACTAGTAATTGAACAGTAATCATTTGTCATATTATATTCAAATACAAATTTATAGGATGAACTCATGTGACAACTTTTTATACTTAGTTGCTTTAAAAGTGAAAATAACTTTTTTCTCTGGTGCAGTGATTCTCAACCTCCCAAACACTGTGATCCTTTCATACACTTCCTTATGTTGTGATGACCCCCAGTCATAAAAAATTTCATTGTTGCTTCAAACTTTGTAACTGTGATTTAGCTACTATTATGAGCTGTTTTATATATATATATATATATATATATATATATATGAAAGGGATGTTTGACCCCAAAGGGCCTGAGAATCACAGGTTGAGAACCACTGCTCTTGCATTCCAGCTATAACCAAACTAAGAATGCTGTTAAACGTTTTGCCACACAATAGACCTGCATTTTGTCAACTTTAAATTGATCTTGAACTCTTTTGTACTGTTCATTAAAAACACATCAAAAGTTAAGGATTATCTATTGATTACATTGACACAATCCTTTTTATACAGTAAAATTTAAAGTAACTTAAAATATGAGTATTTTTCCTTTTATATTAGGAACAAAGAAAAGCCACATGTTATCTTAGAGCTTTTTTTTTTTTTTAATCAATAAATCTCAGTTCCTACACCCTGTCCCTTGTAATTTCTTTGATAGAGAAATTAGGTCACCTGTACAATTTCTGCCCTTCAGTATTCTGATCATACCTTGTTTCATGTTTCTCATATTTTCCTTATTAATTATTAATTTGTAAATTAGGTGAAATGATTACATAGGTTTAATTTTTAGTCGGAATATCTCAATATGCTCTGTGTCATTTCTGAGGTATTATTTCAGGAGGAACAAAATGTCTAATTCATTTGACATTAACATTCATCAGTGGTGTGAGATGTCAGCTTGACATACTTATTATAGAATGCACCTATTATTTATTCACTTTAGTAACAAATGATTGTGTAATCTTACTGGTATTGTGAAAGTAACATATTTTTCCTCTTTAGATATTAAAAGTCCTCCTTTAAGAACTTTTCTCATGGGTAATTTGTTTACATTGTAGCCACATACCATTTTTTAAAAGTGAAACAATAGATTTTATTCTTTAAGAGTTTCGTACATGTATATAATGAATTGTAGTTGTTCTCAATCCCATTTTCCTCTCATTTCCCTTTTCCTTTTTTACTGTAATCCCCCTTTGCAAGAAGTCTCCCTCCTACTTTTCTTTTTTTTTTTTCACATAACCCACTGATTTAACTGGGGTTGCTTGTATGAGCCTGGGTGGGAGCTTATTTGTTGAAGTATGGGCAACTTACCGGTGGCTATAACACTGAAGGAAATGGTATCCCCTCTCCCAGCAGCCATTAATTGCTAGTACTCCATTGGGGAGGGAGAGATTGGGTCTCATAAGCCCCTCCCACATCACAGTTTTTCTGATGATCAACCTTCAGTGTAGTTAGTTAAAAGAATTCCTTCTTTTTAATTGTTAAACCATTTTGAAATCATGCATTTCAACATTTACTTTCTAGTCTGTTGCAGTGACTATTCTTTTTAAAATGCAATTACATCTTGGGCAGGGCGAGCTTTGATATGTAGTTGAAGTATCTTCACTTTAAAATTAATCAGCCATGCTTTTCAAAAGTCCCTGTGCCTAAAGTGTGGGAAATGTTCCTTAGAAATCACAGTAATGGGTGCCAGAGGGATACTTGTTCTAAGATTGTTACTGCTTCAGGACCCTTTCAGTGGAAAGTTAGCATTTTTTGATAGAAATATAAGCTCATTTATTATTTTAACTCTCATCTATATTTAAAGTTATACTCTTTGTGTTTATTTGATTTCTTTTTTAGATTTATTTATTTTATGTGCATGAGTGTTTTGCTCACATGTATGTTTGTCTATCATGTACATCCTGGAACTGGAGTTAATAGAATAAGAAGGTGAGCCCTGGGTCCCAATGAGAGACGCTGTCTCAGGAAAAGAAAAAGTTGAAAGTGTTGCTAGACTGGTGGGTGAGAAAGTATCCAAATACAGAATTAATTTGGATTTGTTTTACTATGAGGAAGATTAAACAGATTTTCATCTTATGATTTATACTTTCTATGCCAAGATCTTCATGTTTCTAAGTCCGTGTTTGAAGTTTAGATTTCCTTTTTGATTCAGTTATTTAAATTTTATTTCAAAATTTTATCTGGTTAAAACAGTTGAACTTGATTGCATTTTTCTTTTTCATTGTGCTTTTCATTAAAAGTATCTTACTATATTTGGATAAACATGGAATGTATTGTAGAATTCTGTTACAGTGGGTTTCATGGACATTTAAAAAATTGCTAAATCAATATTAGTATGATTTTGAAGGAATGAAACAAATTTCAGTCTACTGTTTTGAATTTTTTTCCCTTCTGTCTGCCATAGCTCTCTGGCCAGAAAGAGTATGGTCCATGCATTTTTTCTTTTGTATATTCCTGTTTTAAAATCTTGTGTATATATTGTGTTTAGAAAACAAATCTTGGGCCTGGATTGATGGCTTATCGGTTAAGAATGCTGGCCGCTCTTCCAAAGGACCCAGGTTTGGCTCCCAGGATTCATGTCAGGCATCTTATAACCACCTGTAATTTCAGCTCCAAGGGATATGTCCTGGCTAGTTTTATGACTTGACACAAGATAGAGTCATCTTAAAGGAGGGAACCTCAACTGAGAAAAATGCTGCCCTAAGATCCATCTGTAGGACATTTTCTTAATTAGTGATTGATGGGAGAGTGCCCATTGTGGGTGGTATTATCCTTGGACTGGTACTCCTAGGTTCTATATGAAAGCAGGCTGAGCAAGCCAGGATGGATAAGCAAGAAAGCAGTACCACTCCATGGCCTGTTGATCAGCTCCTGCCTCCAGGTTTCTCCTCTGTTTGAGCAACTAAAACAGTATTCAACACTTTCTCCTATAATCAATGGGTACCTGTACATGTGTGCCATAAACACGTGCAGACACAAATAAAGCAATAAAAATGAATCTTTAATCAAGTCTTGCTAGGAGAGATGACCAGACTATGAGCCAAATTTGATGTAGTATCAAGTTGTATCTTTGCTTGTGACATAATTTTATGATAGCTTTTACAATATTTATTTATTTATGGAGTCATGTGCACCATGTTGTGCATGTGGAGGTCAGTGGACAGCTACTGGGAATTTTTTTTTACCTTCCGCCTCTTCCAGCCAGTGTCTCTTCTTTCTGTTGAATTTCAGTCTAGCTGTCCTGGGAGTTTCACTTCCTTTCTTCATCTTCCATCTTCCTGTAGCAGCGCAGCAATTATAGATGAGCAGCTCCACATCCACCTTCAGATATGGCTTCTGGGGATCTGAACTCTTGTCATCAGGCTTGAGCTACTTTTACCTACTGAGCCCTATTCCTGGCCTTGTGTGATGCCTTAATCTACAACATTGATTGTTCTGATTTTTTTTCCTGATTATTTGGTTTAGATGTAGTTTCACAGATAGGATTATTTGGGGGTAATTAAAATGTCTCATTCTTGTTTTTATTCATTGTTTTCTCCCTGGAACCTTTAGTTAAGTTTATTTGTGATATTACTGACCCCTTAAAAAATGTGAATGTTACCATATATGTATATGCCTGAATACTTTTTATCTCCCTCTGTATCTTAATACAAGTGTGTCCTGAGATTTTTTTAATCCTTTCCAATATGATTTTGTCATGTAAATGGAAAAAATATTACATTTGGCCTCCCATGCTCATTGGTTTATGTTCTGCATTCACGTAACCTTGTATTGAAAATATTGCCTCCAAATTGGTTGAGCATTTGAAGAGTTTTTCTTTTAAACAACCCAATAAACCTGCTGTTGGTGTACCATTTATATTGTATTATGTATCGTAAGTAATTTAGAGACCTAATATGTGTTGGAAGATGTGTATATGGGTTATAAACAATTTTGTCATGTCATACACAGAGCATGAGCGAGCATTCACTTGTTTTAATATTCCTGAGGATCTGAAAACTAATTTCTCCCACATTCGTGTATGTGTGTTCATGTGTTTATACATAGGTACATACAAATGTAATAAATTTTCTGAAAATAGTTACCCATATAATGTTTTTTTTAAATATTTATTTAGTATGCAGTGTTCTGCCTGCATATATGCCTGTAGGCCATAAGAGGGCACCAGGTCTCAATGTAGATGGTTGTGAGCCACCATGTGGTTGCTGGGAATTGAACTCAGGACCTTTGGAAGAGCAGCCAGTGGTCTTAACCTCTGTGCCTTCTCTCCAACCTGCATATAATGTTTTTTTATAATTTGTCTTTTTTGGGAAGAGGGCAGGGTCTCACATTGCAGTCTAGGCTGTCTTAGAACTCATTATATAGCCTAGGCTGGCCTCCAACCTGTGGCAATCCTTCTGCATCAGTCCCTGAGTGCTGGGATTACCAGTGTGAGCTGTTCCACCTGACTGTGGCTGTGACTTCTGTTTTGATTCAGTGATGATTTCGGTAATTAGCCAAATTATATGTGCAGTAGCATAGTACTGTGGAGAGCTCTTCTGTGAAAATGCTCAAATTATCTCATTTGGTTCATATTTGGGAAAAGGTTTTTAAAGTTGAACAGTGCTGGTATGGTATATATGTGTGTGTGTGTGTGTGTGTGTGTGTGTGTGTGTGTGTGTGTGTGT